>CM071869.1:10643294-10728745 GCA_036759665.1 Gynandropsis gynandra | reverse complement strand
CCAATGGCGTCGAAATGAGAACAGATCATCATTGGGATACCAAGGTCGCTGTCAATTGTGTGGCATCTTTGGGCATAGCGCTCGTAAGTGCCCACAGCTCGGAACTAGAAACTCTACTCCTGCACCGTCACCACCTTGGGCTTCATCACCACGACCATGGCAGCCACGTGCCCACAACACCACTCTCACCAATTATGAACCGGAGTCATGGCTACTTGACAGCGGCGCTTCCCACCACATCACATCGGATCTCCAAAATTTGTCACTACATTCTCCGTACAAGGGAGGTGAGGAGGTGGTAATTGGTGATGGTTCCTCCTTTCCCATCACTCACATTGGTTCTCTCTCGATCCCTAGCTCGATAAATGATTCTTGTTTGCATCTTGATCAAGTTCTATGTGTACCTACGATGAACAAGAATCTGATTTCCATTCACCAATTGTGTCAGACTAATGACATTTCCGTGGAATTTTTTGATGATCATTTTCAGGTGAAGGATCTAAAAACGGGGGATCCTCTACTTCGCGGAAAGGTCAGAGATGGTGTCTACGAGTGGCCGAAACCCAAGTCCACCCAACCTCCAATTGTGGCTCTTCATAGTGTCAAGACCACTTTGTCCGACTGACATTCACGTTTAGGTCATCATTCGCTTTCTATTTTAAAGCGTATTGTTTCTAAGAACTCTTTACCATTGTCTGAGTCATGTTTGTCGTTGTTATGCAACTCTTGTTCCAGCAATAAAAGCCACAAATTGCCTTTTCATGAATCTTCCATTTCTACGTCATTTCCACTTGAAATCATCTTCTCTGATGTTTGGACATCACCAATCATCTCGGTTGATGGTTTCAAATACTATGTCATCTTTGTTGATCACTTCACTCGCTATACATGGCTGTACCCTCTCAAACAAAAATCCCAAGTTCGAGAAACCTTTATCACGTTCAAAGCTCTAGTTGAAAAACAATTCCAAAGCGTCATCCGTACTATCTACACCGATAATGGTGGAGAGTACATTGCCCTTGCTTCATTCCTCTCCACAAACGGCATATCCCATCGTACCACCCCTCCTCACACGCCTGAACACAACGGTATATCGGAACGTCGTCACCGCCATATCGTTGAAACCGGTCTTTCTCTCTTGTCTCATGCGTCCTTACCTCCTTCGTTTTGGTCATACGCATTCCCAACCGCGGTTTATCTCATTAATCGCTTACCCACTCCCGTTCTTTCGTATGACAGCCCATTCACTAGACTTCTTGGCACCCATCCGAACTATCTTCAGCTTCGGACTTTTGGCTGCCTATGTTATCCGTGGCTTCGTCCATACTCCGCAAACAAACTTTCGCCTCGTTCTAGACCGTGTGTCTTCCTAGGATACTCCACCACCCAAAGTGCGTACTTGTGTAAGGAAAGATTTGTAATAAGGGTTTCAATCAAAAGGAATGTATTGACTACACTGAAATATTTTTCTCTATGGTGAAATATGTGTCCATAATGTTTTATTGTCATTAGTAGCCTCTCTGGATATGGAACATGAGCAGTTGAATAAGAGAATGACTTTCTTGCATGGGGATTAGAAGAACTGATTCACATGACTCAACCAGAAGGTTTTATCATAAAACAGAGGAAAAGAAAGCTGCAAACTGTATAAATCATTGTATGGGTTGAAATAATCTTCAAGGAATTGGAACATGAAGTTTCAAAACGGTATGCCTCATCAAAACTTCAAAAGGAATAAGTATGGCACATGTGTGTATCACAAGAAGACAAAAAGAGGAGCATATATTTTTTATTTGCTACTTTATGTTGATGACATATTTGTAGCTTATTAAGCAAAAGAAAACGATTAAAGGGTGAAAGAGATCCTTAGGAGTGAATTCAACTTGTAAGATTTAGGTGGAGCCAAGAAGATATTAGGAATAAATATTGAAATGGAAAGAATCAGAGGCACTATCATAGAGGGATTACCTTGAAAAGTTCATAAACAATTTCAATACGTGAGATTCAAAATGTGTTCAGACTCCTATAGGATTTCATTTCAAGTTAAAGGCATTAAGGGAAGGAAAAAACAAAAATCTAGAGTGGATTCAATTCTATATTCAATTATTGTGGGGGAGTGTGATGTATGAAATAACAAGGTCAAGACTAGATTTAGCGATGGTGTAAGCTTTGTTAGCACATTCATGAGTAAACCAATCGAATAACATTAAAGAGCTATGAAATGGATACTAAGATACATCAAATTATCAATAGGACTCAGATTAATATATGTCATGAATGCATAAATGAATATTTGAAGGGTATTGTGATTCAAATGTTGCCAATAACTTAAATAAAAGAAGACCTATAATTGATATGTTTTAGTGGTGGAAGGAAACACGTCAATTGGAAGTCAATCTTCGGTATGTTGTTGCTCTTTCTACCACAGAGGTAGTACATGAATTTGAATAAAGTTTGTAAGGAGGATTATGTCTAAAAAGGCTTTTGGAAGAGCTCGGATTCAAGCAAGAAGGTGTTGATATACATTACGATTTGAAAAGTGCAGTATGCTTAGGGAAGAATGGTGAATATCATCAAAAAAACAAAATTATATCGACGTAAGACTTAATTTCATCAAACACATAGTAGCATAAAGAAAAATCATATTAAAAAAGAATTGAGTATGTTTTTATAGTTCTTGGTTGTAGAACTTTTATTATTTAAAGACTAACAAATCTAGTGGATTGATTGAAATCATAAAACATAGTGTATAATATTACAAATTTTAATTAATTAATTTAAATTTTAAACAGTTTCAAATTATACCTTTTCGATATAAACATAATATGTTTAAGACTTAATATTCTAATAAGGAAAAAAACATCCCTATATTATATATTACTTAATTGTGAATAGTTGTGAGTGAAACTCTAAAAGAAATTAAAACAAAATAAAATCTAAGCATGATTATTTCCAATGTTAGGTATTAATTTATTTTCATAAGATCATTGCAACAAGAATTATAATTGTGTGAAACACATTATAATAACTATTTTTTTGTAATGATTAAGAATAATAAGAAAAATACAAGCACAACCCTTATAACACACTTGTTAGGCTATTAGGATTTCAATCATACACTTTCCTGAAAAAATTTAATTTCAATTCTACCCTTATAATATTGATAATCACATATTGTATTTGTCCTTTAACCGAAAGTTTTCTCTATTCTCCAAAACATCTCGATTTTCCTCTCTCATCTAGCGTGAAAATTTGTCTTCTACTATATCAGATTCACCGCAAGTAGCTTCAAATTGGCATCAGATTCCCTGCGAGTAGCTTCAAATCGGTATCAGATTCACCAAGAATAGTTTGAAATTGTTTGTTTTCAACAAAGAAGCTTGGAATTAAGTACGTTCTGCAGAAAAACCATGTATACATAATGAATTTTTCGTGTTTCTTTATGAATTGGATAACCCAAGTGAGTAGTGGTAATATGTATAGATTCGATTCAACCTTTGTCAGAATGAGTCTTATATTGACATAGTCAAAACGAGGCATGGAGTGAGTCAAATGATCGCAGTGAATCATAGAGTCTCATTGAGTCGCACGGTCGCATTGGGTAATAGAGTCATATTAAAAAACATGGTTGTCGTGGATGACAGAGTTGCATTGGATCACAAAGTCATATTGAAAAACATGGTCGCAGTGGGTCACCGAGTCGTATTGGGTCACAAAGTCTCATCGAGTCACACGATCACACTCGATCATACAGTCATATTGAAACACATGGCACACTGGATCAAAAAGTCGCATTGGGTCACAAATTCTTATCGAGTCACAAGGTCGCACTAGATCACAGAGTCTTATTGAAACATATGGTCTCAGTGGGTCATAGAGTCACATTGGGTCACAAAGTCTCATCGAGTCGCACAGCCGCACTGGACAGAAAGTCATATTGAAACACATGGTCGTAGTGTGTCACAAAATTTACCCTCTTTTATTGTTTTTATTACAGGTGTAATGAATTCAGTGGATTAGAAAATCACACTGATTTATTTTTTGCATGATGGTAAATGGGGAAAACGTAAATGGAGAATTTGAATTGGTTGGTAGAGTTTAGGAAAACCAGAAAGTATTTATCTATTATCCTCTAATTATTCTCACATACCAGTAACTTATTGATGAGTTATGCGCAGAGATGATGGTAGAAAAAATACAACGAAGTTAAAGTTAAGCTATTTGCCAAATATTTATCAAAATATATATGTTTGATCGCATAAGATGGATTCGATCACTACTGTATATGGAGATAGAATCGACAAGTCTGAAGAGAGAAATGGAAATTGAAAAGGAAGTTGAACCTCTAATCCCTATTTTTGAAAGCATTGCCAGAGGAAGCAAGGATGGAGGTGTTGTAGATTATAAGGACTATGTTATTGTAGGTTCAAATAAAAAAAATTAGAATTAAGAGTAATCCGAAAGAAACAGTAAATATTTTGGATTCAGATAATTCTGATAGTAAACATACCAGCGGGTTAAGAGAAGATGGTGGTTGTGCCAAGAATATGGTTGTTCATGAAGTTATGGTTTTTGAAAGTAATGAAGTTGATACTGACGTGACAATAGAGCATAAGGATGGTGATGGTGATGATGATGATGATGATGGTGAGAACAACTTGGAAATGATAGTTTACGAGAAGTCAAACAATCAAATTCAATCTTCAACTTCGAAGATAGATTGCAACTTAAAATTGGGCAAGAGTTTGATAGCAAGAAGGATATATAGGCATTTGTAAGGAAGGGTTCATTTCAAACTTCTTTTAGATATGCAACATTAAGCTCAGATTCGAAATTGTAGAAAGCACGATGAAAGTTTGCTGGAAGTGGTTGTAAGGGGAAATTACGCGTGGCAGCAATCCCGAATTCCAAACGGTTTAGTGTGAGAACACATTATCCCATTTATAAGTTTTCACCTGTATCTAAATCGAAAAAAGCTACAAGTGGTACAACTTGGTTAAAGATTATTTCAATGAGGAATATGTCGGGAAATATGAAACACCTCCAGCAAAAGAATTTATGGCTCGTGTAAAAGCAACGTACAGTGTCAATTTATCGTATTCGATGGCATTAAGAGGCAAATATAGTGCTCAAAAGGAGATTTATGGTGATGATTTTGATCATTATAGGAGGCTTTTAGGGTGGTTGCACATGTTTTCAGAAATAAGTCCCGGATCAGTCGTAACCTTCAGATTGACGATGATGGGAAAAGCTTCAAAAATATTTTTATGATTGTGAGCGCGACTATAAGATGATGAAAATACATATGTAAAGTGGTTGTTGTGGATGTAACATTTCTGACAAGAATATACAAGGGATCATTGATTGTGGCAACCGTGCAAGATGGTGAACATCACCAATATCCTCTTGCTTTGGGAATAGTCAACAGAGAGAAGGACTAATCATGTACGTGGTTTATATCAAGGTTGAAAGAGGTGATACTGGATGGACGTGATGTCGTTTTCATATCTGATCGATATAAAAGCTTGATAAAAGAATTCAAACAAGTGTACAAAAAAGTTGATCATGATTTTTTTGTGCGGCATATATCGCAAAACAAAAATAGCTACGTCAATAAAGGTCGAGTTAGAAAGATTTCAAAGGGTGATATTGTGGCGAATTGTTTTTTCAAATGTGTGGCAGCATACACGATGAACGAATTTGAAGAGCTATTTAATGATTCGAAGGCCAAGTACAAATATGACCATTGTGACCTTTTTTACCATTGTGACTTCTATGACCATTGTGGTCTTTGTGACTGTTGTAACCTTTGCGCAAGTATCCTAATGTTGTAAAGTATTTGGAGAAAGAGGAAATTGATCTCGTTAAGTGGGTAAGATGCAAATTTAAGGTGAAAGGTATAACTTATTAAGCACTAATGGGGCCGAGTCAATACATTCCATATTGAAGACATCAAAAAAGTTTTTGATCCTAGTGCTCTTAGATATTTGTTTGGGAAAGACAGTGGAATGACTCAATATGTATAGGTTGAAAGTAGTTATCGGTGTTGATTCTCAAAAGTTAAGAGCATATGTTGAGAATACGAAACATGAACGGTTTGGACATGCATCCAAGTATGAGGTTATTGAATTGAATAGACTGATTGATCAATATGAAGTGAGAAATGAGAAGGGTAAAAGATTTGTAGTGACTCTTAAAAAAAGAATGTGCGACTGCAAAATGTTTGATACGGATAAGTATCTATGCAATCACGAAATTTAGGTTGCACATAAGGTTGATAAAGGTCACAAGATACCAGAACTATTTTCAACAACTACCTCTGGCATACATGGCGTTTGGCTTACCAAAAACTGTGTATCCAATTCCTGATTGCAGCGATTAGCTTACGGTTCTACCTCCATATGTTGGCTTAGAAATGCAAAGTGGAAGGCCTAAAGAAAATCGTTATTCTAGATCCGATGAGATTCGAAGAAAAACCCATCTCCGTTGAGACAAACCGGTTCAAATGCCAACATCACTGAAAATGTTTGTTAGTTTGTAATATTGTATTACTTGTATTATTTAGATTAAATCTAGTTTACTTCGTCATTTTAAATCGATAAATTCGTTAAATTCGCATGTATTTTTCTTTATTGACACACAAATACTAATGTAACCTTTGTAACTATACGACCCATTCGAGATTTATGATATATACTTTAGGAGGACATCGTTGCCGTTTCATAAATACACTCCGGTGCATCCACATGTAGGTAAACCTCTCAAATTTGATAAATAAATGTCTTACACGTGTAAATAGTTTAGATAAATAAATGTCTTACGTTAGTTTTAACGATTGTGTGGTCCTTAGCATACCGTCACGTGGAAATGACGGAGAGTTCCATGGAACCGCTTGCGCTGGATATTTTTACCCAGCGAATGAATATTTTTACCCAGCGAATGAATGTTCTAGTCAAATGAATGTTCTTGTTTCTATTAATATATATTTTTATTTATACGAAAGATATTTGGAAATAAATAATAACATATTTTCGTTTGAATTCACGTAACATATTTTCAGCAATTTATTTTGTCAGTTTTTTCACGAGTTTGAACTATTTGGATAATTAATTTATTTCTTATTTTTTTCCCGTATTATCTTAATAATTTTAGATTTAATTCTAATAATGTAATATAAAATCTACAGTACTATCTAAAAAATATATATTTTATAATAAAAAAGTTTAAAAGATTTTTTAAAAAAATATTTTTAAAATCAATTTATAAATCTATTATTATTATTATTTATTATTATGTAATTTTTTTTTTGTAAAAAATCATCATCCTCATCAAACATGTTTTAAAAAATTATAAAAAAAGTATATTATTATTATTGTTATTACTATTTAATATTGTTGTATAATTTTCATAAATTTAAAAAAAAATAAGATCTTTAGTTGAATGACACGTGCGAAGTACTGGTGATCCTGAATTTTCTTTTTTTTTAAATATAAAGATATATATATATATATAATTAAAATTAATTATAAAAAGTTGTCATGACACGATCAATAAAAATATATTTGAATTTGTATACTATTTTGTAATTTTAATAAATTTTTATCTCGAAACAAAAAAAAATTCAATGATTTTAGACGTTAATAATTAGAATCAACTAATTAATTTAGTTTGAATTATACTTTTTTAAATTATTTGTGTATATTAAGTAAATGAGCTTAGTTGACCTTTTGCGATGACGAACAAGAGCCGTTTTGTAACTCTAATTTGATTGTATTAGGGAATATATATATATATTCTAATAAATAATTAGGGTCTTTTGTCAAGGTTTTGTGGATATTCATCTTTCAATTTCGTGATGTGATATAGTTAGTACGAGTGATATAGTTCGTATTTGGACCAAAAAAGTTTAAGATGTCAGACTATTCTTATTTGGATATATTGGAATTTTGGAAAGAGAATACATATATATTAGGTGATTTAGTCGGGTCCGACTCAATCAGAGAAGAGGTCCTGTGTCATAAAATTAGAATAGACCTTTCGAAACGAAATAGTCGATACAAAAGAATTTCTTTTATATACAATAAATATTTACAACATTCATTTGAAAAGAGCTATTCTATTTGCATGTTTTGAAACGAAATATCCGATCAAACTTTTCACATCTAAATTCTCTAGGAGAGCTAATCCATTCAACATTTTTTGTGACATAGTGGTTCGCAAGTACGACTTCAATAATTTGAGCTTCGAAAATCTTCTTTCTGCAGAAGCAACAGTAATTGGAATAGTCAATAAGATTCTATACGCAATTATTGCATTCGGAAAACAATTATACCGTTTCAATAATACTATTAAAGCAATTGTTCCTATCTTTTCATTTGGTAAATATTCTCCAAGTAACTTTAACTCAACAAAACGCTCATATCCATTACTAGTCATTCTTTTTCTTTTTCTACAGATATCATATCACAAACTAACCACAAAGATCAAACAAAAAAGTTGATCCATCTGATTACACAACAAAATAAAAAAGAAAGACGACGAGAGACCAGAAACATATACTCAAGTAATTTTCTGGATTTCTGGAAGAGATTAAAAACCCTTGGAAGAGAGTAAAAAAAAGAATTTCTGGATTTCTAGGAATCGCTTCAATCCTTAAGTAATCGCTTGAATCCTCAAGTAAAAACCCTTGGAAGAGAGTAAAAAAGAGAATTTCTGGATTTCTAGGAAGGATTTTCTAGAAAACGTGGAAAAAATTTCTATATTTTTTAGGGATAAGGGTTTTCTGGGAACCGTGGAAAGAGTTTCTGTATTTTTTGGATAAAAATTTTCTGGAATCGTAGAAAAAGTTTCTATATTTTTTAAGGGTAACTATTAAATTTTATTAATTTTTTTTAATAATGGGCCCTCAATGAACGGAGGGCCCTGTTCCACAGCTCCTATGGAACATGGCGGTAACCGCCCCTGGATTTAGTATATATGGTTTGTGATAGATTCAGTGATTGTCTAATTGTGGGGCATCCGAATCATCATTTAGTTCGATCTTGCATTCTAAACAAATATATGTTATGATGAGTTGTCCCACATCAGCTAGAACATGAACTTTAGGATTTGTATATATGGTGTTGGATAACCCTAAACTCTTGAGCTAGCTTTTGTTAGACCCAACCCATATTGATATGGTATCAGAGCCCTAGGCTCCTCACCGTCGCCGTTTTATCTCGTAACCCGCACTTTTCTTTGTTTTTTTTTTCACCGACGATACTTTCCGGTGACGACTTTGACCGATGACCATGAGGGCTGACGGGAATACCTCCTTTGACGTTCCTCGTGGATCGATCGTACCTGCTGATGGGACACGATCGAATGACGATGCTGCTCATCGGCCGACTGTACCTCGGGTGCGTGAAATCTCGGTGTATTCGTCGTACTATCTCCACCCATCGGAAGGACCGAGCATTGTGATTACACCAGTGCAATTGAAGGGAGACAGTAACTATGAGGAGTGGGCGAAGCATATTCGTCACGTTCTCAACACGAAGAGGAAGCTAGGCTTTATTGATGGTTCGATCATGAAGCCTCAGCCGAATGAGATCGAATTTGCCGAGTGGAGTCCTGTTAATTCCATGCTAGTGGAATGGATTTTCAATACGATTGACCCACAGCTCCGAACTACGATTTCGATTATGGAAGAAGTCTGTGTGCTCTGGGAGGATCTCAAGCATCGTTTCTCTATTGGAAACGGACCGCGTGTTCACCAGATTCAGGCCGAATTGCTTGCGTGCAGGCAACACGGACAATCTGTCCAGCTTTACTTCGGGAAACTGAAAAAGATGTGGACGAATTGGATGCGTACAAACCCTCTGCGTGTTTGTACTTGCGGTTTATGTCGTTGTGGAGAACGATCAACACAGCTTTTGCGTGACAGAGAAGAAGAGATGGTTCATCTTTTCCTTCTTGGTCTCGACGATCATCGCTTTGGAACCATCCGGTCATCGATCCTCGGTATGGAATCATTGCCTAATATGAATCGTGTATACTCCATGGCTATACAAGAGGAGAGACAGCTGACAGTGGCTCGTCTCAAAGAAGATACCACCGACGTTGTCGGGTTCGCTGCCAAAACATGGGTCAAAGCCAATGCAGCTCGTGTGAAGGAAAAACGGACATTCTGTTCTAATTGTAACAGACCTGGTCACGATATCAAATCGTGTTTTGAACCATCGCTTATCCGGAGTGGTGGGATGAAAGACCGAGAAAAACTGGAACAAAGGAGCGAGGACACCAATCGGGAAAATCTACTGCTCCGACAAACACTCGTGCACCTGTTATCCGCGCAAACGCTGTCCAGGCTTCGACAACGCAGGCTATTCCGAAAGTCGACAGCACCCCTGATCGCGGAAATTTCTCAGGCTTCAATGATGAGCAGTGGTCCACTTTGCTGAATCTTATGAAACTCAAGTCCTCCTCACCTGATGATCACCAATCCGGTAAGCCGTGCGAACCTGAATTCTTGCTTGATTTCGGTGCTTCGCACCATATGACGGGTCTGTTGTCACGTTTGGACAACGTTTTCGATCTTGTTCCCTGTCCTGTCGGTATGCCAAATGGGTAGAAAACGATGGCCACAAAAATTGGTCGAATGCAACTTAGTGACACATTATGTCTCACGGATGTACTCTATGTTCCCTCGATGAATTGTACCTTAATCTCTGTTTCACTGCTTTTACAGAGTAATCACTGCACAATCACATTTGTTGATCGCTTTTGCGTAATATAGGACCGGGATACGAGGACTTCGATTGGAGCGGGTGAAGAACGCGGGGGGAGGGGGGTCGTCTACCAGTTTAGAGGTTTCTCGAGAGCTCGAGCTCACTGCACACGTCATTTCTCGTCCCGTGTTCTGTGGCATCGGCATCTCGGGCACCCTTCTGATCTGGTTCTTCAGTTTTTACCTGGTTTGCATTTTGATGAGAAAGTTAAGGCTAATAAGGACCCTTGTGAGATTTGTTTTAGGGCCAAACAAACACGAAACTCTTTCGATGATAGCAACAATAAAGTTGTCGGTTCCTTTGACTTGATTCATTGTGATGTATGGAGTTCATACAGTTTGCCTTTGACTTGTGGTGCTTCTTATTTTTTTACTATTGTTGATGATTATTCAAGGGTTGTATGGATTTATTTGTTGGCCAGCAAAGGAGACGTCAGACATGTTCTTCCCTCGTTTTGCACAATGGTCGAACGACAATTTGGAAAATCTATCAAAACTGTCCGCTCCGATAATGGCGGTGAGTTCCTAGCTCTACGATCCTATTTTACTACCACAGGGATTATCCATCAAACCTCTTGTGCATACACACCTCAACAAAATGGACGCGTCGAACGTAAACATCGACACGTTCTTAATGTCACACGTGCACTCATGTTTCAAGCAAATATCCCTCGGACTTTCTGGGGGGAATGTGTATTGGCTGCTTCATTCCTCATTAACCGTACACCCTCGTCTGTTCTCCATGGCAAAACCCAATACGAACTTGTTTATGGACGGCTGCCAGCAATGGATCGGATCCGGACCCTCGGCTGTCTCTGCTTCGCTCACAAAGGAAAGCGACCGTCCGATAAATTCGATGATCGTGGCTGAAAATGTGTGTTAATCGGCTTTCCCTTCACTCAAAAGGGATGGAATGTGTATGATTTACAAACATCTAAAATTTTCATCTCACGCGACGTCATTTTCTTCGAAGATGAGTTTCCTTTTGCCTCTTCTCCTGACTCACTGTAAACTGTTACAGCTCCTGATCCACCTGTGAACGGGCCTTTACATGCTTTACGGTTTGCTAAAGGCGAGGACTTCGCTGATAGGGGGCGTTCCTCACATGACCAGTCAGTAGAACCGAGCCATGATGTTAATGTTTTGGGTTCTCTCAACTCTATTTCCGAACAGATTCATGGTGATTCTGCTCCGAAAAACACAGCTCGTGCTTCACCCGAACCAGAAACAGGTCCCTCAACTGATTCTCTCACAGTTGTTGTTGCTCCGAACACAATTACTGCTGAGGAAACGAGTCCAAGTTCCTCTTCCAATACATTGGGGCGTGGATTACACCAAAAGAAATAATCGGTTATGTTACGAGAATTTGTTACATATTCTGCTCGCTGTTTACAAGAACCCCTTCGCATTCAAGACCCCTCCATTTCGAATTCCTTAGGTACATCTAACTATCCCATAGCAAATTATGTGACTTTTTCTAACTTTTCAGCTCGACATCGAGCTCTCTTGGCCTCCATTTCTGCAGAAACAGAACCATAATCCTTTGCTGAAGCTTCGTCTTCACCAGAATGGACAGCTGCTATGAACCGTGAATTAGAAGCCTTGAGTGAAAATGACAGATGGAGACTCATGTCTCTACCCAAAGGGAAAAAGGCCATAGAGTGTCTTCGGGTTTTACAAGATAAAATACAACTCGGACGGGTCCATCGAACGACATAAGGCTCGCTTGGTGATTTTGGGAAATCGGCAAAAGGAAGGTATCGATTATGATGAGACTTTTGAACCGGTAATCAAGCTCACTACTGTCCGCTTGTTTCTCACGGTTGTTGCAGCAAGGCATTGGCATGTCCATCAAATGGTTCACAATGAATTCCTTCATGTAGGTCTTAGTGAAGAGGTTTATATGAAGCCGCCCCCGGGACTCGTTCTCTCGGATTCTTCTCTGGTTTTTCGGCTCAAGAAATCCTTATATGGATTGCGCCAAGCTCCCCGCTGTTGGTTTGATAAGCTCACTTCCACTCTTGTTCGTTATGGTTTTACACAATCATGGTCCGATTATTCTTTGTTCACTTTAAGACGTGGGGCTCTCGGCTTTGTGTATTAGTATACGTTGACGACATTCTCACTGGTGGTGATAATGCGACAGAGATAGATGTCTTCAGAACTTACTTGCGACAATGCTTCTTCATGAAGGATCTCGGGTCGGGTAAATACTTCTTGGGTATTAAAGTCTCTCGTGGTGATGAATGCTTCTACTTGTGTCAAAGAAATATACTCTCGACATCATTTCCGAGTGTGGACTTCTTGGGAGCAAAGCGGTTGTGACTCCTATGGAACAAAATCAACAACTTAGCAAGGCTTTGGGTACTCTATTTGACAACGCCGAACAATATCGACGATTGGTTGGACGACTTCTTTATCTCACCCACACACGACCCGAACTCTGTTTTGCTATTCACATTTGGTCTCAGTATATGCAGAAACCTCGAGTCGAGCATTGACAAGCTGCATTACGTGTGGTGCGATATCTGAAAGACTCGCTTTGTCAGGGAATTTGGCTGCGATCGGACAACAATCTCTTACTCCGAGGATACCGTGACTCGGACTGGGCTACATGCTCGCTGACGAGGCGTTCTGTTGGAGGTCAGATTGTCTTTATTGGACAATCACCCATCTCGTGGAAAACCAAGAAACGGGCAATTGTATCTCGCTCTTCTGCCGAAGCCGAATACCGCTCTGTGGCCCTATGGACGTGTGAATTAAAATGGCTAATGGCGTTACTTCGTTGTTTCGGGATTTCTCATCGGCGACCCATTCGGATGTTTTGCGATAGTCAAGCCGTACTTCACATTGCGTCGAACTCGGTGTTTCACGAACGGACGAAACACATCGAGATCGATTGCCACTTTATTCGTGACGAGATCAAGCGAGGCTTGATATCTACGGCTCACGTTCGTTCTTCAGAGCAATTGGCGGACATCTTCACCAAATCATTGGGCCACCAACCGTTCATTTACCTTCGTTCCAAGTTGGGATTCAGAATTTGCATGCTCCAACTTGAGGGGGCGTATTAGAGATGATATTGTGAATATTCTTGTTTCCTTATATCTCGTACTCTCCCTGTATCACTCCTCATATTTCTCCTCATCTGTTTTGCTCTGTTTCCCTTGATTTCGCTGTTTCCTTATTCGTAGCTGTTTCGTTGTAACACTCTTTGTATATAGGTGTTTCTCAATGGAAGATAAACCCTAGGGGATTCTCGAATATTGACATGGTATCAGAGCCCGGTTCGTCCCGATTTGAATATACCGATGTTGGGCCCACGATTGCGATGTCCACGCTCCAGGACCGAGTCTGGGCGTGAGGGGAGTGTTATGATGAGTTGTCCCACATCGGCTAGGACATGAAGTTTGGGACTTGTATATATGGTGTTGGGCAACCCTAAACTCTTGAGCTAACTTTTGGGATTAGTTAAGCCCATCCCATATTTGACAATATAGAAGTTGACTTCTCTCTACAATGTAAAAGCATTGATTTGCACACGATCTTGGCTTAAAGGATTTGAAATCAACAAAAAAAAAGATAATTTTTAAGTTTTTCGTTAGTTATTTATTCTTAAAATGTGTATTAATATATAATTGCTTCTTTTTTAAATAGATCTCGAGAGGTTTGTATTTTATTTAGTGCAATGATATTTAATAATTTTTTCATTGAATCAATGTTTTCATATTTTCGATATTTTATTTGGTTCATTTGATGATCTTTATCATATGATATGTTACATTACTACTCCTTCAAAATAATCAAATAGGCTAGTTCGCGAGCAAATTCGTTTTTGGTGAGCTAAAGGCGAGTAGAGTTAAGTTGGAAATTTCCAAATCGTTTAAAAAACGAGCCGAGATGAGCCAACTTGGTTTGTGGCGGCTGAAGACGAGATGAGCCGAGCCAGCTCATCTTACACCCTAGTGACATATACAAAATAATTTGTTATGGAAAAGAATTCTTTTTTTATATACATTACTTTAAATCAAATTTAATTGTAATTTAAAATCATAAAAAATAAATATCATTAGGGGTATTTAACCTAGTGATTCTATGCCAATATGCCACTGGTTAGTCTAAGGATGGAAAAAATATTCGAAGTATTCGTATCAGATCTGTATTCGATCAGTATTTGAACCGAAAATCCAAATATCCGAAGGAACAAATACAAAAACGAATAGTAGAAATTAGATATTCGACAAATAAAAATACAAATCAAATAGTCGGTTTAATTGTTTGAACTAATCGTAGCTATAATTGTTAAATAGATAATTTATTAAATATATATAAATTTTTAAAAATTGAAATTTTGAAAAATAGAATTATAAAAAATAAAAATTTTCCTCAAAATATAATATATAATAATATATAAATAATACAAACAAAAGAACTAAATTGTAAATATTGAACAATTTTAACCTAATCCTAAGTGACATCTTCCCGTCCAACATCGTTCTCTATTCAATAAGATATTTGCTTTCATCTTATGTTTATTGACCGATATTTGTGAATAATTTTGGAATAAGTGTTATCATTCAATTGAATTCAAATTAAATGTGATCGAATTTAAATTTAATTGATTGAATTTCGATATTGAATTGAATGGAAAGATCATATGCATAAAAATATTTGGTAATATCGTTTATATTTCATGATAGGCGAAATTAAACGATACAATTAAGAACCGAAAATTAATCGGATATCTATCGGTTTATGGTCCCTCGTTCACATGCATAAATAAATGAGATTTATTTTATTTCTCGCATAGAGATTTTCATTGTATCACGTAAGTTTTAAAAAACTTCAGAGAGAATCTCATTTTGATATATCCCATCAGTATCAAGTTTTCAGTTTTGCACGAAGAGCAAGAAGATCTACTCTGTTGCATCGAGTATACTATGAATTAAGGTATTTATCTCGATCTACTATTCTAGTTTATCCCAAATTCTGATATAATTCATGATAGAGTTTTGGAAGTTTTGAAATCTGAACGAGGTTAATTCGGATTACTTCAAAGTGGTATCAGAGCCGATCTATTTGTATTTATATCAAATTTGGATCTGATTATTGCTAATTTAAGTAATTTTAAGGAGAATTGAGTTTGAAGGTGGATGAACTTTGAACTGTTCCTTGAACAACTTTTATTTATTATTGGTTTAATTAAATAAAAAACAAGCGGGGTCGATCCATTAACTATAAAACGTCCAAATATTTAAACCAGTTTGGAATTTCGGCACGTTTTGTTTCTGATCCGATCTAATTTCTTTTAAACACAATACAACCAATTCAGGTCGAGTTGCAATTTTTCTATCCGATCCAGTTAAAATTTTTAATGACCCAACCCAATTGAAATACAGGTTTCGGATTCGAACGTGGAACCACAGATAGTTTTAAGGGTGGTTGCTTCCAGTTGAGCTAATCGATACATCCGGTTATTTGGGATCGCAGTTATCGTTATTCTCGTATCAGTGCGAATAATTCGCTAAAATTTAAAATTGAACCCCCGGATTAATAAGCATCGGGATGGGTTTAAATTTTAATTAATTTGTACAATTAATTTGGAGAATTGAGACGAATATTATTTATGTGTATCATATCATTATTTCGGTGAATTTAATGAATTATGATTTGATTACACATTAGGTTGTGTAGTTATAAGGTTAAATCATAGTTGTTAAATTAAGGTTTCACTGAAAATATGATTGTTGATAATTAAATATCCTTTGATTAATGTATGCGATTTGATTTTAGTTCTCAACATCCTACCAATGTGAGAATCTTGAGAACAATAATTATTTTAATTATATTGAGAAGGCTACATAATATAATTCATGTGAACTTTCATAAACCCAAAGGCTAATCATAGTTTAGCAGTATTGTATGTGTGCATTGATAATTAGTATATATTTTCGGTACAACATAAATGTGATGGTATTCCCTAATATTAACCATTACATGAGATGTTTAATTTACACTAATTATATGATGCGTTGAGTCATCTATTGCAAGTCAAAGTTATTTTCCAAAGACTAATTTTGATGTTGCGTAGATGCCTTGTGATGGGATTGAATCTTGTGTTATAATTCAAGTAAGGTTTTATTGAACGAAAGTCTAACACATGAGCTATCTTTTGTTTACAGTTGTGCTATCGAGATCCAGTATCTCTTCCAACGTTAGTTCGATCTATATGTTGAATGGGTCGAACTTTGTTGAACGGAAGGAGCACTTACTGATCGTGCTTGCTTTGATGGGTCACGACCTTGCAATTAGGGAGGTTCATCCAACGATAATGTATTTGAGTTCCCTTGAGGATCATAAAAAATTGAACGCTGGGAAACCTCAAACCACACGTATTTGATTATCATTAAGCATTACATTCCTCTGGTTTTAAGGGGCTTCGTGCCTAATGAGGGACATTGACTAAGAAATATCTCGATGCCATGAGGTATAAGGGCAACGAGAGTATTCGTGAACACATTATGAAAATGTCTAATAATGCCTCTAAGTTAAAGACATTTGGAATTAGGTTGTCGGAAGATGTCCTAGTGTGTTTGGTTTTGATATCTCTCCCTGCAAAATACATTTATTTTAAGGTGAGCTATAACTGTCAAATGGATAAATAGACTCTTAATGAGCTCATTTGCCACTGTGTGCAAGAGGAACAGAGATTGAGGCAGGAAAAGACATCCAGTACTTATGTAGTCGCCATCTCAAGGGGAAAGATTGAGAAAATAAAGAAAAGTTATGAAACCGCTGATTCGTGATTAGTTCATGTGCAAAAAAACATAATAAGGTTAAAAAATGTTTCCTTTGTCAGAAGACTAGTCACATAAGAAAATATTGTACGAAGTATCATACATGTCGTGCAAATAAGGATTTGACTCTCGTTTTGGTTTGTTTTGAGGTCAATTTAGCCTCAATGACTAGTAATACTTGGTGGGTTATTCAGGCGTTACAACTCACGTAAGTATTTCTATGCAGAGTTACCTCCATTACCGAAAACCGATTGATGTTGAAAGATACATCTATATAGGTGACGATAAAAAAGTGGAAGTGGAAGATATCGAGCAAGTTAGTCTTTAGATGAAGACTGCTTAATTTTTAGATTTGGAGGGTTTTTCAATAGTAATGTCTTTTAAGCCAAATTTACTTTCGGTTTCTGTTTTAGACAAATTGGGATATTCTTGTTCATTCAGAAATATGAAGTTTACCCTCTCATTTCATTCGGTTATGACTTGAACCGGTTCTTTATCTATTTTAGATAATCTTTATATGCTCGATATCATTCCTTCATATAATGAAATCCTATAGGTTGGTACACGAGGCGTGAAGCGTAAATTGATGGATGAAAATTATGTTGTTTTATGACATAAGCGATTAGCCCATATCTCGAAACCGATAATGGAATGTTTAATATGAGAAGAAATTACTGAAACTCTTGATTTTTCGGATTTTGGCCATTATGTCAATTATATCAAATGGAAAAACATAATTAAAAAAAGATAAAGGTACATATCAAACTTCAGAGACTTTGGAACTGATACATACGGATGTTTGTGGACCTTTTCATACGGCTTTTTGGAATAGTCAACAACACTTTGTATCATTCATAGATGACTACAGTCGATATGGTTATCTTTATCTAATTTATGAGAAGTCTGGGGTTTTGGATGTTTTCAAAGCATTTAAGTTTGAGGTTGAACTTCAACTTAATAAACGCGTTAAGACCTTCGTTTTGATCGTGGTGGTGAATACTACAGTAGAAATGACAGATCAGGTGAACAACGTCCAAATACCTCGAAGAGTATAGAATTTTTCCTCAATACACAATGCCAAGTACATCTAGCATGAATGGTATTGCAGAAAGAAAAAATTGTACATGTAAAAAAATGGTGCGAAGTATAATATCGTCATCTACTCTCCAAAAATCGCTATGGGGTGAAGTATTAAAGCAACAATTACGCCTTATGAGTTATGGACGGGTAAACGTTCTAGCTTAAGGCATTTTCAAATTTTTGGATGTCCAGCTGAGGCTCGATCTTATCGACCTGATGAAAGAAAACTGCATTCCAAAACCGTAAGTTGTTACTTTGTTGGATACTCAAAAAGATCTAAGCAATATAAGGTTTATGATCCCACGAAAAAGGAGATCTTTGAGACGAGAGTAGCGACGTTCTTTGAGGATATTAAACCTAAGAAAAAATGATGAATTTTGTTTTGGAGAGGATAAGAATGAAACTTTTGATTCTCAAAAGATGATTCCTATTCCGACTATTGTAGTTGGCAATGATTTGGATTATTTTGCTCGAGCTACAAATCAAGATACTCCAGATGTCATTCCTAAAATCCATGAGGAAAAAGTTCATGAACCTCAAGAACAACTACATCAAGAAATTGTGCCACGTAGATCTACTCGAGAGATGAGATGTGCTTTTCCGAATGATTATATAGTATATCTTCGGGAACATGATGATGGCACTAGGTTGACGGAAGATGATCCAGTTAACGCCAGTCAAGCCATTCAAAGTGTTAACTCTCAAAATTTGATTGATGCCATGAATGAAGAGATTAAACCCGTTGGATGTAAATGGTTATTTACAATCAAGTAGGATTCGAATGAAAATATGGAAAGTTATAAAGCACGTCTAGTCGCCAAAGGATTTACTTAAAAGGAAGACATATATTACAAAGAGACTTTCTTTCCAGTTTCATTGAAACAATCTTTGAGAATATTGAAGGCCCTAACTCAATATGATTTAGAGCTGCATCAAATGGATGTTAAAAGAGCCTTTCTCAATGGTGACATTGAGAAGACTATTTATATGGTGCAACCAGAACACTTTGTGGTTGGAGATCCAAAGAAAATGGTTTGCAAATTAAGAAAATCCATCTATGGTTTAAAGCAAGCGTCTCGTCAATGGTATCACAAATTTCATTGTGTAATCATATCATATGGTTTTGAGGTGAATCAAGTAGATGATTGTGTATATCATAAGATCAATGGGAGAAACTTTATATTGATAATCTTTTACGTTGACGATATCCTTATTGCTGGTAACGGTATAAGCTTTATGTGTGATACTAAGAGTTTTCTTTCAGAGCAATTCTAGATGAATGATATTGGTGATGCCTCTTTTTTATTGGGTATAAAAATAGAGCGAGACCGTTCTCGGAGTATATTGGGTTTATCTCAAAAGAGTTATATCGATAAGGGTTTAGAGCGATTTGGTATGAAAAGATGTAAATGTATAGATACCCCTATTTCTAAAGATGATAAATTCAGCCTTAGACAGCGCCCACATAATGAAAAGAAGATTCAGGAATGAGAAAGATTCCTTATGCTTTGGCTATAGGGAGTCTAATTTATGCACACGATTTTTGTATACATTGTTGGCATTTTGGGAAGGTGTCCAAACGGGTGATGCGATATCTTCATAAAACAAAAGATCATATGCTCGTGTATAGACGATCTAATCAGCTTGAGATCACTGGTTATTCGGATTTGGATTATGCTGGGAGCCTCAATAGTTTTTTATCCACTTCGAGTTATATATTTCTCCTTGTTGTAGGGCTATTTCTTGGCGTAATGCCAAACAAAAGCTCGTTACGTCATCCCTAATGGAGGCAGAATACATAGCATGTTATGAGGCATCTAATCAGGCTTAATGGTTGCAGAATCTTGTCATTGGATTGCACATTATGACTGGTTTGGATAACCCTTAAAGATTTATTGTGACAATCGTTTGCGGTATTATACTCGAACAATAATAAGTGTAATTTGAAGTCAAAGTACATAGATATTAGTCTTGATGTTAGTGAGAGGATATAGAGTGGGGAAATCTCGATAGAGCATATAGGTATAAACTTCATGATTGCGAATCCGCTGACTAATGGTGTTATACCTAAAGTTTTTCATGAGCATATTGCTAGTATGTGTATTGTCCTTTGTGATAATATTACAGTTTAATGAGAGTATTGTATCTATTCCGGTTTTCTCTTGGATTATATTTATGTATGCTTATTTTTTTAGTATTGGAACTATTGGATTTAAGCTTAAGGTATTCACTTCGTATCATTCGGTTTAAGTTGATATCAATAATGTAGGACCAGTTGGAAATAGAGACGTATAAATCACTTCTCGTGTAATTCAGATCTATATCATTCTTCTATATTACGTTTGTAGTGGGTCTAACTATGTTAAAATTGTGGTTAAATCTCTTTGGTTCTACGTTGATATGGTCGATGGACGAGATTGGTGTAATTATTGGTTTGATGACAACAATTGATGAGTGCTCTTAAGGTTATTCCATAGTTTTATGGTCACATATATGGTACAAATGGGAGATTATAAGATATTTGGTTTAATCTTATATTTGTAGACCAATATATGTGAATAATTTTGTAATAAGTGTTGTCATTCAATTAAGTCCAAATTAAATATGATCGGATTTAAGTTTAATTGATTGGACTTTGGTATTGAATTGAATGAGGAGGGTTATATGCATAGAGACCTTTGGTAGTATAGTTTATATTTCATGATGGACGAAATTAAACGATATAATTAAGAACGAGAAATTTAAAAAAACTTCAGAGAGAATCTCATATTGATACATCACATCAATATCAAGTTTTCGCTGCATCAAGTATAATATGAATTCAGATACTTATCTCGATCTTCTGTTCTACTTTATCCCAAATCTTGATATTATTCACCATAGATTTTCGAAAATTTCAAAATTCGAATAAGGTAAATCAAATTCTTTCATATTCCCCTCTCTCTCCTTTCTCTCTCCACTTTTTCTCTTTTTCGTCTCTTCCTCTTCCTCTTCTCTCTTTATCAAAATGCGGTTTTGTCCGTCCGTAGTGACATGGTTCATCTGTCTGTGATTTTTCGTGGTGATATAGTTCATCCTTCTGTGGTTTGTTGTGGTGTTGTGGTTCGTTTGTCTGTGGTTTGCCATGGTTCCGTGATTCACCCATTTGCGATTTGTGGTTTGAGGTTTGTATTATGTGGCTCGTTCGTGGTTTGTGGTCCGTTCCTTGTCCGTGGATTGTTCATGCATCAGTGGTTCGTCTGTTCATGGTTGGTTAATCCGTAGTTTGTCGAATCTGGATATCCGACAAATATATGTTTTTTTTATGAATATTCAAATTTATATCCAAATTAATAAATTAAAATAAATTCAAATTTTTTTCGAATATAAATAGAAACAATCGAATATTTACAAATATTCGCTATTTGTCCACCCCTAAATTCGTCGGTTTTATATTCTTTATCATGGTTTACATTTTAATCTTTTTAATTGTCTCAGATTTTTTCTATATATTTTCTCAAATTTACGTACGTTTTCTGTTTCATATATATATATATATTCTTTGAATTCATGATTGACCATATAAAATATTTATATTTTAAATTTTTATTTTTTTAGAAAATTTATCAATGTAATCGAATTAAATTAAAATAAGACATATTAGATTGTAAGATCGATACATTTTATTTAAAAAATATAGTTTTTTTGGGAAGAACTAAAAATTATTGGAAAAATATTTTTAATGGATTAACGGGTTTTATTCTATTAATATTATACAAAAGTTGATAAATTAATTTAGCTAATTTTTTTTCCGAAAAATTGAAAGAAAGAAAATGTCAGAGTCAGTCAGTCTACTTTTTGACTTTTCAGTTTTAACTTATCTTTTGAGTTTCAAACTCTGAAGCCACCGACACTTACCGCTCGTGCAATTCACACGCAAATGAGTTTGCGGTGTTATATTCCACTGCATCGCGTGTACCAGTGCAAATGGTGCACCCTCACTTACGCATTTGCCGAGAATGGCCGGCGCTCTTTGTTCTTAATCCAATTATTTGATTCCATACTAATTTGATTGCGTAGTTAATTAGATTTATTTAATAAAACGAATCTTTCATCAGATTTTTTTATTCATCAAACAGTATAAAGTGGGATTTCTTCTTGATTTTTGTCTTAAGATTATTTTCAGAAACACGTTTGATTAGTGACATAATACCGACCACATATGATTAAAATATCTTCAGAATCAGACATTTTTAAAAATAATTTATTGTTTTTGTATCTTCTATAATACAAATTAATTTGTTATATAGCGAGCTTTAAAAATAGTAATTTTAAATTTACGTGAACCTAATTAGTTAAAAAAACCATTGTTAATTAATTTTGATTTTTAAAAGCCTACGAATGTTGAACTAGTTTTATGTAAAGTCTATTTCGGATTAACTATGTATGGTTTTTATAAATAATTAATAGTTAATTATTCATAAATTTCTAACCGCAAAAGTATTATAAGTATCATTTAAGTTAACCATCAAAAAATCATAATTAAAAATCTATAAAGACTTCAGGAATTTAGTAGAGAAACAAAAAGTGAGAACTGTTTTTGACAGTTTCAACTTCTTCAACATTTTGACAGCGAATCATGATATCAATATGGGTCATTTATGGAGGTTTTTTACCAAGGGATCTATATCCTTACTGTCTATAATCTTTTAAAAGTTAGTAAATTTATATTTATATTTGGTTGTTTAAGAAACAAATTCCATAAAGCCGAAAATTTAAAAAACAAACTAGATTATTTGGTTGTTAAAAACGTCATCAGTGTTTACCTGAAGCATTTGGACGATGTGACTATTTCTTGGTGTATCATCTTAGTTTCACTGAATTCGAATCTCTGATGAAAATATCAGGATATGAATCAATCACAAATAATCGAACATCTTAAGAAAATATATGGCTAGAGTATGATAAAAATGTGTCTAATATCCAAGATTCTATTCAAGTTCATATTGGTTACCAACTCATGAATGAGACATCGTTATCTAATGATGATTTCTCTTATAGAATAGCTTGAGAAGGTGAGAAGTACAATGAATAAAGAGTTTCATAGCGTTTGATCATATAGTCACTCACGAAGACATTTTAATTATTCATTGTTAACTATAATATGAACAAGATGAACCATTTTCTACATGAAATGTTGAATATACTAAATGATTACTAGAATAAAAAACATTAGGGATGTCAAAGCACTACTAGAAAATCCAATTTTTGGACGTAAAAATTATGGACGAATTTCAGATGGATTATGAACGAAAACACCTACCAGTCTGTAATCAATCTGTAATGGACGAACGGACCGTTTAGAAATTAGCCGTAAGTACGGACGGTTTCCGGATAACTTACGTGTTCATCTAGAATTTTCGGATGGATAACACGATCGTTCGATTATTCTAAATGGAATTGGATTCCATCCGTAAATTTCAGACGCTTATGGATGGGTAAGTATTGGTTTGAAAACCTTCTGGAGTTGCACAAATAATCTAGAGGATTTGTAAAAAAAAAGCTGACGGTTTATTGACGGCTCAAGTTTAGTCTCTAACCTATTCTCCACCATCCCTAATCTATCCGAAAATTAACGAAAATTATTTATATAAATCACTACATCTTCCTTCGTTTTAAGCTAAAAATTATCACACATGCTACTTCACACTTCTTATTTCATATTATAATGGCATCTTCGTTGAGATAAATATATTTGTTTTAAAATAATTGATGTATAAAAGAATTGATCTAGATAACCAAGGTATATTGAAAGAGTTTAGGGAAACCATTACACAGTTCATGAAGATGGCGACAAATAAAATTTTTTGCAAAAAATCCTGGAAGTTGGCTTGTCCTTGCATCAAATAAGCAAAAATAAAACATTTGTGAACGAGAGAACCAATTATGACAAATCAACAAGTTTCTAGCTTATGATATGTTGTTTTGATGGACAACACATGAGTAATTGGCTTGTCCGTATTGCAAGGATAAAACATATATTTCCAGTTCAAACATGAGAGAAAGACAAATCAGTTTGATTGTTATCGTTGTTTTCATCCCATTGATGATACACTATGATGTTATGGAACATATATGCCAGTTCATCTACTATACGAAGTTGCATTAGGTTGTCTAGTTGAACATCATTAGATGTATCCATTTGAGCAATTTATGTTTCATCTAAAGAAAAAAAACATACAAAAAGATCATCTAGAGTATTCAATTATGGAATAATACGTGAATGGGAAAATATCGTTATTACGTCATAATACTTGGAGCCACATGTTCAAACGCGAAGTAGTAATGCAAACATAAACATATCTTTTGATGGGGTGTGGCATTTTCATATCCAATATCGATGTTCTAGACATATTTTTTGGAATTGATCTAATAAGGACGAGATCTTAGATCCACCACAAGTCGTATGAGGACAAACAACGAAGGGCAAGGCAAATGAGCTTAGAGACGTCTTGACACGAAGACAAACAATGAAGGGAAAGAAAATAGAGCTTAGAAATGTGTTCGCATAATTGGACATAAAAGGATGGGTAACGATCCCATGAGGATATCAAAGAATATTTAAGAAAGATTACAAGAGGTCCCTAAAGAAGGCTAAGAGTAGCAGGAAACATAAGCATCGGAAAAATGCTCGGGCAGAGCAAGAAAACACTCATCCTAAGCATTTTCTCTAGAACAACATAATTTTTTTGAATTTTAGGGTTCAGACTTATAAGAAGCTGAAACGAGTAATTTGACCACTCGTTCGAGCGGTTCTATTGAGTTTTCTTAAATTAGCTTATTTTATTCATTTTAACAAAGTTATAATGAATTAAGGTATCTTTTCATTGCTATTTCTTGAGATTTAGCTATGGGACTCTTGGAAAGATTTTCAGTGTTTGCCGACTTATCACCAATAGATCATAACTGTTCACTACAAAAAAACTCGATGTTTCCAACGGACGGAGCAACGGATCCGTCCGTTGGAAGCAATTAGCAATGGATTATAACGGATTTGTCGATATTTCCAACGGGCCAAAGTCCGATGCTTTTCCTAGAGCTGTTAATGAACAAACGCATGAAGAGATGCCGAACATCGATGCATGTCGATTCTTTTCTTATTTATGAAGCATCAACGACCAATCCCTATGTGGAAATGGTGTCAGATGCTTTTCCTAGAGCTGTTAATGAACAAACGCATGAAGAGATGCCGAACATCGATGCACATCGATTCTTCAACCTATTGGATTCGGCGAGACAACCTATATATGAAGGTTTTCGAGAAGGTCGGTCTCGTTTATCTTTATCTTCAAGATTGATGAGTATTAAAACAAACTACAATGTGGTTGAAAATTGCATGGATTCATTTTGCAAAACAATGTGGGAATATTTACTGGAAAATAATCAAGCTCCTGAGACATACTACGAAACAAAGAATGTGTTAAAAGATTCGGGAATGCCACATGAGAAAATTGATGTTTGTAGAAACAGTTGCATGTTGTTTTGGGGTAATCATAAAGACTTGTTGGAATGCAAGTTTTGCGGTGCAAGCAGATTTCGGCCTAAAAAACCATCTTCACGTAAATATGTACCATACAAGAAAATGTTCTATATGCCTGTAGCAAACAGGTTGAGAAGGTTATATGAATCGAAAAAAACCGCTACGACAATGAGATGGCACACAGAACACTCAACGGCCGAAGGTATAATGCAACATCCATCGGATGGTAAGGCTTGGAAAGATTTCAATGAAATATTTCTCGAGTTCACGTATGAAACGAGAAACGTTTATCTTTGCTTGTGCACGGATGGTTTTAGTCCCTATGGACAATCTGGAAGTCAATATTTTTTGTGGCCAGTGATTTTGTCTCCGTATAATTTTCCTATCGAGATGTGTTTGAAAAGAGAGATAATGTTTCTGACGTTGCTGATTCCAAGACCAGAACGTCCGAAGAAAAGTTTCGATGTCTTTTTGTAGCCCTTAATTCATGAATTAAGACAGTTGCGGAACGAAGGATCCTTGCTTATGACGTCAATACTAAGCAAAATTTCACATTGAAAGCGGTCTTGTTGTGGACAATTAGCGATTTTTTTACCTATGGAATGTTATCTGGATGGAGCACGCACGAAAGATTGGCATGTCCATATTGTATGGAGGATACAGATTCATTTGGACTAGTACATAGTAAGAAACCATGTTGGTTTGATTGTCATAGAAGATTTCTTCCTCGTGTCCATGCTTTCCGGAAAGCTAAAAACCATTTTCGGAAGAACGTGGTACAAAATGAAGAGGCACCGTGCATGCAAACTGGAACACAAATCCTTTACGAAAGATTGAACACAATGGGTGATTTACAAGAATCAGTTGAATGCGGTGGAGATCGTGGACATCGTAAACCAAAAGGTCAAGGTGAATGGTATAACTGGTATAAACGTAGTATCTTTTGGGAACTACCATACTGGAAATCATTGATATTACGTCATAATTTAGATGTAATGCATATCGAAAAGAACTTTTCGATAACATCATAAATATTGTTTTGAATGTGGCGGGTAAAACCAAGGATAATATACAATCAAGAAAAGATTTGAAGTCAATATGCCGATGACCTGAGTTGGAATTAAGAGATGGGAGGTCACCTGTCCCGGTATTCAGATTGTCTGGTCCGGCGAAAACGAAATTATTAAAATAGTTAAAATAGGACGTTAAGTTTCCCGATGGATATGCATCGAACATTGCTCGGTGTGTGGATATTGTTGATTCGAGGCTGATCGGATTGAAAAGTCACGATTGTCACGTTTTCATGTAGCGGCTCATTCCAATTGCATTAGCTGAGCTCTTACCACGAAATATTCACGATGTGTTATGCGGAATCAGCATACTTTTCAGAGATATATGTTTGAGGAATTTGAAAAGTGATGACTTGAAATTAATGAAAACAAATATCTATGAAGTATTATGTTCATTGGAAAAAGTTTTTCCGCCTTCATTCTTCGATGTCATGGAGCATTTGCCAATACATTTACCAGATGAGGCAATACTCAGTGGGCCAGTTCAATTCAGTTGGATGTATTCTTTCGAAAGGTTTTTCTTTCATTTAAAGAAAAAAGCAAAAAACAAAGCAGCAGTCGAAGGATTTATTGTCAAACAATACTTGCTGGAAGAAATCACACATTTCAGCACATTTTATTTCGAGTCGCATATTCAAACGAAAGAACGACGTGCAACGGATGATCACACAGACTATCTGTATCAATATAATTCGTAGTTTGGCACAATTCCTGAAATGTTTACACCGATTGGACGTACAAGAGGTAAATCCGGTGGATATTGGTTAACACCAGAGGAGTATAATCACGTCCACACATATATACTACTAAATTGTCAAGAGTTATGACCATTCGAAATGTACTGGTATATATTAATTTCAATCCTTTACATATATATATATATATATATTCAAATTTAACGTATTTTCATTATACAGGATATTTGATGAAGAAGTACTTGGTACATCCTCATCTAAATGCAAATGAACTCACATACATGAAAGTTCAACATTATGGCTCGTGGTTGAGAGACTACGTAAGTACTCGTGTACACATCTATTAAAATTAATTGCATATAGAAGTATTACTTTTGTTTTTATGCTACGTACAGGTGAAATGTTCTGATGAAAGACTTCCTACGTGGTTAAAAGATTTGGCTAATGGCCCCACACGAAATGTCATGTGTTGGCCAATCTTGTTTACTCGCGGCTACACGTTTCACACGTACGAACACGAAAAACATAGAAGCACATACAACTATGGCATTTGCGTTAATAGTGATATAGAGGGTGATAACTTCTACGACATTTTGCATCAAATCATACAAGTGGAATTTCTCGGTCTCGTTGGGTTGAAGGTGATGCTTTTTAAATGTCAGTGGTTCGACCCGACCGTAGGACGTGGAATACGAAAAAACCATTGGGGAGGAATTGACGTCAATCCGGCATGACAATATGGTAAATATGATCCATTCATCACAATAGATCAAGCATATCAAGTATGTTACGTGCAATATCCAACAACTTTGAAACATCGAAGAGAGGAGTGGTGGGCCGTAGTAAAGATCAAGCCATGAGGGATCATAAGATCTCATGATAAAGAAGATCCGTTGCAACCTGAACATCCGCAACCGATTCGTTTAATTGATACAGATCGTGAGGAGATTCTCGCGAGAAATGACATAGGCGGAGAACTCATATGCGATTATGAAAACGTTGAACCTGAAGATGCTGAAGATGGAGAAGGTAATGAATTCAATGAACAATCGAAGGAACACTCACCCATCGATGAATCTACTGAAGAAGAAATGTAAATACAATAATGTGTATGTGTAATAAATGTAGATGATGTGTAATGTAAATGACGTGTAACGTCCATGATGTGTAGTAATGTATATGATGTGTAATCGAACAATCGAAATGTTAATACAATCAAACAGTTTATATAAACGATGTTTGATGTGTACAAATAAGAATTATCTAATACCAACATGCATCCTTTGAAAATATTAACGAATGCCCGTTGGAAAGTTCTAACGGACACCCGTTACAAATGTTCCAACGGGCATCCGTTGGAAACTTAACGTTCGAACGTATTCTAATGAGCATCCGTTGAAAAATTGTAACGCATGACCGTTAGAATATTATAACGGGCATCCGTTGCATTTCCAACGGATGCCCGTTGGAATAGGTAATGATACCTACCCTAGTCTGCAGAATTTCTAATGGTCATCCATTGGAAATTGCAACGGATGACCGTTGCAAAGGGAGACGAGCCTTCATTTAGCCGTCCGTTGCCTCGGGAATAGGTGTACCCAACGGGCATCCGTTGGGAATGCAGGACGTCACATCAATTACTGCGTCCGTTGAGATGACGTAGTTTCCTACGGGCATCCGTTGGAATTCCCAATAGATGCCCATTGGAAAATTCTATTTATATAAACCCGTTGAACAGTTCCATTTTCAACACAAATCACAATCTCAAAATCCTCTCAAACTTCACATTTCACACACAAACACTTTTACAATTCGTAGAAAAAAATGAGAGCTAGACGGTTTATAGGATCGGGGGGATGCTGGCTGGTTCCGCGGTCCTCCCCCGTCTCCACCACCACTATATCGTCCTCCTTCACCAATATCGGCACCATCGATATTTGATGAAGGGGACGATATGGTAGATATCGATTCCTTGATCGATGATTTCGATGGGCGTCCAATTTTTCCGATTATCGATCCCGAATGTCCTACTGGGACGTTATGGTAAAAAATGTTATTATATTCATTTGTATTATTATAAGTTATAAATATTATCTAACTTTGTAATGTTGATTTGCAGGTTTGATGTGGATGATGTACCCAAACACACAAACAACACCATTATTCAAGGGTCTACATAACGAGTTATATTATTCCTGGAAAATTACGACAGAAGTCGTGCGCCAGCGATGGTGGTACACTTTTATAGTAAGTTTTTTATTACATTAAATTTCAAGTTATGAGTTATATATATATATATGCTATAAAACTAAAAATTTATAAATCATTTTGCAGCGCTCATACAGATGGCGGCGAAAGGATACATTGCGCATCTACACAGCATGGATGCACGACATGCAGGCGCGGATGCGCCTGATGATGAACAACGCGAAACACAACTACTACGCCAACAATCGAAAACCGAGATGGGCAACGGATGCGGTCTTCAATCAGATGATTCAGCATTGGGAGTCTGCAGAATTCAAGGCCAAGAGCTACAAGGCCAAAAAATGTCGGTACGACGAGAAGGTTCCCGGAGATGGTCCGCATCGCCATACGTCGGGATCAAAATCCTTCCTGAAACAAAAACACGAATTGATAAAATTTTGTTTATTTAAATTTTTTTATTTAAATATTTATGTAATTAAATTTATTTTATATTACAGATGCAACAGATAGGAAGAGAACCGACCCTTCTTGAGCTGGTATTAGAAACCCACGCCAAGAAGAAGCCGGTCGTCGGGGAAGAGGTCGACGAAACCAAACTCGTGATCCTCGAGCGGAGCAAACCGTGAGAGCTGTCCGGAAGAGATTACACAAAAATCACAAGCTTGCGGTTCGACTCTCGATGAGCTGAGTCCTCTACAAAAAAAAAAAAAATCTATTTAGAGGTAAACTTTTTGTTTTTTTCGATTATTAATACCATATTTTTTTAAAATCTAGCTCTAATTTTTGTTTGTCTTGTAGTCGTAGTCGGTGAGACCGTATAAGGGGCGTCTATACGGTCTCGGTGCGCTTCAAAAAGATATCGTCGAGGACGCCACGATGTACCTCTCGCTGTCCAAGAGAGTTTTACGCAACAACGGCGGATCGAGGAGCTCGAATCACAACTTTGAGAAACTTGAGCCCACATGGTGCGACAAACCTCTCAAATACGAGAGTGTCATTGAGTTGATATCCGGCCAGGTGAGGGGTCAACGCTGCAGCAAGAACCGGGGCTCGATTCGGATGCAGCTCCGTCTAGAGGTGCTGGTGATCGTGGCGGAGATGATATGGACGCAACCGATCTAAATGATTTGTAATAGGAATAGTATTAATTTTAATTTTTTTTTTGTAAACAATTTTAATATTTTAATCAAAAACCTTTTTAGTTTAAAAATATTAATATTTTTTTATTTTTTTATATTTTTAACGATGTTTCCAACGGATGCCCGTTGCAATTTCCAATGGTCATCCGTTGCAATGTTTTCCCGCCAAATTGCAACGGTCGTCCGTTGCCCTTTCCCGCCAATTTACAATGGACGTCCGTCGCTCTTTCCCGCCAGTTTCCAACGGATGCCCATTGGAAATTTTAAATCCACGTTCTTTTTCTCGCCAATATGTCAATGGACATCCGTTGCAAATTTGTAACAGGCATCCATTGGAATTTTTAATGGGCATCCGTCACAATCTTTCCAACGGGCCTCCATTAAAAAGTTTCAACGGATGAGTCTGTTGGAATGTCCGTTAAACTTTTGCAATAGATTTTATCGGTCGCACCTCCGTTGCGAATTGCAATGGATCCCGATTTGCAATGGTCGGTTCTCAACGGGCTGAAATCCGTTGCCGTCCGTGCCTTTTCCAATGGATTTTGGGCGTTTTCCAATGGATATGTCCGTTGGAAAACGCCTGTTTTTTGTATTGGTTGTGGCATCATTTATTGAGTTTGCGGTGTTCTAGTCGAGTGTGGTTTGAGATGTCCTTTCTTCGGGAAGATGATATGATCCTAAATTAACGTATTTAGATGGGTGAAAAAACTGAAACCCCCTAACAACTCGATTACGAAATATGGAACTTATCTTCTCGAAGAAAATACATCCTAAACCTCAACTACAACTCGACTAAAGAAACCAAGACTCAGCGAATGATTCCACAACACTTGTGATCTAGTGTTGACAAGTCAATGAATACACAAAATGTCTCCAAGAATTTGGTAACTAAATCTCAAGAATTATAAAAAAAAAGAAAATCTCTATTAATCAAAGTTGAGCTAAAATCTATTATATAAAAGGGAGATTTTTTCTCTTCTATTCTATGTTGTTACCACGTTAGCATAAAGAGAAAAAATCTCTTTCATACTTCGAAAACACATGACTTCTTCCTATTTTTCTCCTCCTCCTCCTCCTCCTCCTCCTAATACAATGAGTTGCTTTCAATTTCGATTAATTATTTTTAATTCAGTTCTTTGAATCGGCCTTACAGCTCGAATCGACCTTACAACTCGAATCGACCTCACATAATCCCTTACACAGCCAATTTAAAAGCAACGAAACTGAGGAGCGATACAAAGGGAGCAGTCGTCGATTGTGCTGATTTTCGGTGGTTGAGGTATCGTCGAGCCAGAGCACTACACAGAGAGAAAATGTTAGGTCGCCATCCAAGAAAAAACCCCTTGTGAGATCGATGGAGACAAGGGTTGCTGAGCAATGTTCCAGCGTTGCTTTTAGGTAAAGGAAAATGAGAATATTGGGGTTTCTTAAAAGAATCCTATTTCTATGCAGCGTTATTTGGATTCAATAGCTGTGACGATGTTTAGGAGTGGTGGAGGTGCCTCTCTGATTCGAATCCTCTCTAATCATGACCAATTCTAAAATTCTAGCATCCACCTAAATGAGTGCCAAGGTGATATTCCTAAGATCGTATTCTATCCCCAAAATTGGCAATAAACATTGTTTCTTTCCTAATATGTGTTTTTCCCTTTATCTCTTTCTCTCCACACACTTTTTTATCGTTATCAGTTGAAAATATTAGGAAGATGATACTGAATCATCAGATTGTTCATGCTATGGAAGGTCCTCGAAGGTCTCAAAGGCTGATGAAGAGTTACAAAGTGAAATTGAAAGTATTTCTATGATTAGTGATACTCACATCATATCATTTTATTTACATGACCATATTTTGACCACATAACTTATTACTTTTTTTGTTATAATTAGGTATCTTATTACAACAAAAGCCATGTATGAGTTATATACGAGAATGTACTGCTTTGTGATTGAACTTGTGCCATTGTCATGTGTAAATAGAATCCAAGAAAGTCGTATCATAGATGACCCTTTGCTTTTGGATTATTTATTTTTTCTTCACCTTATCAGGACGATACCAAGACCAATGAGTCTAAACACGTTTGATATAAGGAAAGGAATGTGCATGTTCGTATTTGGTACCCCTATCTCGAAGATTACTTTAAACCTGAAAGAGATTGCAAAAATGGTGAGCTTTACAGTGTGTGAAAATGAATTTTAGGGTGAGTCTCGAAGGTTAGAAAGAGAAATCGAAACATGTTCATTATGCCTTTGTTTTTACTTGATATCATTAAAATCTTTACTTTACATATACGACGGCACACTTATCGCTTAATCTTTTTGTACAATGAAACATATTCATAGTCTTTGTTTTTACTTGATATCCTGAAACTCTCATTTACTTGAATTGTTATTATCTAATTGTATGATCGGGAATACTCTACCTCTATCCTAAAACTTTCATTTTATTTGATGTGTGATTGTTTTTCTGAATGAAGAATGTTATAAGTATAACATTTATTGTTTTGCTCCTAAAACAGATGAACAAAGCTTACTCCTCTTTTATGCCTTAAAGTTGGAGCTTGTGCTGGAATAGTTACCATGTCTGCTATTTACCCGATGGACATGGTGCAGGGGAGGCTTACTATCCCGGTAGATTTCAGCACCCTATTCTTTCGTCGAGAGAACTTAGCTGCTAGGTTCTTGGTAGCCGCCTTCTCATCATAACTATGATTCATGTTTTTGACTGCCCGATTTGATATGTCATCAGTTGGCATGTCTTCTTATGTTTACCCAGATCACTAAGTTTGTGTTTACCTGTTGATGGTGCATATTCTTAGAGCGTCCATGCTAGGTACTGCGTGTTTGAGCCCCAATGGTCTTGTTGTGGGTTTCATCTTTAGTATGTCATCCTTAGGTTGGAGTGAGGGTGTGCTGAAACTAATTTCCTACCTTCAACAGGTTTTGAATCCCATTTGAATGGTCTCATTGACACCATAGACCATCTTTAAATTAGGTATACTATGACCTAAATGTGAGACTGATTCTGAAGACAAACTTTTGATTGTTTTTTCCCGAGCTGATTTATGAAGCTTCAAAATCTTTTACCTAATGGTTTGGAAATCTGAAGGTTTCTGACTTCTCAATATATCTGGTATTGTGTTTTTATTCTCTCTATTATAGTGTAGGTCTTGGGTTAGTTTGTAGGATTGAGTATAAAATTTCTAACCGTGGACCAAGTTATAGAAACTTTAAAAGAATGATTACAATTTAGACTACAGATTATGATTGTTTATTGGAGCTGGACTATTGAAGATGACTTCCAGCTGAGCATCTATAAAATGGCTACACAATATGATGGTTTATGCATGAGTGCTATTGGAACTCCAAAATTTGGAACTGGTTTCCGGCGGCGGCCTATCTAGCAATTTATTTTACATTTAATTTATTGTAATTCATATACATTTGTTGTAACTTAACAAAGTATTGTAATAGATTTTTAATGTAATTTTGAAACAAAATATTTTCCACTGGAATTTTGCTCCTCGTAAGGGTATTCATGGGTTAACCAACTATATTCACCCAACATCTCACGTTCATGCAATCAATTTACAAAATTATAATCAACAAAATACTAGATTAGCATTTGGTAAACTAAAATCCCAGTTAAAGGTATATCAGGTCAACCTACACACTTTGTAATGTCGTAACACACTTTGCTCTTGCTGTTCACCCCACGCGTGAGATATGCATAAACAAATCGGAAAGCTATATAGTATGAGTGAACCTGAAGCTAGAGCAAAGAATATATACATAATGAACCTGCATGTTTGAAACTTTTTCCACCAATATCTTCAACCATCTTCCATGTCATCTACCTTCTGCATAAAGATCATTCAGGAATATGCTAATTCATATAATTCTCAAGCCATATCAGTTCGACCTACACACTTTGCAATGCCGTAACACACTTCGCTCTTGTTGTAGACCCCACACATTACATTTGTGTAGAGAACAACCTCGATGCGTAACAAAAAATATATACAAAATGAATTTGTGTTTGAAACTTTTTCCAGCAATATCTTCTATCATTTTTCGTGCGCCTACCCTCTGCATAACGATCAATCTGAAATATGCTAATTCATACCCGAATATAACACATTTTGCTCTTGTTGTTGGCCCCACACATAAAAATTGGAACACTTTCCAACAATATCTAGCATAAAATATATACAAAATGAACATGCGTGTTTAGAATTTTTTCCAGCAATTTATTTTACATATGTAAAACTTAACCAAAGATTCAAACTAATTCCATTTCATGAGGTGATCGTAAATAATAATACCGGAGACCTGCAAGAAGGAATAGATGACGGTAGATCTAACGCAACAAAACCATCTTTGCATTATATCTTTGCTAATGTACTTTGCTTTTGGTGACTTAACACGTACTTGACGACAAGTGATAACCATTCCTCAACGGCTTGTGATTCACAAATCTCCAACAGTAGTTACTAAAGATCCAAATTCTTACTGGACCTGATCAGACACACAACAGTAATTAAAGATTTCCAAAAGACTGGTCATAACTTATGGAGAATATGTTGCACTTTAACAGAAAAAAGTTGACCTTGAGGACCAACTTTTCTTTTTGTGTTATGGCACACAGTTTTTGTTTTGATAATATGGGAACCCCGTCTGCTTTCAAGAGACAACAACCTCTTCACGGGGAATTGTGCTATAGATGATGGATTGAATTCATTAAAGAGCTTCGTGCTGAAGAAAAAATCTTTTGATATACTAACCAAATAATATTTAAACTGAAATATATAATCCTCTCAAATATAACATTGGTATTCTCTTTCAGGTTGATTTTTAGGGTTTAGGTATGTTTTTGTTTATAGCTCCGTCCGCTTTTATCAGAAAGACATAATCCTCTCAAGTATAGCATTGGTTACCACTAAAACAATGTTTGAGAAATACACTAGCTTGAGTTAGAATAGTCTAACGATACCAAGACTTATATGAATACCCAGCTCTAAAAGCTTTTTCACTAAATTTGACATGTGCTAATTCCAAATAGACATTGAAAGAAGATTATTATATGGCTTAATCTTCAATTAGATGATTGAAGATTATAATTTAACTAGAAGACAAGTTTCAATAAATCTACATAAGATGGAATAGTCCAAGATCTCGTAGATGTTCATTCATTCTATTCCAATAAATACATTCGACTAACACAACTTAATACTCTTCGTTTCCAACAAATTCACTTTAAACCTCATCTTCCCCATTCAACTCAAAATGATGATTCTGGAATCTAACATCACACAACAACAGTTCCAGTAAAAGTTCCAAAAGTCATGGATGTTACGCACATGTAATTCCAACAACAAATTAAACAATCTAGACAACCATTTAAGCCAATATCAAGTTATCAACAAGGTAAAAATTACATTTTAATGATATTAACCTAAGAAAATAGTCTTTATTCCCCATTATTTGTATTTACATCTCATGTTTCCCACTCCTCTAACAAATTGTTTTTAATTGATTTTTTGTTTTAATATATTATGCAGAATGAATATGCTATAACAACCCCATTAATGCCAACTATAGGCTAATTGATTTTCACGTTTCCATACGCTTTACTAGCTTAAAAAAACTGAAAACCATTGTCAAGGAAGCTGTTAAAATTTCTCGTGAGGTTTTTCGCATGTTCACATAGGATGAGCTTACTGATTTGTTAAATAAAAACGTCTCTCTTCCAGGATTTTAGCGATATAAGCAAAACAACTCTCTTTTAAGATTTTTTGATAGATTACTCAACATATATTTTGATGTTTTGCAGGTGTTATTGGTCTCATATCTAGTGTTAAAGATTCCAACAATGAAAATATATCCCCACACCCCTGTATTATGTTGTGCCTACAAATTTTCTGGTTAGTAATCCATCAAATTAAATTTATACATTTATTTATTCATATGACCAACTTTTCAAGTTTTTAAAATAACAATAGGGGATTGGATATCAACATCATGACATGGGACCAAAGGTAGATGAGTTACGTGAAAAATTGGAAGAATTTCAAGCACACTCTCGGTGATTTTGGTTACAAGTGTTAATCCCAAGTTTGTGGCTGGTAGGTTTTCGTCCCATTTAGTCTATTTATGTTTTGTATTCGTTCAATATACTTATAACTTAGAATGATATCTCGTGCATTTTTAAAAATTCTTTATTTTGAGTAAATAATCTTTATCTAAATACCACTTCAGCGAGACACTTCTATTTTGATGGTGAAGTTTCAGTTTTGACGACTTATATAGAGAGGTAAATCTGTTTTTTATTTGACTGTAAATATAAATCAATTTCTTATGTAAATCTGTAAATGTAAATATATTCTTTACCTAAATTTTTATATCTCAAATATTTCTCCCTACAACATTAAGGAAGGCATAAATGATGATATTAAAAACAATGACATAGATAACCAAGTCGTTAAGATAGAAACTGTGTCAATCTTGAAACCCTACAAATATATCACCAATAGCAGGGAGCTGATTTTGTTTGCAAAGAAAATGTGGCTGATTTCTTGAAGGAGAACGGTTGGACCTAAGTCACATGTTCCAAATGCTTTAGAAAATTAAAACAAACCTCAAAATCACTCCAATGCACATTTTATCCTGATCGAAACACTGTTGGCATTACGAGGTTTTTTGTTTTTGTTTTTTCATCTATCTTAAAATCTCCTAAAATGATCTCATATGTTGTTTTAACCTAGAGTTTCCATTAGGTATGTGCTGTTTTAGGTATAGAGTGGAATTTTCTGTTGAAGATAGTGGTGAAATTGCAAAGTTTGTAGTGTTTGATCGAGAAATTTCCAAACTTACAAACATCCTAGCAGTGGATACAATTCAATCATAGGTATGGTCATCTTAATCTTAAAATGAATGGAAATAGTTTACAAATAATCTGGTTTTGTTTGCTTCTTTCCAGACCAATGGCATTGTGAATGAGGTTCCAAATAACATGATATGTAGAAGGTATAGGTTTCAGCTCAAAGTAACCAATATAATTTCTCATCAAGTCATCAATCATTCACCATTTCACGTATAATGGAAGGGGTAATGTTTATAGAAAACAATCAAGATGTTACTGAGTTATGTAACATTTTTGTTTTGTATTGTTTGGGTTAAAACTAAAAACATAAAAGAAATAAATAATTGTAAGAGTTAGTTATTATAGCTTCTACCTAATAGTTCTTCTGGAGTTGAAGAAAAGGTTGAATCTTTATGGCCTACGCTCAATGCTATAGACAAAACTGATGACAAGGTAGTGTTTGCAGCAGTGAAGAAGAAGAAACCAAATAGTGGAAAGAGGATTCATTTCAATTAGCTCCTACAATTTAAAATTTTTATTTAAGTTTCTAGAATATTTCCAATATATTTTTAGTATTTTCAATGTGTTTGCATGAAAAGTTGCTTTCAAGAAAGTTAATCTACTACTTTTACTTCTTGATTTTCCGTTTCTTATTTAAAACAAACATACCCAAATACTTGCATGAATTTGTTAGGATCAACTTTCCCCAACCTTTCAATGTACGCAAGCCTTCCTTCCTTATCAATACAATATAAACATGCCCGTAATATTTTAGCACTTTGTTGATCTCTTCAAACTCAAAATCCAATAAAGATAAAAATTGTAGAATAAGTAAAGTTTTTTTACTGGTACGAAGGGTAGATCATCTACATTCAGTAAGATGTAGATACCTGAATAATAGTGTCGATACCAGATTCTTTCCTATATTGAATCATTTCAGCCCACATGTGCTTTTCTTTTTAGTGTCAAACTTCCTCGCTTTAGGAACCTAAACGAATCATTTAGAAAGAAATAGTATGACAATAAGTTTGAGATCAATCTACATCAATATCATGTGATAGTCATTATGTTTCTTAAGAGCGTCAAGTGCCTACAGCTCTTCAGACGGATAGTCATGAAAGTTGCACTCATTAAGTATCACAGGTCCTGCACCAGATGAACTTCTATAGTCTGTAACACCAAGCATGAAATTAGACAATTTAACATGTTGATTCTAAAAGATTAGTTACATGCTGAAGAATAGATTATGACATAGCTTGTACATAAAAAACAAGACAAAAAAAAAATTAACGCCTCACAGTTCAGTTACTTTGTCTACATGATTGGAATATAATTATTGAGATTGCATAATGGTGACACAAGTATAAGAGAAATGTTTTGTGGGTGAGAGAGTGAAACAACAGTACCATACATTGATCTTCCTCATGTTCCTACATTTAGGTCCTCATAGAAGACCTAACAAATTTCTGGATTTCCAAAAAGATAGCTTTTCATTTGAATGGTGTCATCTATCTTAGAAGTCAATATATAACCCTGTTCGTATTTCATACATAAGTAAATACATTTAGGCAATTGTAAATTCAAAGGAGATGGAAGTATTTTACTTCCACAGATATGATATTGGTTGCTCAATTAATAAAATATTTCATTACTCACACTGTAGCTAATTGTAACATTGATTTTTTTGATCATGCCCACAAAAATTCTCTATCTTTTCTTACCTTCAGACTCATTAGCTATGAAAGATTTAGTAATAGCCGTTACATGCATTCTTTCGGCCCCACAGCTGCACACTATTAAATGGATGCAAAAGCACAACTTGAGTAATCTGTTCGTGCTTTCTGTAGACAACTACTTAGCCACACCAATGTTTTCCGCTTTCGGCACATTTCATTGACCATAAAATTGCGAACATATTTATTTCCATGTCGTTGTTATTAAACTCACAAAGCGGTTCCATTTTGAAATGCTTGTTGTTTTGAGGTGTGTCCTGTTTGTCCTTCGGACATTGGTTAACCTCTTCATATTCATTTAACTTCGCAAATTTTCAAGGTCATACCACATCTTTGAAATCACCAACAACCGACCAAACTTAAACACCCAGAGCGAATGCAACGTAAGATACATGCTGTAAATCCCAATCAAATGTTAAAAAATATGGCAAAACATTCAGATTAATCTAATTTAATAGATGCAATCAAACTTTCAGCCATTAATCCTGCTAAATACAAACTTTTTCCATTAAAATCTCATGTTTTTCACTCTCCCCAAGCAAATATTATTCTGTAAACCACTTATTCATGCCTTGGTTACAACCATAACGGTCCAACTTACCCATTTGTGTAAGCATCCATGCTTTCAAATGAATTGAACCTAAAAAATTGCCTACCTATCCGATCTAAATTTTCGATTAAAGAATAATCATGGATAGTTCTTCAGCCTTAAACTCATCGTAATTAATTAGAAAACTTGTTTTCAAACGTAAACATTCCCATTTTGTATCATCACCGTTTCTAAAATATTAGGCAATCAAAACATCTATACCGATTGAAGTCTTAACATCAAATGGAATCATATATGAACTGCTTACCGTATCCCATCAGCCAACTCCATAACTCACATATTCCTTAGCCATTCTCACCCCCAAAAAATCAGTGAACCTAATAATTCGTGATTCAAGACGTCCACAATTCGTCTGAATGACATGTGAGTGAATGTTCATCGGTCATTGGTCCGAATGAGTTTACGATCGTTTGATGTTTTTTGGAACAGCCAGTGTTTGTTGAATAGGTATATGTAAATGTTGCAATGAAGGCTTATCTAATGTTGGGATATTCTTTTTCCATTTTTTCAGGTTTTCCCTATTTTTATTTATTACTTACTTATTTTCAAGTTTTAAAATATTTAAATATATTCCAGATTTTAGTCGTGTTGAGAAAGTTGATTAGGAAAGTTTTGATGTCTTCGGAAAGGCATTGTAAGAAATCTAAGCACCCTAACCAATCAATCCATATTCAAAATCAGTTTTAAAATTATGACAGATGCTTTGAATTTAATTTGTGTAGGTGTTAATAGTTGTTATTTTTAAAATTTTGTAGTCGAAACACGTCATTGGCTGACACAAAATTACCTCAGACAATATTAAATATTTGACGATACATTTCGTACCTTGTTGTTTCAGAGCCCACACGTAACAACGTATGAAATAAAGTGAAAATGTATGTCGTTCAATACGCACAATTCGTTATTCAATTTTAAACTTTATTTTATAAATTTTCTAAGAAAATTTTCGCTTCATTTATTTTATTCAATACATCTATCATTAAAAATACTTTAATGTTTCTTTTATTGTTTATGTAATGATATTATTTGATATTAATAGTTAGATAAATTTGAATATCATGAAAAAAAGTTTTCTTACTTTTACATTGCCAAACAATTATAAAACCACAGGCCACCTACATAGAATCATTATGTTGGAAAAGAGGAAGATACAACACGATCAAAGTATGTATTTAATCTATAATAACTCCAAAAAAAAATTTAAGCATACAATATTAACTCATTTGAGAACCAAAAAGTTATCAAATTCGTTGGTAAATGTTTTTAAAATGCTACATGACACGTTTTGAACATGTAAATATTATCCTTTCATTGATACAACGACTTGCTAGATTGTATAACAACTATAAGTTCAACACTTACTACAAGAGCTTATGCATCCCTGCACAAAGGTTAGTTTAAATTATTTTCCACATATGTATTAATCAAAATTTTCTTAAAGAAAATTTTTTTACTAAACAATTTTGCTGAGCCTCCTAACATGTAATAATTAGGCATCCCAAACACACAATCTCACACCGATAAGGATGTAATACAATGCCAACATTGTGATGTTTTAGTTTGGCAGAGCAAAAGTGTTAAGCGAGGACAAAATACAACAGATTTGTTATTCAACTTATGTTGCATGAAAGGGCGTGTTAAATTACCCATGATCCCATCTCTATCCGATTATCTTGAAGAGATTTCCAGTAGTTTCCCTGAATTTCGTCCAAATATCCGGGCTTACAATTCAATCTTGGCATTTATATCTATTGGTTGTAAAGGTGACCATTCAGTGAAATCTGGTCCTGCCCCATTCAGCTTTCGTATTCATGAGCAAAACCCCCACCAAATAGGATCTTTGCTATTCGTTGAAGGAAAACCTCCAAAATTTTCCTAAGTCTATATATATGAAAGTGAAAATATAGTTCAAAATCGTTTGAATACGCTTAATCGTACTGCTACCGCGAGGAATCTAGATGAGCGGATTGTTTCCAAACTCATAGAAATACTTGACAATCATAACAATCTTGCAAAAATCTTTCCAAAGCATGCGACCGATATGAATCAGGGGCTATCTCAGAATTTACATTGATATTATTAGAACTTAAGGAGAAAAGGCAATATAAATTACCTACAGGTGACGAAGTAGCTGGTTTTATTGTGGGAAATCCTTCATCAACAATTTGGGAGAGATGTTATTTTACAATTGATACATTCTGGTCAACTTTATAGAATAAGTGATCTTCACCCTTTGTTCATGAGTTTACAATATCATCTATTGTTCCCTTATGATCAAACCAGATTCCACTAAGAAATACCCTATGCCGATTCACCAGAAAAAATAAAGAGATCATTTGTCAAAATGAGGGAGTATTATGCAATTAAAATACATACAAGATTACCAGAAGGGAAGAAGATCATTAAATGAGATAATCTTTTCCAATATTATGTGGTTGATGCATATACTGTGATAGAACATGAACGGATTCGATGGGATAGAAAAATCAGTAAAAGTTACATTTTTATCTTTATAATAATGTATTTGATGAAATTGGAAATGATGATCGCAACGGTAAAGTTATTAGCAAAAGAATCATATTACCTCCTTCATTTACGGAAAGATTAAGATATATGGTTGAAAACTACCACGATAGGATGGTTGTATGTAGATGGTATGGTAATCCATACCTCTTTATAACCATAACAACTAATCCAAAGTGGCAAGAAATATTGAATCACTTGAAATTATACGGCGGAGCCATTCAAATGATAGGCTGGACATAGAATGTCGAGTATTCCAATTTTAATTGGATTCTCTTTTTGAAGACCTAAATGCAATCGCTTTTTTCAAAACCTGTATCAGGGAACATATCAACGATCATCTAATTTCCACTATTAGTATTTTTCCTTATAGAGTAAAGTTTAATGCTTACGATTTCTTTTTATTTTGTAGTTATATACACTGTTGAATTTCAAAAATATTGTCTATCCCATGCTCATATTCTGTTATGGCTACAACATGTGTACACAAATAATTCACTTGAAGACATTAATAAGTTAATTCAAGCAGATTGTCGAATAAGCAAATTAATTATTATGGATTTAAGTCAGTGGTACAACATATGATGCATCGGCCATGTGGTTCGGATAAACCTCACTCATCACATATAGAGAATGGTGTTTGTACAAATAATTATCCACGTCCATTCGTTGATTTTAAAAATGTTGAAGATTCTAGCTACATCCTATATAAACGAACACAAGACGACATGAAGTATTCAATGAAGGGATACATATTTAGACAATAGATATGTTGTCCCCCATAATTTAAACCTCTTAAAAATTTATATGTCACATATGAACGTTGAATGGTGCCACAAATCGCATGCGATAAAATATCTTTTGGAGTATATAACCAAAGGCATTGAAAAAAATCCGTTACTAATCAAAAGAGGTTCAAGTAGCGACAGTCGTATAAGTATCTAAAAGGGTCCAATTGTCGATATAAATTAAATAAATCACTACATGGAGTGTAGGTACGTATCTTCATGTGAACCTGTTTGGAGAATCTTAGTATTATACATCCATCACAAAAAAACTTCAGTTTTACGTTTATCAGTGTATCTTGAAAATGAACAGAGTTTAACCTTTGAGGACACAATAGATTTGGAAAGTGTGGTAACGAAACCAGGTGCATACACTATAATGTTTACAAAATGGATGAAAACAAATAGATTGTACAAAAAAATCCTGCAGTTAACATATCTCCAGTTTCCCACAATGTTTTTGTGGAACCACTTGAATAAGTTTTGGTCTAAGAGAAAGCAAAGCTTGACACTAAAAAGAATTGTAAATATTCACCCAACATCAAGAGAATTGTATTACCTTTGAATGTTGCTAATTTTTTTCAAAGGAGCTACGAGTTATGATGACATTAAAATATTTGATAGGGTCAAATATAGTACCTTTAAAGATGCATGCATGACACGAGGTTTGCTGGATGAAGATAACGAATGATGTTAAGCTATGGAAGAAGCAACAAAATAGGCAATGTCCACACAATTCAGACGTTTATTTGTAATAACTTCACTGTACTGTAAGGTTAGGAAGCCCTCCAAACTATGGAATGATTGTTGTAAATTTCTTGGAGAGGACATCGTATTGAACAAACAGAAAGAATTTTAGTTTGATGGCCTACAATTTTCTGATAAACAAAATTGAAGTATAAACTCTTATTGAGATTGATAAACAAATTGAAGTGTACACTCTTATGGAGATTGTAAAGTCACAAATTGATTTTCCTCATATGCCTATCCCAGACGAACATATTCTACGTGAAATAAATAATTCTCTTATAAGGCAAGAGATGCATTTTGATGAGGAGTATGAATGACAAGAGCATGCGAAATTATTTTCAACCATTAATGAGGAACAAAAAGAAATCTATATAGCAGTTATTGATCCCGTTGAACAGATAAAAGGAAAGTTTTTTTGTTTATAGGCCTCGTGGAACTGGGAAAACATAATTTTACAAAAAAAAAATATTGCAAGACTAACATCAGAATGCATAGTTTTCATACCAGTTGCATCATACAAAATAACCGCACCTATGGCACATCGCCCAACATGTGACATTAAACGAGGCTTGATGGTGTCAAAATTGCTTATAGAGATTGAATTAATTATATCAGATGAAGCACTTATGGCACATCGTTATACCTTTGAAGCACTACATCGTACTTTGAAAGACATAGTCCCAATGAATGATGAACATGTGCAAGAAAAAATATTTTGGGGAAAAAATGCCAAAATTTACCGGGTATGTGGGAAGGTTGAGCAGAGACAGTTATGTCGACAATAAGTCGTTCATACATATGGAAATCATGTTGTATATATACTTTACAACGAAACATGCGATTGCATCATTAAGAATCAGATTTCGCTAAGTGGTTATTAGATGTTGGAAACGACACTACAAATGCAAGGAAATTTAAACCGTCCGAGCAATTTGAAAGAGACAATATTCTAATCTATAATGCTTTGATGATTGAAAACACAAACAATCTATTGCATTCCATTTCCGAAGAAACATAACCAGATTTATGTGAATTGTTCATGAACCATGAATATCTCAAGAAAAAGGCAATTCTTACTCCGAGAAGTAGAGACGTTGATGAAGCAAAAGATTTTTCCTTTTCAAAACTTCTTGGAAGGTTGTTGAATACTTAAGCTCAGACTCAATTGGAATCGATAGTGCTCCTATAACCGATTGATAATCATTGTATCCTATGAGTACCTAAATTCTAAAGAATTCTATGGTTTTTTCAAATGAAAAGGTTTGTCTTAAGGTTGGTGCTCCTATAATGATGTTAAAGAATCTTAACCAGAAGGAGGATCTGTGCAATGGAACACGATTAATTGTGAATCATTTAGCATCTAGAGTGTTAGAGGCATAAATTATCAAAGGGACACATATTAGAAAATTTTAAGAAGAAAGGTCGCGTCCCTCTCTCCGCATCCCGCGACCTGCGACCTGGTCAAGCCAATTTATGACCTCTGCGGTCTCTTATACCTTGTTGACCGTTCCAACTCAGGCATGTTACATCTAAACTTGTACCTTACATTTGTCCTTGTATTTTCCTTGTTTTCACCGTTTCTACTTGTATAAATATGTACCTTTAGTTCTATAAAAATACATAAGAGAACAATTATTCTTATTCTCTCTCATTCTCTCGATCTTTCGCTTCCTCTTAATCTTTCTATCTTGCTTCTACTGATTCATCTCTGTTTTAAAAATTCTACAGAGATAAGGTCCTTATTCCAAGAATTATTTTATCACCAACCGATTCAAGTCTATTATTAATGTTACGACGGAGGTAATTTTCTTTGTGATTATGTTGCGCAATGACAATAAATAAGATTAAAGGATAAATTGTGAAATAAAGTGATTTGTATCTACGAAAACCCGTCTTCCATCATGATGAATTATATGTCGCCCTATCACGTGTTACTTCAGTGCAAGGGTTAAAAATCATAGATCCGGCCCATTGCTCCATTAGGGAGGCCACCCATAGAGTACCATCTCATTTTGACACCCATAGAGTACCATCTAGAAGTCAAACATTATAACATAAGTATTAAAAAAAATGAAACCTTTACCTTTTACTTAGTTCCATTTTAAAACCTGTCTTTTTTCATTTTCTCAGCAAAACGAACAACATTTTTAGATTGCGAAAAAACTATTGTTCTGAATTACATCAAATTATCATATTTTGATAACGAATATGATTATGCCAGCCTACTTGACACATTCTAGGGTACAGATGAAGTTCCAAAAGCAACATGAAAAAAATATTATTTCGTCAATTTATTACATCATATGCTAGAGAACAACGAATTGTTGGGAGATTTTTACGAATTTGGTTGAGGCGAAATTCTTTTCTTAGGTTTCCACGTTATATGTGCGATATCTTGCATGGGACTATTATTGAAAGAAGTATATCTCTTACCAATTTTGACAAATACAAACAATCTACAAAATCAGAGATATTCATACTTAAAGATTTATCCATACTGCCAAATATCGGTAACTACAAGTTAATCAATAACAATATGCAGATATGTTTTAAAGAGAATACCATTGTCGAGAAATTCCCAATTCATATTCCTGTAATTCCAAAGTACAAATTCAAGATACACTCATATTGAACGTTAATTGGATTGGTTGATTACAAATAATATTTATCTGGTCAGCACGTGTTTCATTATCTTGTAATAAAATTTATTTGTTGCTTAAATCACTTTATTTATTTTATCAAATTGTAGATTTTATCAGGCTTCTCATTGCTATGAAAGGATCAAACTTACACGTTCCAACTTCTGATAAACATAGTGAAATTTAATTATTATTAAATAGGTGAGTTTTTTATATATTAATCCATGGACATATTATGTTATTTTTTTTCCTAAAAAAATTGCTCCAATTTCTTTAAAAATAAATTGTTTAAAATTAAAGATTGAAAAGTATTACTCATCTAACACCTTTATATAAATATATTTTAATAAAATATGTAGTTGTATTATCAGAATCATATATAAAGTATCACTATAATGATTGAATTAATTAAATTTATATAATATATAAAAATTCAAAGAATTAAATAAATTATCTAAAAACTTAACTAAATCCGAAAAATCAAAGAAAATTATCTAACAACTTAATTAAACCCGAAAAAATGCTCAGTCGAACGGTACAACCTATCGGTCGAGCTATGTGATGCTTGGGTCGAGCAGTCTAATCCTCCGAGTTCTCCATTTGTCTAGAGAATTCACTCGGTTCAAATGACTCCCTACTCGAACCAGCGCCTTTGGCTCCATTTCTCCAAAGAGTTTGCTCAGGTCGAGTGATTCTATGCTCATGTTGAGTGATTTTTGCTCCTTCTAGTATCTTCCACTTGTAGGTAAGTTACATAAGCTTCAAATGACATCTCTTGATGCACTTGTGGGGCCTTTATAATTTCTTGCGCGACCATTAGAGTAATCAAGTTCTGTATCTTTTTAGCTTTAACTATTGTGATCGGTCAATGTGTTATTGGTGTCTCGGGTGAAGTCTTATATTCATCATCCCTATTTATTTAAAATGATTTGAACTAATATCTTGATAATCATTTGCATCAAATTGAGCTAGGTCAGCAACATTGAAAGTTGAACTACTCACTAGGTAATTTAATCTTGTAGGCGTTGTCATTGATGCGTTCAAGAACTTTGGACGACCCATCTCCACGAGACATGAGCTTGGATTTAAGTTGCTGAGGAAACGATTTCTTCGATAAATAAATCCACAAGAGATCACCGAACTAAAAATCCATCCTCTTTCCTCTCGTTTTTGCATATTTGGCATATTGCTTTGCTTTCCTGTCGATATTGTCTATTCTCTTCTCATGTATCTATTTAAAAAATTTGGCTCTTTTTTTGCCATCAAGGTTAGTAAACTCGGAGGTCTGTAAAGGGATCATGTATACTTGTGTAAGCGGGTTAAAACCATACAAGACTTCAAAAGGTGAAAATGGTGTTGCACAATGAAACACCCTATTATAAGTAAATTCGACATGAGGTAGAAAATCTTTCCATGTTTTAAGATTACTCTTCAGCAACACTCGTTGTAAGGTTGACAAATTCCTATTGACTACTTTTCTCGCTCCATCAGTGTGTGGATGACATGTAGTGGAAAATACAAATTTGTTTCTAACTTAGATCATAAAATTTTCCAAAGTAACAAAGAAACTTCACATCCTTATTAGACACTATAGTTCTAGGCATTCCATGTAATTATATAATGTCCTTAAGGAATAATGCAGCTACATACGATGCATCATCACCTTTATGACATGTAGTGAAATGTGCAGTTTTAGAAAACCGATCAAGCACGATGAAAACAAAATCATGTGCAGATTTGGACCTACGAGGACCTAACACAAAATCCCTGGAGATATTGATCATGGCGTACTAGGAATGACTAAAGGTGAGTACATACGCTGGGGTTGCGATTGGAATTTGGCATTTTTACAAGTCACACTCCTTCCAAAAATTTTTTCGACATCTATCCGCATGTGAGGCACGTAAAAATGTTCCCGCGACATGAACATGGACATGGTTTTGGCCACTCCAAAGTGTCCCATTATTCCTCTCTCATATATCTCACGAACCAATAAATTCCTAATAAAACACTTGGGTATGCACAATTTATTCTCATAGAGGCGAAAATACTTACAAGTGGGGGTGTTCTCCCAAGACTTGAATATATCGCCAAAATAAAAATCCATCTCAGAGTTCCTTAATGTGTTCCAAACCGAGCTCCATAGCTTCTATTATAGAAACCAAAGTATAAAACCTAGATAATGTATCAGCAACAACATTCTCCTTACCTTTCTTGTAACTGATGACATCACATAATGTCTCTATGAATACCACCAACTTGGAGTGCCTATGATTTAGCCTCTGTTGTCCCTTGAGATGCTTGAGTGACTCATGATTATTATAAATCACAAATTCCTTGAATCACAAGTAATGCTACCATGGTCGCTCGAGTAGAGTTCTTATTCACTTGGTCATTTCGAAACATAAAAATTCATTTAATGGATTTGCTTGAGCCGAGCGGAAGGCTAGTTGATCGAGCATCCATCATCGAGACGTATCTTTTTGGTCCATAGAAAATGCTCGATACGAGCAATCAATCAAAACGATTCCTATTGCCACGAGAGAAGAGTAGAACAATCAAATGCTCGGCCAGAGCGATGGCATTCTCAGCCGAGCGCTGTACGAATCAACTTGAAAATTTAAATTTTGAATTGTTTTAGAAAGGAAGGATGCTTCTCTATTAAATGGGGACAATGTTTTGAGAAAATGAGGAATTGGAGAGGACGTATTTAGATGAAAATTAAAACTCTAGAGCAACCAAGAAGTGAGAAACACTTTAGGATCATTCCCAAAGAGTGAAGAAGCTACTCAAATCACATCAAGAGCTGGACGACTAGTAATAACATATTGAAAGCGAGGTCATGGCTGCTACAGATCGAGATAGATCGACTAAACATTCCTAACCCTTTTCTTTTCCTGTTTGTTTTTGTAATTTAGTTCTAGTACTTTATATATGATTCTTACGAATTTGAATTGGAGTATCATTTTCTTAACTCTACAGTCTATTGTATGCGTCATCCTTCAAATTTATAAAGGATCACACAAATTCATTGTCGGTTGATTTAGTTTAGATGGAGACATCAGATTAGGTTAGATGTAGTGCAATAGATAGGCATGAGTAATCATCTGACAATTGATTAACTATCTAAGAGCGAGGTCATCGTGTGATAATACGTTTAAGTAGATAGGTCATCACGCAGTGATCTAGATATTGGATAAGAGTCTGCACTACGAGAGCGGATAGGTTCAATAATTATGTTTGATGTATAAGTTATTAGGAAAAAACATTAGTAGCATGTACACTCGGATAGGGTTTGCACTACGAGTGTAGGTAGATTCACATTTGCACTGCAAGAGCACGTAGATCCATTTAACATAAGGATAAGAATGAAAATTTCAAAATCCTTAGAGAGTTTACATCCGTAAAAACAGTACTCGAGTCTAACAACACAATCCTATACAGTTTTCAATTCGCAACATTTGTAGAACCAACCTCAAGTGCTCTACATATTCTTCAATAGTCTTGTTATACACGAAGATGTCATCAAAGTATACAACCACACATTTTCCTATACATTTCCTAAGAACCAGATTTAGCAACCTTTTAAACGTGCTAGGTGCATTAGACAATCTGAAAGGCATGACTTACCATTCATAAAGCCCAAAATTTATCTTAAACGTTGTCTTACATTCATCAATCTCCTTTATGCAAATTCGATTGTATCCGCTCTTCAAATCGATCTTGTAAAATATAGAAGATCCATTCAATTTGTATAACATATCAGCCAAACAAGGTATTTGGTGATGATACGTAAATGTAATGTTGTTGACTGTGTGACAATCAACACACATACACCATATGACATCCTTCTTAAGCACTAGTATCAGCGGTAAAACCAACAGTGATATACTCTCTCGCACATATCCTTTCTTCATGAGCTCATTGAATTGCCTCTCGAGCTCCTTAGTCTCATCGATATTTGTTTGACATGCTGGGCAATTTGGAATTCTCGTGCGAGGGACAAAACAAATTTCGTGCTCAATCCTACACAATGGATTCAAGTTGTTGGGTGTTTCGTCGGGAAACACATATTCAAAACAATGCAACAAATCAATGACAACACTAGGAAAAGAAGGTGTGATATTGTTAGTGAAATACATCTCTTTGATAGACAATACAAACATAGGGTGGTCCAAGCCTTCTAAAATTCGCTTAATCTCATTGAAAGAAATATTGTGCGCACAACTTGTCTCCCAAAGGTCTGTTACTGGGTTTCAATTAAGAAATCAATACTTTTATGATGTACCTCATGGTCACCCATAATAATTGTGTTCTTCTCGTTCTTTCATTACCACATCTGATCCTCGAATACATTTCAGTGGAGCTAAGCAAACGCGCCGTCCTTTTAAATCAAAAGAGTACTTGTTACTAAAACCATCGTGTTGTGCTTGTGTATCAAACTGTCATGGTCTTCCCAACAAGAGGTCACCAGCTTGAACTACATCACATAACATCTCATTCTCGAAATTCCCAATGTTAAACTCAACCTTCACATGAGGATGAACCTTGGTTTCACCAATGGTTCAACTAGTGTAACTTTTATGGTTTTGGATTCTTCTTGGCGTTCAACCCCATGTTTTCAATGAGAGATGCACTACCACAATCGTGCAATTTCCGTCCATTAAGATGCTACACACCTTGTCTTGGACAAGCCCGCATGTGCAAAAGATGTTCTCTCTTTGTACGATGGTCTTTTTTTAAGCTTGTAGATTTACCTCTCTACATGCTACTAATAATTTGCCTTTTATAGCCTTGTACTCCTCAAACTCATTATCTGAATTAGGTGCATACCTCTAATTCGTTGGTTCATCCTCTTCCGACACAGTCTCATATCCTCCATTAGCTCGTATGATCATGGCCTTTTTCTGTGGACAGTTCAAAGCAAAGTGCCCCAATCTTAGCACTCGAAGTGGGTACACGGTTTTGTAAGGGTGTTTTGGTGGTATGTACTAGTATAGGTTTTGGTGCCTCCACTTTCTGCTCCACTTTGTGTCCTATGTTCCGTTTCTCAAACTGATTAGATTCAGGCTCATAGTTAGAAAAGTAATTGTACTTCTGGAATGTTTTGTCCTTCCTCTTCAGTTGTTTCTCAATCTTTACCGCTAGATGCAACAAGTCATGATATGATCGTACACTGACTTTATTTTATAAAAGAGTGGGAATAGACTAAAACCAGTTAGCAATCGGATAGTAGAACCTAAAACGTGTCTTCCTGAAGAAAGGACGTCGTAATCTTCAACTACAACTCGAATAAAGAATCTCAAACTCAATGAACGCTTGCGATCTAGTGTTGATAAGTCAGTGAATAACCCAGAATCTCTCCAAGAGTTCCATAGCTAAATCTCTAGGATTAGCAAGAAAAAGAAAATCTTCATTAATCAAACTAAGGTAATGTCATACAACAGGTTATCTATTTATAGAATCAAATAATAATGGAAATTGAATAAAATAAAACAACTTAATTAATCCTGACGCTTAATTAATCCTGACACAAATGTTGGGTCGAGCGATGGAACAACTCGGTCGAGTGCCCTTAAGTCTTAAACCCTAAGTTTGCAAAATTTTAAGTACATTTAACTGAGCAACACCTATGCTTAGTCAAGTCCTCTCATGCTGGATTGAGTCTTGCCGCACTCAAGTCAGGTGGTCAAGTCTTCTGCTCTGCTGAGTGTATTGTCCTTTTTCTTTCCATTTGATTCGCTCGGATCGAGTGGAACTCTGCTCGGGCCGAGTGTCTCTGGCTCTCCTAGCATTTTCCTTCTCCTTGCCTTTTTCGCTTTTAGGTAAGTCTAATACGCTCTCCTTGATGTCTATTGATGCCCTTGTGGTACCTTAGCAAGTTGGTGCAACACCACTTAAGCGAACAAGTTCTGCATCCTCTTAGCCTTACCTTTTGTAACTGATCCTTGTGTTATCGGTGTCTCGAGAGGAACTAACATTGTACTCACCTTGTAACTCAGTCTTAAAGGAATTTTTATTGATGCGTTGAAGCAATTTGAACATTCCATCTCCACAAGGCATGAGCTTGGATTTTAACTATTGAGGAAAACGTTTCTTGTATAAATGGATCCATACAAGAACATCAGATTGAAAGACCACTTTTTATCCCTTGCTTGAAAATTTGGTGTCTCGCTCCAGCTTGTTTTTGATATTGGCTCATGCTTTTTCATGTATCTATTTCACAAACTTGGCTTTTTCTTTCCATCAAAGTTAGTAAACTCTGACGAAGATAAAGGCACCATGTCTACCGGTGTATGTGGTAAAATACATAAAAGATTTCAAAAGGCGAAAACTGAGTTGCACGATGAACCACTATATTGTATTCAAACTCGATATGGGGTAGACAAAGTCTTATTGACCATTTTCGTTTGTCCATCGGTTTTGGAGTGATAGGTATTGGAGGATAAAAGTTTGTCGCCTAACTTAGACTACAATGTTTTCTAAAATTAACTAAGAAACTTGTCATTCTTATTAGACAAGATAAGTCTAGGTTTATTTTTGGGTTTCTTTCAAGACCTCAGTATTTTTATGAACTATCTTACGATCACTCATATGAATTTCCTTCTTTTTGTTCATTAGTAATCGCACTTGATACTCGAATACCTGTTTTGGTGTGAGTGGAGCTAGGAAAACGTGTTGACTTTTGATGTCAAAGAAATACTTGTTGTTGAGCCTGTTGTATTGCAATCGAGTATCGAACGTCCATGGTCGTCCCAACAAGAGGTGAACCGCTTGCACTGGAATGACATCACACTACACCTCATCTTTGTACTTTCCAATTGCTAAACTCAATCTTCACCTGACGATGAACCTTAGTTTAACCACTGTCATTAAGCCAGTGCAACACTTATGTGCCACTAGTAACTCTCCATTTACAGCCTCATACTCCTCAAACTCTTCATGAATTAATTATAAACTTCTTATTTTAAACTCTTCATTTTTCGGTGCCGTCTTGTATCCTCCATGAACCCGTATGATGATGGCCTTCTTATTTGGACAAAACTGCACGAAGTGTCCCGATCTTGGCCCATAAAGAAACTAATCTCATAATTTTGTAGAAGGTTTTTCGGTGGTAGCCACTAGTTTAAGTCATTGTGCCTCCACGTTTTGCTATGTTTTGTGCCCCACGTTCAGTTTGCAAAATTGATTAGCTTCGGGATGATAGTTCGAAGAGCTAGCATATTTTATAATTTTTTGCCTTTCCTCTTCAGTTTCTTTTCGATCTTTACTGCTAGATACAACAAGTTATATATGTCTACCTAATGGTGAGTGTCCTTGTGGTCCTATATGTCTCCTATATGTCGGATTGAAGCCGCATAGGAGCCGATAAAATACCAACAATCGCAGCAATTCCAGCAAGCTCAACAAGCTCCTCAACCTCCTCAAGCTCTTTCGTCAAGTCTTGAGGTGGTGATGCTTGAATTCATCAAGCAACAAAGGCAGCAACAACCGAATCAAGCTAAATTCAACACGAAATTGGAGACAACGATGAATAAACTCAAAACTCAAATGGACTCATTAAGCACACATCAAGTGGGGACTTTGATCAATAAGCTGAAAACTCAAATGGAATCATTTAGCACGCATGTGAAGATGCTAGAAAACTCCATTGCGCAACAGGTTGCATCATCCTCTCGGAGTCCCGAAATGCTACCTGGAAAGCCTGATCAGACTCGAGAGAGAACGTAAACGCCATCACTTTGTGAGTGAGGATACGATTGAGAATCCACCCCCAAAGCGCAAAAGAACGTTGCTGGAAATTCAGTGGACAAAGGAGAGGGCAGAATCGCGATCATGGAAGGGTTTGAGCCAGATTTAGAGTGTCATATATTGCTCCACTGACGTACATACCTTCTATACCATTTCCTACACGCTTGGCGAGCAGCAAGAATCGAGAGAGTGCGAGGAAAATCTTCCATGGCCTCAAGTAGCTCGACATCAACATGCTGTTCGTGGAAGCCCTCCAAAAGATGCCTAATCGAGCAAATTTCCTTAAGGAGGTTCTTTCCAAGGAGAAGCGTATCAAAGAGAGTGAGACAGTAGCACTCACTAAAAATGCAGCGCCATTCTTCAAACAAGCTTCCCCCGAAGTTGAAAGACCCTGAAAGCTTCTCCATCACATGCACCATAGGAGACATTGATATTGACAAAGCTTTGTGCGATTTGGGAGCAAGCGTGAGCCTAATGCCACATTCGGTCTATAAGCGGATAAACTTCGGAGATCTCAAACCTACCAAGATGTGCCTATGACTAGTGGATCGTTCGGTAAGATATCCGGTGGGAATTTTTGAAAACATTCCCACTAAGGTAGGCAATCTTTGCATTCCCGCTGATTTTGTTGTACTCGATATTGAAGAATATGCTAAGGTGCCTATAATTCTTGGTAGACCATTCTTAGCTACTGCAGGTGCAATGATAGATGTACAACAAGGGAAGCTATCTCTATGCATCGGTGACGAGAAGATTGAATTCAAATTTTCCAGCTCTACAGAGTTATGCTTTAGAGTTGATGTCCTAGACAAGTCGGCAAATAACACGTTTGAGTATTTTGGATCCTCCTTAGAGATGCCTAACGCGAGTTTGCAATGCTGCAGGACTTACCGATGGAGAAGCCAAGCTTTATACGAAGTTCATGAGTGCCATTGAGGCACTACAAGACATCCCACATGAGAAGACGCCGCACAAAACGCTCACTGATTTTGCAGTAAAGAAGGCGTCTAGGCTTCAGTTCGAACATTTTCCTTCTTCTCTTCGGCATGAGACGTGGAAGCCTACCATTCATCTCATGAAGCGTAGGAGAGTGAGTCCTTCAATGTAAATGCATGGATTGCTCAAGTAAGACAGCTGCGAACTCTCGATCGATGACTAGAGGAGGCTGCACCAAACTTTGGAAGAGAAAGGAGTGACGACGGAAATGCACAATGAGAAAGACGACCGCGCTGAAGGATGGCACGGTACAAAGACCCTACCTCATGACCTTCGGCCAGGTGATTTCGTTCTACTTTTCGACTCTCATTTTAATTCATTTCTTGGAAAATTACGTTCTCGTTGGGCTGGTCCATTTCAGGTACGAGAAGTGTTCAGACATCGAGAAATAGAACTATGGAGCGATTCGAGCAAAACATTCACAACAAATGGGCAGCGCCTAAAGTTATATCAAGCCACTCAACCGATCGAAAGCGGAAACTCCATCTCCCTATTTGATCCACCCATCGCGGGCACATGAAGCATGGAGACGTCAAGCTTAACGACGTTAAACAAGCGCTTTCTGGGAGGCAACTCAGCATTTTGTTTTCTTTTGTTTTGTATTTCGGACTTGGTTTATTTAAAAATCATAAAAAAGACCTACAACCCTGACTTCACCTTTCCTATCCTTTATCAAAGCTTCACGTCAAGGACGCCGTTCAATTCAAGTTTGGGGGAGCCAAGTTTTGATCGTATGAGTTGAGCTTGTTTTGCAGAATAAAAGCGCACACTAACACTCCGCTATCGTTTGAAATAATACCTAAAAAGCATGATCTAAAATCGAAATGAGTGCATCGACCTTGATACTTTTTCGATGGTTTGGGTCTAAGTGGAGGGTTTATGATCATCTTTCTACATCCTAAGAGCAAGGCACATAAAAACGCCATCTACTCCGCTGCACTCTTGAACGAGATGTAAGAGTATACCGTTATCGATACCTTGGGTCTAAGTAGAAGTTGAATCCCTTCAAATCTGACGTCCTAGAAGCCTAGTGTGTTCGCAATATCAATAAAAGAAGAATTAAGAAAGAAGAAAAAAATGAAATGAAAGAATAATGAAGCTCGAGAATAAAACAAGTATCCTCTTTGATTATGTAATTAGCATTTGTTTGAAGTCTCGTTTGGTAGAGAGAGTTGCGGTTTCTCGCTTAGCTCGTCTTTGATTTGCTTTCTTATAGGTAGACATGGTGAACCTAAGATGAAGACTGAAAGTAATTAGGCCAAAACTTGCTCTAACTTGTTTGTTGATCGATTAGGTTTGCTTTAGCGGTGTTTCTAAGGAAAGGGGAATTCTCGACTTTTACATCTCCCACGTGTTCCACGTTTACATTTGCTTAGGGACAAGCAAACATTCAAGTCTTGGGAATTTTAATCATCTCGTTTTCGTACACGATTCTAGCATGATTTTAGATATGTTTATGACGATAGTTGTGATGTTTATGTGTGATTTTGTATCTGTTTCACTTATTTATGTGTTTGCATGTTCTTATAGGCTTGAATACGTATTTGGTTCGTTTCAGAGCAAAAGAACATACACGGGACAAAGTACGAGCATAAGAGATTATAACGGAGCAAACAGGACGAGAAACGGGCAAGGAATGCGATACAACATGAGGAGACAAGGCCCCTACGCGGGGTGGTTTCCTTAGCCTGCTCGTGCTCACCTTCAGCATGCGCAGAATAAGGCTCATGAGGAGCCTGCGTGGGGTGCTCTCCTTAGCCAGTGCGGGGTGGTGTTCAAGTAGATTTTTCCCGAGTCGTGCTAACCCTTAGCACGCGTGGGTCATGCAAAAGCTTAGGGAGCCAGCGCGGATTGCCTTCTTAGCCAGTGCAGGACATGTCTACAACAACTTCCCTAGAAGAAATCCAACGGGGAATTTGTTTAAAAGGGGATCCCCAATTCAGTTCAGAAGTAAGAAACCACAGAGGAGAACCCTAGGAGGGTAGACAACATCCATCCATCCATTCAAGAGCCCTCTTGACGGGAGACACGCAAGGAGTCGGGGATTGATTCGGGATCATCACTCGTTTGATATTTCTATACTCCTTACTCTACTGATTTCGTTTTCGTTTATGTCCAGAATCCTCTTTGATTTATTTATGAATGCATTTCTCCGTTTTGTTTATCCATTCTTTGTCTGGGCGCTTAATGCCTTGTGTTTATGAATTATCACGTATATGCATGTGTTTGGGATTAGGAGAAAGACCGAAAGGAGAATTTTAATCCTAGAAGATCAGGTTTAGAAAAAAAAACTAGGTCACGAAATATGGTAGTACTGGTTGAGGGTTGAATAAGACGAATCATGAACCATAATGGGGTTTAGTTGGGGTGTCAGCCACGAAAGTAGGGGATGACTCAATCAAACCATGTTCCTATGCATTGCGAGAGGGTAGGATCTATATTAGGATCGTCCGTCTTAGATATCTTGATAGGGAGTGCACGATTAGATAGATCGGAGATAGGTTTCGGAAGGTATGCGGTCATGATCGGAGATAGGTTTCGGAAGCTATGCGGTGAAACATTATCCTAGAACGTTTGTCTCTTTGTTTAGAACTCGTTATTCACTGCATCATTATACTTGCATCTTATAACGATTATTTCATCGCAACATGCATTGATTCTAGTTTGATTCTTAGACCGTTTTGCATTAGCCCTTGTGGGATCGTTACCTAAATTACTACACACGTGTCGTGCACTTACGGATAGTTTTAGGTGAACTTGTTTAACTTGACACTTACCATTATTTCAACAAGAGGACATTTTCCATTGGAATTGAACAACCATATTATGGCTCTTAAGAGAGATGACTAAATTTCTTACAAGAAACAAGTATTATTATTGATTTTGACATTTTCAGCAGTTGTCCTTATGTTCTACATAAGAGACTTATTCTGCATTTGTAAAATTAGTGAGATATACAAAGTGATTTTTTTCTGAAAATCCATTTTTAGTGTCCAGAGCTTCCTTTGCTCTTGACAACGGCGACTGAGAATGAATATTCTAATTTTCGTATCCATGTGAATATTTGTTAGTAGTCACTTTCAAACTCTCTAATCGAAATTCTCTTCTTTGGAAAACTTTATTTGAATCGTTGTTTTAAAGGTAAAATTACTTGCCTTATAAATGGTTTTGTGATCAAGCACGATGAAATAGTCACAATACACATGTAGGATGAAGATGTCATCACTCAAAACCATGTTTTTGATTTGTGGAATGCTATGGATCAACTTATGAAAACATGTATCTGTGGAACTTTATCAGAAGACACCTTTGTCCTTGGACTTGAAATATTTCTAGAGGTCTGGGTCACTTTGGTTCGTCATTTCAATGAATTTCTATTTCAAGCAAGTTTGTTTTTCTTGAGGAACCATGTGTGAGTATCTGAAGGAATTCAAATCAAACTACGATCAGTGTAGCTCTATGGGGAAGCTAGTCTTTATTCCTTGGGAGATTTTTTGCCTTTTACAAGGCTCGGGGAAGAAATACAAAGCTTTGTTTTTACGATCATTCACACGTGGATGCATTGACCTCCCTTCCTATGAATACATTTTCTTCAAACTCATCAGAGATATTAACGTTTTTAGAAGAGGCTCTACACGTTACTCTTCTAGGGGACTTTGTTTTATGCAACAAGTCTAGACTCAAAACTCTTCGACTTCACCCTATTCTACTCAAGAATAATCTGGTCACAATCCTCAACAAAGTAGCAATCGTCCATAATGTCACATATGTTGCAAACGTTGCTACAATACTTTAAAATGTTGGCACGGATTCGATAATTCTACCCAAAGCATTAATATGCCTCACGCTTTAAGTACACTTTATCTTTCTGATACTGCATACACTAAATTAAATGATTTTCTGATTTGGGCTTCTGCACACATGTGACTAATAATCGTTTTGCTATTTATTAGCTCATTCTTACAATGGTGGAGACATTTTTATGGTTCGAGGTGGATCTTTTGCTCCCATAGCACATGTTGGTTGTGCCATTTCTTTAAAAATCGCTGCTATCTGTTTCTAAGTTAACATCAGAATGACCAACTACGACACACACACTCTCAAGTTCTAAAGTATCTTAATTTGTTTATGTAGGTCTTGTCAAATAACCAAGAGTTCACAACTAGCCTTTACTCGTTCGGATTATAGAGCTAACGAGCCTCTTGGATGTGTACATCTTGATCTTTGGGGACCAACTCCGATTTCTTCAATGCAAGGCTTTAATTGTATGTAATTCTTCTGAAAAATTTCTCCATTTCAGTTGGACATACCCTTTAAGGCACAAATCAGAATTTGTATTTGTATTTTAAAATATTAAAATATATTGAGAATCAATTAATCAAATTCACATGTAAATATATGCATATAGACATATTCACGTTTATATATATATACAAAGATACACACATGTATATAAATATATATATGTATATATTATTAAGGAAAGTTTATATTTTATATTAAGTAAAGTTTATATTTTATATTTAGAAAAGTTTATATTTTATATAAAGTTTACTTTACTTACTTAGGGTTTTCAATTGTCTATAAATAGTCTTGTAAACCCTTCGCTATGGAATAAGAAAATATATTAGTTATTATGGTATCAGAGCCCAAGTCATAAGACAAAATAACCTATTTTTTTTCTTTTTCTGCCTACCCTGTTTTAGCCGCCACCCCCTAATTCGGCCGCTCTTACCTGCGCTATCTCCACCTTCATTGACGACGTCTCCTGTCAACGTCAACTCCTATATGTCATGGCTACGGAACAATCCGCCTCATCCTCTGCTCACACTGTAACTGCCGCCACATTCAATACCCGAGAACCGCAGAAAACACTTCTTACGGTTAAAATGGGCAATGTCACCAAACTAACAAGCACGAACTATCTTACCTGGAGTATACAAGTAAGAAATCTCCTTGAAGGACATCAACTAGATTGTTTTATCTCCGACGATTCATGCGTGCCATCGGCCACCATCATTGTTGACGGCTCTATGCAAGCCAACCCGGCCTTTGAGCCATGGAAACAGCAAGACAAATTGTTGTTCAGTGCTATTCTCGGGGCTCTCTCCGTTCCCCTTCAGCCACTCGTCGCCCGTTGTTCCTCTGTTCGGGAAGCATGGAACAAACTTGCCTCGACATACGGCAAAGCCTCACGAGGTCATATCCTTCAGCTGAGGGATCAAATCAAACGGTGTGTGAAAGGAGCACAAACCATTGATGATTACTTTCGATTCCTCATCACAAAGGCTGATGAATTGGCATTGCTTGGCAAACCACTTGATCATGAAGATCTACTCGATGCCATCTTCTCTGGTCTACCGGATGAATTCAAACCAATCATTGATGTTGTTCAAGCAAGAGACACGGCCATCTCCGTTGAAGAACTTCATGAAAAATTAATCAATCATGAAGCCAAGCTCCTTGTGGATGTCTCACAACCCATCCTGCAGTCTGTACCCGTGACGGCTCACTACACTAACACTCGTTCCCAACAGCACTTTCAGGGACGAGGTAGAGACCATACATCTGATCATCGATCACACCGCTCGCAATCTAAAGGGTATCAAGGCAAGTGCCAAGCATGTGGAGTCTTTGAACATAGTGCAAAGAGATGCCCTCAATTCACACTGATCACGGCGCACAGATCTCATTCACATCCTCCACAGCCTCAGCAATCGTGGAACAATGCAGGCAGATCGTGGCAACCGCAGGCTCACAATGCGCTCGCGCCGTACTATGATTCTGGTTCGTGGCTTCTTGACAGTGGGGCTTCGCATCATATCACATCCAACCTTCAAAATCTGGCACTTCATAGTCCATACCGTGGAGGAGAGGATGTGATTGTTGGTGATGGCTCGACCCTACCAATAACTCACACGGGTTCTTTTTCTATGCCTTCTACCACACGTCCTTTATCGTTTACTAATGTGCTTTGTGTGCCATCGATTCATAAAAATCTCGTCTCGGTCAACCAGCTTTGTAATACTAATGGAGTTTCTGTGGAATTCTTTCCACATCTTTTTCAGGTGAAGGATCTCAGCACACGGGCACCAATCCTAACAGGTAAAAGTAAAGACGGTATCTATGAGTGGCCGCTCAAACCCTCCTCTACGTCAACCTTTGTTGCTTTCAGTAGTGTCAAGTCCACTTTGTCCGAGTGGCACTCTCGTTTAGGTCATTTATCCCTTCCTATGTTAAAGCATGTCGTGTCTAAGTTTCATTTGCCGTTGTCTCGGAATTCCTCCATTATGTTTTGCAACTCTTGCGCACGTAATAAAAGCCATAAACTTCCTTTTGCTCAATCTACTATCACTTCCTCTATGCCTCTAGAAATACTTTTTTCTGACGTATGGATGTCTCCGCTTGCTTCCATCGATGGCTTCAAATACTATGTCCTTTTTGTTGATCATTTCACTCGTTACTCTTGGTTATACCCACTTAAAGCCAAATCTCAAGTCCTTGACACGTTTATGAAGTTCAAAGCTCTTGTCGAAAACAGATTCAACACTAAAATCAAAACACTTTACACTGATAATGGAGGTGAATACATTTCCCTAGCCTCCTTCCTTTCCTCCCATGGTATCTCTCATTCCACTACCCCACCCCACAAACCCGAGCACAACGGCATTTCGGAACGTCGCCACCGACACATAGTCGAAACTGGCATGTCTCTTCTTATGCATGCGTCCCTCCCTCTCTCTTTTTGGTCTTATGCATTCACCACGGCTGTCTATCTGATCAATAGAATGCCAACTCCAACACTTTCCATGTCATCACCTTACATAAGTCTCTTTGGGGTTGATCCGAATTATGAGAAACTTAGGGTCTTTGGGTGTCTCTGTTATCCTTGGCTTCGCCCTTACTCCTCCCACAAATTATCCCCTCGATCTACTCCATGTGTCTTCCTAGGATACTCTCCCACACAAAGTGCCTATCTATGTCTAGAGCCAGTTACCTCTCGTATCTATGTGTCTAGACACGTTGAGTTTCATGAAAACATCTTCCCTTATGCGGCCTACTCAAAATTCTTCCCGTCCATGTCACCACACCCTTCGTCATCATCCCCCTTGTCTTCGGACCCTACTGTTTCTCTCGTCCCCTCCTCTGTTCCATCGTCCTCGGGTCTGCCCCCCAGCTCGGATTCTTCACCTTCCATGACTCCTACCATGGACACTCATGTGGATCATGATGATGCCGAACCTGTTACAGTTGCAGACACCTCTCAGCCAGTCTCCCTGCTCGATCATGCTGCCGTGACCTCTGTATCCACCTGCTCAAGCACTGATCCTGAAGCTACGGTGCAACCTACAACAAATCTGCATCCTATGACGACACGGTCCAAGAACAACATCACTAAGCCAAACAAGCTATTCTCCCTCTTGGCCACGGCGTCAGGGACTGACATTGAACCTACATCAGTTGCCCAAGCATTAAAAGACTCAAACTGGCGCAAGGCTATGACAGAAGAGTTTGATGCGCTTATTCGAAATGGCACATGGACCCTAGTTCCCCCCGAGGCTGCTCCCAACATTGTGGGATGTAAGTGGGTCTTCCGTGTTAAACGAAAGCCTGATGGACTATTGAACGGTACAAGGCACGTTTGGTTGCTAAAGGATTTCATCAGCGTCCGGGAGTTGACTTTCATGAGACGTTCAGCCCCGTTGTCAAACCGGCAACCATTCGACTTGTCCTAAACATTGCTGTCACCAAAGGTTGGCCCCTTAGACAACTCCCTCCCCGATTTTCTGGCGTCCCGGCTCGCCCATCCCTCTCTCGTCCCGCGCCGCGTCCCGTCGTTATCGCGTCGCGGTGGCGGCCCTTCTATCGCCTAACCCTAGATCAAACCCTAGATCTAACCCTAGATCCGCATCACCTAACGCTAGATCTGGCATCTCTTGCTCAGCCGCCTCAATACCCTAATCCATGGCCGGCCAAACCAGTAACCCTACCGCCCATCTCTCCGATGCGGCTCCTACCTTCGATCCACAAAATCTGCTAAGCACTCTTCTCACGGTCAACATGACCAACTAGTAATTTGGTTCACGGAAGGTCACCTCCCGCGATCAGCTTGCTGACATTCTGACGAAGCCGCTTCCGCGCTCTTCTTTCCATGATCTCTGTGTCAAGATCGGAATCACCTTCCGTGCTCCGTCTTGAGGGGGCATATTAAGGAAAGTTTATATTTTATATTAAGTAAAGTTTATATTTTATATTTAGGAAAGTTTATATTTTATATTAAGGAAAGTTTACTTACTTAGGGTTTTCAATTGTCTATAAATAGTCTTGTAAACCCTTCGCTATGGAATAAGAAAATATAAGCTATTATATATATCATAAAATATAGATGTATGCATATATACATATATGTATGTGTATGTTTATGTTTGCATGTGTATATATATTTATATGTATATCTTTATATTATTTAATAATTTAAAAAATATAACAATTTAATTAACATTTTGTAAAATTATAATTAGTAATTATAACAATTGAAAATACTTAAAATTTTATTTAGATATTATACTTTGTGGTTGTATTATTTGAGTTTTAATTTTGTTTTTATAAATTGATTTCAATTATTCGTTGTCTTTATTGCTACCATATTTAATCAATATATATATATATATATTTGTGTATATATAGATATTTTGAAATTTTAAAATCTATTAAATTGATTTAAAATATTTGAAATTTAAAATATTTGAAATTATAATTAAAAATATAAATGAATTAATAAAGTTTACATAAATTATTTTACCAATAATAAGTTATTTTACTAAATAATATGTATCATTTTTGGTAAACTAATACAAAAATAGTTCCTAATTCCCTTAATTGGAAACAACAAATGATAGACTTCACATTGAGATAACAATATTCTAGTAAAACATTAAGAAGACTTCACAACCCATAAATCAACTTCTTTAATTGACAGGCCATGTTGTTTTTGGGCATATCCTTGAGGAAATTTCATAACGATTTCTTCCTCTTGATCGCCTTGTAGAAACGTTGACTTGACATCTAGTTTCCGTATATTCCATTTAAGGTTAATAACAACTGACAATGGTAAAAATAAAATACCTAAAGTGTATAACTTTAGTATCAGTGTGAATGTTTATGTGTTTTCTTTTGTATGTTTTTGTGAAGCCTCTTGTTACTAACCCATGGTTTATAGTGCTCACCCTTGCCATTTTTTTAAAAGTTGACTTTATAGATCCTCATGGAGCAATCTGCTTTACGGAGTTGACTAAATCCTAAGTTCTATTCCTTTTAAGAGCTTTGATTTCCTTCTCCATAGCTTGTTGCCATGGTGGGACGGATTGCGTTTTCTCATATGTAGTGAATTCTTGAATGCTATTAGTGTGACTTACAAAGACTTGATATTCATTAGCTAGGTTACTCAAATCGCAAAAGATATTGAATAGAGTAAGAAATGATATAATTATGGTAATGAATGTGAGAAACAACATTTTAATCGATGAGTGTGTCTAAGTCCATTTGTTGGCGGATCATGGTGCTCGATTTTTTTCAGCTTCTTTAGGTTCTTGTTCTCTTTTCTCCGCACTCACTTGATTGGTTGGTAGTTCGATTTCTTCAAGAGGGGTCGTCATTGTTATCTTAAAATGATCTACGATAGATCTGAAGGAACTAGACATATTATGTAAGTAGATCATATTTTGAAGTTCATTCCAATTATTATGTAAATAAAAGATTTGATTTTAATTGATTTTGACTTACCTTGATACCTTGTATCCTAAAAGTCTCGGAAGAATAGAATTTAAACCCTTTTGTGTGGATAAATAGCAACAAAGATACACTTGTTTATTTGGGACTCGAGTTTGCTTTGTAATTCTTCATCTACAAACATATAATAATCACACCCAAAGAATTTAAGGTAATCAAGATCAAGTTTTGTGTCATTTAATACCTCGTAGGAAGTTGACTAATTTAAGAATTATTTCGAAACTTTCTTGATGAGGTCACATGCTATTATGATGGAATCACACCAGAATTGTATGAATATAATGGTATATGCAACCTATATTAGATGGTTATATTGCACACGACCTCTCTACTTTGTTGTAGAGTATATGGACATGAGGTTTGGTGCTCATTGTCTTGATCCTCCAAGAACGTTCAAAACTGATAACTCGTGTACTTTCATCCATTGTCCCGAGACATATAATTCTAGCATGAAATTGTGTTGAAATATAATTAAAAATTTCTTAAATGCATTAAATACATCACTTTTGGATGTTAACATGTAAATCCATGTGTATTTTGATTTTTCATCTATAAAGGTTACAAAATATTCTCTAGAATCTTTAGTTAATCTAGGTGATGTCCGAAACTGCGAGTAAATTAAATCATAACAATTGTCATATATTGTATCACATTCGTGAAAAATAGTCGTACAGTGTTTTCCTAGTAGGCACACATAACATGTTTCATTATTATAATTGACATTATGTAACAAAATTTGTAATGCTTCAGAATGTTGATGTCCTAATCTAGAATGTCAAAGTTGAATATTCATATTGCTAGTAATCTCACAACAAACATACGACTTGAAATAATATCAAAATGTTCTAAACATAGAGACCATTCTTAAGCGATCATACTCCAACAATCTTCTTTTTTAAATATTCTAATCTAAAACATTTTAGATTTGAATCAAACCATACAATTGAAATCTAAAGCTAGTTTCCTAACATATAATAAGTTTTGTGAAATACAATACATTAAGGGTTCTGGTAATTGTATTAATAATTCTGAGATCTCATATTTCTTTAATTGGTATATTACTTCTGTTTTTAATTTAACGCTCTCAAAATAAGAATGTAAATTCTGAATTAAATTCAATGTATTTATCATATAACACGTGACTCTAGAATCGATTATAATGTGATTGTTATATTTAGAAAGCAGGGAAAAATTGAGACACAGAGGACACATGGACTGGTCACAAAGGCTAAGTCTAAGAGGATGCAAAGCTTTTTTTGCTCCAATGGTGGTAGAAGATCTTGCAAGGGCACCACAGGGACATCAAGGCACATCAAAGGAGGCTTATGTGACTTGGCTACAAGTGGAAGAGATCAAGATTATCAAGAAGCTAGAGCACTAGAAAAAAGAGGCCATTTCCAAAGAACTAATCGTTGGAAATGGCTAGATTTCCGTTAGAAATGAACTTTCCCAACGAATTTAAATGGATTTAGAGCGATTGGGAATCGATTGTTGAAAATCCACAGCAATTGCGATTTGCAACGGTAGTGCAATGGATAATGTCATCGTTGCCACAGATGCCGGTTGACAGATTTCAACGGATGTCCGTTGATCATCCCGTGGAAAAACAATAATGGCAGGAATTTAAAATCCTTCAAGTGATGCTCGTTGCAATCAAATGGCGGGATTCATCAACGGATACCCATTGGAAACGAAAATGGCGGGAATTTAAAATAATCCAACCGATGCCCATTGAAAATAATGAAACTCTTCAACGGGCATCGGTTGAAATATTGACAAAAAAATTTAAAAAAATTAAAACAAAAAAATTTTAATATTAATTAAATTTACACAAATTAAAAAACAAATTTAGTAGAGATCGTCTAAACCAGTACCAGTCGTATTCATTCCCATGTTTGCCCATACCTCGTGAAAGGGTTGCATCAAATTTGATTATCGGTTCTTCTCTCGGCGTTGTTGCCCCCGTCGGTGGTGGTGGCTGATACGCTCGGTTAGTAACTCGATGATACTCTCCCACTTACACATATATGCTTGCGTATCTCGAAGCTCACATTACGTTACTTGAAGAGCATCCTCCTTGAAGAGCATCTTGCGTTGTTCGATGTGTAGTTTCGAGCTGCTCGATGCGTTGTTCGTGCTGTAAGTCTCTTGAACCGTAGGGGGTATTGTCGTGGTGACCTTGACGATATCCTTTTGTAGCGAACCTAGATCGTATAGGCGCCCCTTATACGGTCTAACAGACTTCAATGTAAAACACATTAAGGTTAGTATATCGTTAGAAATATTTTATGTAATTAAAGAATTATAATAACAATAACATTATTATATACCTCTAAATAAATTTTGTCCTTTTGTAGATGACTAAGATCGTCGGGAATTGAACCGATGGCTTGTGATTTCTTTGTGATCTTCTTTGTCACGGCTTTAACGGTCTATTCCGTCTGAGGGTCGACCAGCTCAGGTTCATCGACATTTTCAGCGACGAATTTTTTCTTGGCGTGGATCTCTAAACCAGCTCAAGAACAGTCAGTTCTTTTCCCATCCTTTACATCTGTAACATTTTCATAATATGATCAGTTAACAATTTTATATAACAATAAATTTAAATTAATAATATAAATAACTTTTACTTATCTTTTTTTTTTGTCTTTTCGAAAATGAATTTGATCTCGAGGTATTTTGATGCGGACCATCTCTGGGAACCTTTTTTCGTCGTACCGACATTTTTTGGCTTTCTCTCTTTTAGCCTTCAAATCCTATGACTCACAATGTTGAACGAGTTGATTGAATACCTCGCTTGTTGCTCATTTCCATTTAGCGTTCTTCTTGTAATAGTTGTGCTTGGCATTGTTCATCATCAAGCCACAACCGAGCTCGCATATCGTGCATCCAAGTGATATAGATGCGCGATGTATCCTTCTTCCACCATCTATATGTGCGCTACAAAATTAAATTTCCATAAGTTAGTTTATAAATAAAAGTATATAATAATTTTAAAATAAATTTTATACTAAATATACTTACGATAAATGTACACCACCATCGACAGCGTATAACTTCTAGCATTACATGTTAGGAGTAACAGAGTCAATCTTGTAGCAAACATTTGATGATGTTATTGTTCGTGTGTTTTAGAACATCATCCACATTAAACCTACACGTTTGATAACGCGTAATAGTCTTAGGATTTTCATCCCTTTTCAGGATTAGTTTAATTATGGTTTTGGATTTTACCGACATATTAAGCAGAATTGAGGCTTCTTATATCATTGTCTCATGTTTTGCAGGAAATGAAGATATCGGGACACAAAGGGAAACAAAATGCTTCAAAACTATGTAGAATACCCTAGGCTCAGAAGTGCCCGACCGGGCGCCTTAGACAGCCCGATCGGGCTCATTAACCAGAAGTCGCTTCTAAGAGAAGCATGGCCTGAGCAACCCAATTGCTTGGGTGATCGCCCAATTTGAAAAATTGTTCGACCGAGCTGTTTGATGTGCCCGGTCACGCGTAGAGGAAACCTATCACGTGAAAGAAAAGGAAATAAGGTAGAAAAGGAAAAGGAGCACGCCGTTGGCTCAAAAAGCAAACCAGCACGTTTTAGGGAAAGGTAGAAGTAGGAAAGGTGATTTTGGAGCGGAGGAACTTGATTCAAGGCTGTCTTGAGAAGAGGGAAGATTGAAACTTCATTCCTTTGTTTTTCTCTATGATTTATATGACATTCATTTATGTTTCTGTGTTTGCATCTATGATTTGTGAGTAAACCTCTTTGCCATGGGTTAGGGGTGCTTTTGTAATGGATTTGTTTGGATCTAAATGCTTGATTTTGGATTGTTCTCTCAACCGGTTTGATGGGTTGTTCTTAATGCTTTCATTCTTGTTAATACTTTGATTGAATGAATTTAGAGGCTTGTCTTAGCTGAAAATCAGATTAAGTTATTGGATTTAACCCTAGAATGAATTAGATTAATGACAATTAAACCGGTCGTTTAATCTATTTAGGAATTATGATAGCGTTCCTCATGCATCTAGGTTGTTGATTTGCTACATCAAGAGATGAGTGCGTTGGTTTCCTAGGTAGTTGATTTAGGCATCGAGAGAGTCACTTCCGATATTTGAGCTTGAGTTCCCTATTCAGTTATATAATCCGATTTCATGATTAATAGAAACGTCTGTTACAAGTTCCGACACTTCCAAAACCCGTGGTGTTTTATCTTATCAAATTTAATCTTGTTATTCTTTTGTGTCTTAGTTTTCTGGCTTGATAATCTTCTATTCCCTGCATTGTTTCTCTTTTTTGTTCTCTTTATGTTTTGCTTTTATTTTCTAGCTTGAAAACCATATCTTGATTGACCTTCTTCTCTTGAGTCTTTGTTTTGATGTTCCCACTAGTCCTTGAGTTCGAACCTGACACTACACGACCCGTATACTTGCGGTAGAGTGGTCTAGGAATTAAAACTTGATTTAACCACACATACTAGGCCAGTATCAAGTTTTTGGCGGGGAACTAGTTACGACATTAGAATTAGGATTTTTGTTGAGTCGAGGTATCTTCTTTCCGAGTCTTTTTCTTGTTTCATTTTTTTGCAATTTTTCTTTTATTTGATTCTATTGCATTTCTTCTGATGTCAACCCTTGATTATTGTTGTCTTCCTACGTGCAGATTCCTCGGTGTATGCCTAGGAGTTCGAAGGAAAAAGAAATCCTTTTCGATCCCGAAATTGAGAAGACTACACATGCATAGTTAAAACAGCGTAAAACAAGACCAAGTGCATCTGGGAGTCAAGAGGATGAAACAATAGTTGAGGAAGAAACACTTAAAGAAGATTCATATAGCGAAGAAGAGATGGTTGTGGAGGAAGTACCAGAAAAATATGAGGTGTACACCGCACCTAAACACACACAACTTTTCTCCTGCATCCGCAGGCCCGAGGTGGATGTAAATAAATTTGAACTGCAGCCGACTTTCATTCAGATGTTGAGTCAATCGCTTTTCAGGGGATGACCTATAGAGGACCGAAACCAACATCTTACTCAATTCAAGATGTTGTGTTCGAACATGAAAGCGTACCTCGAGATACAAGATGAAGCGCTAATGTTGCTTGCTTTCACATTATCGGTCAGGGAGCATGCACTTGAATGTCTCTACACTCTACCACCTGATTCCATTCAACCATGGAGTCAGCTAGAAGAGTGCTTCATGATGCGGTTCTTCTCACCCGATAAGACGCAATCATGGAAGAACAAGATAAATTCATTTGTGCAAGAGGATAAAGAGAGTCTTCTTGAAACTTGGATGCGATTCTAGAGATACCAACGAGAATGCCATCACCATGGGGTGGACAAGAGGTACCTCATAGCTACATTTATTGAGGGACTTCGGGATGACGTAAGAGATTTGTTGAACACTGCCTATGGTGGTTCTTTACATGACCTCCTATTTACCACCATTGAGGCCAAGATCAAGAAGATGGTTGTGGGAAGAAATACCTCATCGTGTGAGTACGATCGTCGGCTACCAACCAAATTATTAGGTGCTTGCTTTGTGTGCTGAACTTGCAGAGATGAAACTGCTAATGGGGCGTACACCACACCTAAACACACACACAACTTCTCTCCTGTATCCGAAGGCCCGAGGTGGATAGAAACAGATTTGAACTCCAGCCGACCTTCATTCAAATGTTGAGTCAATGGCCTTTCAGGGGACGACCTACAGAGGACATGAACCAACATCTTACTCAATTCAAGATGTTGTGTTCGAACATGAAAGCGTACCCCGAGATACAACATGAAGCGCTAATGTTGCTTGCTTTCCCATTCTCTGTCAGGGAGCATGCACTTGAATGTCTCTACACTCTACCACCTGATTCTATTCACACTTGGAGTCAATCCGAAGAATGCTTCATGATGCGATTCTTCTCACCCTATAAGAAGTAGCCATGGAAGAACAAGATAAATTCATTTGTGTAAGAGGATAAAGAGAGTCTTCCTCAAGTTTGGCTGCAATTCAAGGGATAGCAACGAGAATGCCAACACCATGGGCTGGACCAGAGGTACATCATAGCTGCATGTATTGAGGGACTTCGTGATGACGTAAGAGATTGGTTGAACGCTGCATGTGGTGGTTGTTTACATGACCTCCTATTCACCACCATTGAGCCCAAGATCGAGAAGATGGTCGAGGGAAGAAATACCTCATCGGGTGAGTACGATCATCGGCTACCAACTACAGAAACAAACAGTTAGGTAATTTCTTTGTGTGCTGAACTTGCTGAGATGAAATTCCAAATGGCATCCATGCACTGAGTATCCTCCAATTTTCATGGTGCTGCAGAAGCAAGCCTCGGATTCCAGGAGATTATGGATGTGAATTATGTTGCCAACAACCCTACTCGAACACCTACGAACCGGATTGGAGGAACAATCCCATTCTTTTCCTACAAGAACAATGAAAACGTCTTAAATCCGTTGCAAAGAAACTATCAGCCTAAGCCATTTCAGAGACAGCTTTAGAACTAGAATTTCCAGCCAAGGGCACAAGTGCAGAACCATGGCTATCAAGGAAATCAACAGCGAGGGGTACCGGCACCACCTCAGAAACAAGAGACAAATGCTGATATTACATCCATGCTTGCTCAGATTTTGCAAGAGTAGAAAAATCACCACAATTAGTTGAGAGGCATGAGAGCAGATCAGGATGACGTAAAGAAGAAAGTTGAGGAAATTCAGATGCACTTTAAGATCTTGGACACCCAAGTTGCACAACTTGCTTTGAGTTCTTCTAAACCGCAAGGAATTCTACCAGCGAGACCTGAGTCGAATCCTCATGAGCACTGCAATGCCATCATACTGAGGATCGGGACACAACTTGCAGATGTTGTACCACGAGATCTTGAGAAGGGAGAACGCTAAACCCTTGAACAAAGAAGCCTAATGAACCCAAAGGTCCTAAAGAAACACAAGATGAGGAGGAAGTGGAACCAATCTGTGTGCTACCGCCACCAAGACCTCCCTTACTTCCATTTCCCAATCGTGAGAAGAAACGAGCTGATGGCACACAATTTGCTAAGTTCGCAGTGATATTGAAAAGTTAGAAATCATTATGCCCTTCAATGAAGCAATCAAGTAGATACCCTCCTACTTTAAATTCCTCAAGGATATTCTCACCAAGAATCGCAGTGTGGAAGAGGAAATAGTGATGTTCACCGTTGTGACACATGTCGTTATCCAACATGAGCTGCCACGGAAGTTACCCGACCCAGGTATCTTCGTCATCCCTTATAAGCTAGGAAATGTTGCTACTGGCAATGCCCTCTATGATTTTGATAATCTCGTTTTCGTACACGATTCTCGCATGATTTTAGAGATGTTTATGAAGATAGTTGTAATGTTAACGTGTGATTTTGTATCCGTTTTACTTGTTTATGTGTTTTCATATTGTATTAGGTATTATTGCTTATTTGGTTCATTTCGGATCTAAAGAACGTACACGGGAGAAAGTACGAGCATCGGAGATTGTAACGGAGCAAACAGGATGAGAAACGGGCAAGGAATGCGATACGACATGAGGAAACAAGGCCTCTTGCATGGGGTGGTTTCCTTAGCTCCCGCTCGAGCTGAACATCCAGCAAATGTTGCCCGCCTCGAACTCTCCTTCAGCACGCACTGATCAAGAATTCATGAGGAGCCCGTACAGGGTGTCTTCCTTAGCCCATGCGAGGTGAAATTCCGGTAGAAAATGCCCGACTCATGCTCATTCTTAGCACGCGTGGGTCATGGAAGAGTTGGGGAGCCCACGTAGATTGGCTACCGAGCCCGCAGGGGTCATTTCTGCAAAACCTTCCTTGACATTCTCGAACAGAGAACAAGTTTAAAAAGGGACCCCAATAGAGTTAGAACGAAAGAAAACACAGAACGAAACCCTAGGAGGGTAGATAGAAGCCTATCCATCATTGGAGAGAGCCCTCTCGATGGGAGACATGTAAGGAGACGGAAGATCGAATCGAGATGATGCCTCATTTGATTTCTATACTCCTTACACATTCTATTTCATTTATGTTGTTTGATTCTGAACTCATGACTGAGTAGTTGTCTTGTTCTAGAAGAAGGGATTAGCCCATGGCTATCCCAGAACCCTCTTTGATTTATTCTTGAATGCATTTTGTGTTTTGCTAATCTATTCTTTGTCTGAGCGTTGAATGTCTTGTATTTACGAAAGCCACGTAGATGCACGTGTTATGTATTAGGGAAAAGACAGAAAGGAGAATTATAGTCCTAGAAGATCAGGTTTAGGTAAACCGAGACTAGGTCACCAAGTTAGGGTAGAAACGGTTGAGAATTAATTGGATGAATCATAGATCGTATTGGGTTTAGTTAGGGTGTCAGCCACAAAAGTAGGGGATAACTCAATCGAATCACGTTCCTATGACTTGAGAGAGGGTAGGAACTAAATTAGGATTGTCTGTCTTAGATATATTGATAGGGAACGCATGATTAGATAGATAGATAGTCGTTTTTGGAAGCTATGCAGTGAAGCCGTTTCCTAGAACTTTTATCTTATTTGTTAAGAACTCCTAGGTCTACTTCATTTCATTATTGCATCTCACAACCATTATTTCATCATAGCAAGCATTGATTCTAGTTTGATCTTAGTCCGTGTTGCATAGTCCATGTGGGGTCGACACCTCTAATATTACACACATATCTTGCACTTGCGGGTAGTTTATGTTAACTTGTTTTACTTGACACTTATCAAGTTTTTGGCACCGTTGTTGGGGACTATTTGTCGACACGACTTAGATTCGGATATAGAGTCATTCTTTTGTTTCTTTTCTTTTGCTTTCTTTAGTCTTTCTACTAATTATTTTTGCTTGTCCTTCCTAGGTGGATAACCCGATCTCAAGGTACTTTCGAGCTTGCATCGAATTGACCCAGAGATCGAGAGAAGTATTAGACAGTGGCAGAGGGGCTATGAAGAAAAAAGAGTAGACTTGATTGATCCACGACCGATGGACAACCGGAATGATGTATTGGACGGTCATGAACAGCCCTAATTACCCGTGGGTAATGTGGCACAACTACAGGAACCAAAGGCTCCTCCACCACGTCGACTTCATGATTACGTGGTGCTGAATATAAGTAACGTCCAAAGTGCAATAAGGACGCCCACAGTTGCAAAAGAGCATTTCTAGATAAAGCCCACGATGATCAACATGCTATATCAAAAGCAATTCATGGGAGGAAATAGCCAAGACCCTCATCAGCACCTACGATACTTGTTAGATCTTTCAAGCACATTCAAAATACATGGAGTCTCGGAGGATGCGGTTTTACTGCAGCTCTTCCCTTTCTCAATTGGGGGACGAGCGAAGATATGGCTGCAATCTCTTCCTGCTGGTTCGATCACTACTTGGGACCAGCTATGCACAATATTCCTATCACGGTTCTTCCCTCCGAGCAAGATGATTCAAATGATGGGAGAGATCACGATGTTTAGATGCAGAGAAAAGGAGACTTTATTTGAAGGATGGGGAAGATTCAAAGATCTTTTGCAAATGTCCCACATCATGGTCTAGAGCACTGGTACGTGATCCAAACCTTCTACAATAAGATTACAGATGAGCATAGAACGACGTTAGACAATGATGCAAGAGGATGATTTATGGACTTAAGTGTAGATGAGGCATACTAACTTATCGACAAACTTTCCATGAACCACAACATGTAGTCTACATCATGGAGTATACCGAACAAGACAAGGGGTCTTTATGAGGTGAATCTAAGTAGGGTGATGGGAAATGCAGAGAATGCCATGTATCGTACGAATTGTAGAGAACCGGAGCATATGGCTTACCTATGCACAATGCAAGAAGGAATGGAGCAAATGAATTACGCCCAGCAGAGGAAAACATGCAATTCGAGAATACCTACAACCCGAATTGGAGGAACCACCCGAATTTCTCGTATCGATTGAATCAATCGTTTGAAATGTTGGGGATATCAGCAAAAGCAAAAACCGTACCAGCAACCACAACGATTCCAGCAAGCTCAGCATGCTCCTCAAGCTCCTTTGTCAAATCTTGAGGCGGTGATGCTCGAATTCATCAAAGAGCAAAGGCAACATCAAGACAGCATCAAGGAGCAACAATCACTTCAAGCAAAATTCAACATGGAAATGAGGACTACGATCAATGAGCTCAAAACTCAAATGGAATCCTTGAGCAAGCATGTAAAGACCCTTGAAAACTCTATTGCGCAACAAGCTGCCTCATCCTCTCGGAATCCCGGAATGCTGCCCGGAGAACCCGATCTAAACCCGAGAGAGTGCATAAACACCATCACTTTGTGCAGTGGGGATATGATTGAGAACCCGCCCACTAACGAGCATGAGAGAATTGCTGTAAATTTAATGGACAATTGAAATGGCAGAATCGCAATCATGGAAGGGTTTGGCCAAATTTGGAAAAGTCGTATATTGCTCCACCGGCGTACATACCTCCTATACCATTTCTTAGATGCTTGGTAAGCAGCAAGAATCAAGAGAATGTAAGCAGATTCTTCCATGGCCTTAAGGAGCTCGAAATCAACATGTCGTTCATGGAAGCCCTCCAAAAGATGCCTAATCGAGAAAATTTCTTTTAGGAGATTCTTTCCAAGGAGAAGCGTATCAAAGAGAGTGAGACCACAGCACTCACCGAGGAATGCAATGCTATTTTCCAAAACAAGCTTCCCCGAAGTTGAAGGATCCCGGAAGCTTCTCCATTCCATGTACCATAGGAAACATCGACATCGGCAAAGATTTCTGTGATTTAGGAGGAAACATGAGCCTAATTCCACATTCGGTCTATAAGCGGATGAACTTTGGTGATCTCAAACCTACCAAGATGTGTCTAGGACTCGCGAATCGTTCCGTAAGGTATCCGGTGGGAATTGTTTAAAATATTCCCACCAAGGTAGGTAGTATTTGCATTCCCGCTGATTTTGTTGGATTCAATATGGAAGAGTATGCTAGGGTGCCTATAACACTTGATAGACCATTCTGAGCTACTGCAGGTGCAATGATACATGTACAACAAGGGAATCTATCTCTACGTGTCGGTGACGAGAAGATTGAATTCAACTTTTCCAGCTCCACGAACTGCCCTTTGATCATCTCGTTTTCGTATACGATTCCGCATGATTTTAGAGAGGTTTATGATGACAATTGCGAAGTTTACATGTGAATTTGGGGCGTCCTAGCCAGCACGGTCGGGCTACCTCCTTGGTGAAGCAAGCACAATCGGGTTATCAGTGGTGCACGGTAAGGCTCTTTGTGAAAATTCATCCCCGTAGCTTCTGCACGGGTCGGCAATTCCAAGAGCACGGTCGGGCACCCTCCATTGAAGGCAGCACGGTCCGACACCCTCCATTGAAGGCAGCACGGTCGGGCTATGCATGCAGCATGGTCAGGAATCATGGGAAAACGGCTTGGCTATTTGCACGGGATGAAACATGCCCCACCGAGCATGACATGGAGCGCGCTCGGGCTTGACTTTTTAAAACGGCCTACCGACGAATTTGGTGGAAATGAGTCAGCAAAAGCTTCAATTTCAAATTATAAAACGTGAAGGGTGACGTGTGGAAACGCGAGTTATAATTAACCTAGTCCACTTCACCGCAAGTATACGGATCTTGTAGTACCAGGGTCGATCTCTAGGGACTAATTGCAGCTAAACTACGAATGAAACTAAACTAAGACGAAAGATGATAGAGGGATATGGTCTCCTAATAAACCTAAAACTATCCTAATGGTGACAACGAAACTAGGGTAAGGATGAGACTAGATATGGTGAATACTACGGGTGTACGGGATACCGGGAATTGCATAGATGAACGACTAAGGATCATAGATTTATAACCTACTCTTGACTACGGGAAATTCATGCTCTACTGTGAGGAGTGATTCTTCCGAGCCTAAACCTCCTAACCATGGATACATGTAACCCTACCTTCCAGCAGTGATTAACATATACCATGGCAGCTTTATGACCGCAATCACTATCCCTAAGATGACTAACCGACCGGTCAGATTCTCATTAGCCAAAGCTTAATCTACAACTTAGCGGACCGGATTCGTTCCTTAACCTTCCAGCAAGGTTCGAGATCCTATGTTGTTGAGCGGTCAGCACTAACGTATGATTGATATTGCTAAGCGTAGAACCGTAAATCAAGAGTAAAAATCATAAAACTAAGCATTAATGTAAATCATCGTTCATACATACGTGCTCGATGTGGTGCTCGATGCAATCTTGCTGCATCTCTTCCCCTTCTCAATTGGGGGGCGAGCGAAACGTGGCTACAATCTCTTCCCGCTGGTTCGATCACTACATGGGACCAGCTCTGAACGACATTCCTATCAGGATTCTTCCCACCGAGCAAGACAATTCAAATAAGAGGAGAGATCACAATGTTGAGACCCCGAGAGGGAATGATGTTATTTGAAGTGTGGAGGAGATTCAAGGACCGTTTGCAAATGTTTTCTCATCACGGTCTAGATGAGTGGTATGTGATCCAAACATTCTACAATGGGATCACGTATAAGCATAGAACGACATTAGACAACGCTACTCGAGGATCATTCATGGAATTAAGTATTGAAGAGGCATACGAGCTAATCAACAATCTTGCCATGAACGACACCATGTAGTCTGCACCAAGAAGTATGCCAAACAAAACACGAGGTCTTTACGAAGTGGATAAGAAAGAGCCATGTGCAATGTGGTGAATGACATCTATTGTTCATATTGTGGAGAAACAGATCATATGGCTTATCAATGCACAATGCAAGACGGCATTGAACAAGTGGACTACACCCAACAGCAAGGCAATGCGCAATCCGGGAATACCTACAACCCGAATTGGAGGAACCGCTCGAATCTCTCGTGTCACATGACCCAACCAGTGAAATATTCAGGTTTCCAACAAAAGCAGCAGCAATACCAGCAATCGCAACCATTTGAGTAAGTCCAGGATACTCCTCAATCCCCTCAAGCTCCTTCGTCAAACCTTGAGGCGGTGATGATCGAGTTCATCAAGCAGCAACAATCGACTCAAGAAAAAATCAATGCGAAAATGGGAGCAATAATGAATGAACTAGGGACTACGATCAGTGAGCTCAAAGCTCAAACGGACTCCTTGAGCACACATGTTAAGATGCTAGAAAACTCCATTGCACAACAGGTTGTATCATCCTCTCGAAATCCCGGAATGCTACTTGGAAAGACGGTTCCAAACCCGAGAGAGTACGTTAACACCATCACTTTCTGCAGCGAGGATACGATCGAGAACCTGCCCTCCAAAGTGCAAGAGAACATTGCTGGAAATTCAGTGGACAAAGGAGAAGGTAGAATCGCGATCAAGGAAGGGTATGAGCCTAACTTAGATAAGCCATATATTGCTTCGCCAGCGTACGCACCTCGTGTACCATTTCCTGGATGATTGGTGAGCAGCAATAATCGAGAGCAGGTTCTCGATCGTATCCTCGCTGCAGAAAGTGATGGTGTTAACGTACTCTCTCGGGTTTGGAACCGTCTTTCCAAGTAGCATTCCGGGATTTCGAGAGGATGATACCGAGAGAGTACGTTAACACCATCACTTTCTGCAGCGAGGATACGATCGAGAACCTGCCCTCCAAAGTGCAAGAGGCAGCTCTCGCTTCCACAAACGGAATGTTAATGTAGAGCTGCTTCAGGCAACGGAATAACCGAATTCTTCCATTGCCTGAAGCAGCTCTACATTAACATTCCGTTTGTGGAAGCCCTCCAAAAGATGCCTAATCGAGCAAATTACCTTAAGTAGTATATTTCCAAAGTGAAGCGTATCTAAGAAAGTGAGAGAGTAGCACTCAACGAGGAATGCAGTGCCATTCTCCAAAACAAGCTGCCACCGAAATTGAAGGACCCCGGAAGCTTCTCCATCCCATGCACCATAGGAGACATTCACATCGACAAAGCTTTGTGCGATTTGGGAGCAAGCGTGAGCCTAATGCCCAACTCGGTTTATAAGCGGGTAAAATTTGGAGATCCCAAACCTATGAAGATGTGTCTACAGCTAGTTGATCGTTCGGTAAGGTATCCGGTGGAAAATTTTCAAAATGTTCCCAAAAAGGTAGGTAGTATTTGCAATCCAACTGATTTTGTTGTATTCGATACTGAGGAAGATGCTAACATACCTATTATTCTTGGTAGACCATTTTTAGCTACTGCAGGTGCCTAGATAGATGTACAACAAGCGAAGCTCTCTCTAAGTGTCGGTGACGAGAAGATAGAATTCCATTTGTCCAGCCCCAAGGAGTCATGCTATAGAGTTGATGTGCTGAACGAGTCGGCAAATGACATGTTTGATCGAGTAAGTAATTCTGATCCTTTTCAGAGAGGGCTAATGCAAGTTTACAATGCTGCAGGACTTACAAATGAAGGGGCCAAGGTCTACAGGAAATTCGTGAGTGCCAGCATTGCAAGACGCTCCACATGAGAAGACGCCACACGAAACGCTCACTGATTTTTCAGCAAAAAAGGCGTCTAAGCTTCAGTTTGAACCTCTTCCCTCTTCTTTTTGGCATGAGACGCGAAAGCCACCCATTCATCTCAAGAAGGGTAGGAGAGTGAGCACTTCTATATGTATGCGCTGGATGCCTAAACAGGACAGCCGCAAACCCTCCAATCGATGATCAAAGGAGGTTGCACCAATGTTTGGAAGAGAAAGGAGCAGCGAAGGCAATGCACATTGAGAAAGGCGACCGTGCTGAAAGATGGCACAATACAAAAACCTTACCTCGTGGCTTTCGGCTAGGTGATTTTTTTCTACTTTATGTCTCTCGTTATAATTCTTTCCCGAGCAAATTACGTTCCCATTGGCCAGGTCCATTTCAGGTACGAGAAGTCTTCACACATGGAGAGGTAGAATTATGGAGCGATTCGAGCGGAATGTTCACAGCAAATAGGCAGCACCTTAAGCTACATCAAGGCACTCCATCAATTGAAAGTGATAAACTCCATCTCCCTATTCGATCCACCCATCGCCCGCAAATGAAGCATGGAGACGTCAAGCTTAATGACGTTAAACAAGCGCTTTCTGGGAGGCAACCCATCATTTTTTTTCTGTTGTTTTGAACTTGGTTTATGTGAAAATCATAAAAAAACTAAAAACATCATAAAAAATAAGAAAACAAACAACCATGACTTCACCTTCCTATTCTCCATAGCAGCTTAACGTCGAGGACGCCGTTCAATTCAAGTCTGGGGGAGTAGCTCACGTTTGTTAGGTGATCTCGTTTCATATTCCTTTGTTTTTGTAGTTCGTAGGTTAGTTTTAGTTGTTTTTGAGTTAGAATCGTCGCAATCACTTGTCCGATGCCACGTTTTGAGATGAACCTTGAACCTAGGATGCTTAAGAAGTTAGCCTTTTTTGTGATATCTTGCATGCTAGAGCTTATTAGTTGGTTGAGGAACGAGTGGGTCGTAAGTCTGTGGGAAACCTAGTGTTATTTATGGGAAGTTTCGACGAGTTTGCTAAGCTAGTTTCTTGTTTATTTTCTCTATCCAAATGATTATACTTCATATTGACGATGCTTTATTTGTTTTTCATAAGGATGATTTAATCGCATGAGTTGAGCTTGTTTTGCAGAAATTAAGAGCACACACTAACACTCCACAATCGATAGAAATAATGCCTAAAAGCATGATCTAAAATCAATACGAGTGCATCAACCTTGATACTTTTTCGATGGTTCGGGTCTAAGTGGTGTGTTGGCGATCATCTTTCTACATCCTAAGAGCAAGGCGCATAGAAACACCATCTACTCTGCTGCACTCTTGAACGAGATGCAAGAGTATAACGTCATCTTTAGCTTGGGTCTAAGTAAAAGTTGAATCCCTTCAAATCCGACATTCTAGAAGCCTAGTGTGTTCGCGATATCAATAAAAGAAGAATAAAGAAAGAAAGAAAAAAAAGGAATGGAAGAATAAAGAAGCTCGAAAATAAAACAAATATTCTCTTTGATTAGGATTTGTTTGAAGTCTCGTTTCATAGCGAGAGTTGCGGTTTCTCACTTAGCTTGTTTTTTATTTACTTTCTTATAGGTCGCCATGGCTAACCTAAGATAAAGACTGAAAGGTATTAGACCAAAATTTGCTCTAACTTGTTTGTTGATCGATTAGATTTGCTTTAGCGGTATTTCTAGGGGAAAGAGGAATTCTCGACTTTTATATCTCCCACGTTTTCCACGTTTACGTTTGCTTTGGAACAAGCAAACATTCAAGTCTGGAGATTTGATCATCTCGTTTTTGTACACGATTCTCGCATAGAGATGTTTATGATGATAATTGCGAAGTTTATGTGTGAATTTGTATTCGTTTTACTTGTTTCCGTGTTTTCATTTTTATAGGTTTTAATGCGTATTCGATTCATTTCTAAGCTAAGGAACATAAACGGGACAAAATACTACATCGAATGTCACAACAGATCCAACGGGACAAGAAATGAACAAGTCATGGCCGCGTACACAAGTCAGCACGATAGGGCATGAATCGAAGGACACAGCCCGGTCGAGCATGATCAAGTGCACGACCAAATGCTCATCCTCAACTTGTGCATGACCTGGCGTCCTAGCGAGCACGGTCGGGCATCCTCCTTGCTGAAGAAAGCACGACCGAGATATCAATGGTGCACGGTCGGGCTCTTTGTGCAAATTCATCCCCGTAGCTTTTGCACAGGTCGGGCATTCCAACAGCACGGTCGGGCACCCTCTATTAAAGTAAGCACGGTCGGGCTATGCATGCAGCATGGTTGGGCATCATGGGAAAATGACTTGGCTATTTGCATGGGATGAAGCACGCCCGATTGGGCATGAAGTGGAGCACGGTCGGGCATGACTTTGTAAAATGGCCTACCGACGAATTTGCTGGCCAAAGCTTCAATTTCAAATTATAAAATATGAAGGGCATCATTCATCCATCCATCATCCAGAACACATCATTCACAATAAACATTTAATCCAAGAGCTCTATCGACGGGAGTCACGCAAGGAGTCGGGGATTGATTCGAGATCATCACTCGTTTGATATTTCTATGCTCCTTAGTCTACTGATTTCATTGATGTTGTTTACGCTCATGAGCGAGTAGTAGATTTGTTCTAGGCGAAGGGATTAGCCCATGCGGAACCGTCTTTGATTTGTTTATGAATGCATTTCCTCATTTCTTTTATCTATTCTTTGTCTGAGCGCTTATTTTCTTGTATTTACGAATGGCCTCGTATATGCATGTGTTAGGGATTAGGAGAAGGATCAAAAGGAGAATCCTAATCCTAGAAGATCAGGCTTAGAACACTTGATACTAGGTCATGAAAGTAGGATAGTAACGGGTGAGGGTTGAATCGGGCGAATCATGAATCGTAATGGGGTTTAGTTGGGGTGCCTAATAAGCATGATAAAAAATCGATATGAGTGCATCGACCTTGTTACTCTTTCGGTGGCTCGGGTCTAAGTGGTGGGTTGGCGATCATCTTTCTACGTCCTAAGGGCACGGCACAAAAAGCCACCTACTCCACTGCACTCTCACACGAGATGCATGAGTATACCGTCATCGGTAGCTGGGTCTAAGTAGAGGCTGAGCTGGATCCCTTCAAATCCGACATCCTAGAAGCCTAGTGTGTATGCAAAGAAAAAGAAGAAAAGAAAAGAAAAGAAAATAGAAAAGAAAAATAAAAAGGAAACAAAAGAAAAAAAAAGAAAAAGTCATAAAAATAAAATAAAAAGAAGAAAAAGAAAAAGAAAAGAAAAAGAAAGAAAGAAGCTCGGAAAGAAAGAAACAAGTATCCTCGGTTGACCTAGGTTTAGGATAGTCTGAAGTCTTGTCTGGTGGAGGGAGTTACGGTAGCGTGTCTAGTCTCCTTTGATTTACTTTCTCATGGGAACCGTGGTGGACCTAGGATTAAGACTGAAAACTCGATTAGGCCGAATTTGCTCTCGACATGCTAGTTGATCGGCTAGGTTCGCGTTAGCGGGATTTCTAGGAGAAGGGGAATTCTCGTATTTTCATACCCCATGTATGCCACGTTTACGTTTGCTTAGGGACAAGCAAACATTCAAGTCTAGGGGATTTTACTCATCTCGTTTCCATACGTATTTCTTGCACGATTTAAGAGACGTTTTTGATATATATGTGTTGCTTTACGTATGATTCCGTATCCGTTTTACTTGCTTTCGTGCTTTTCATGTTCTTACAGATTTTTACGCGTATTTGGACCATTTTGAAGCTAAAGGAACATGCACGGAGCTAAGGAGCAACTTGGGGGATCATCACGGGACAAACGGGACGAGATTGAGCATGGAAAAGCCTCACCCGGTCGGGCACAACCCTTGCACGATCGGGCAAAACCTACGGCCAATTGTGTGGACACTTTTGCACGACTCGGGCATGTCTTGCCCGACCATTTTCCTTGTGCCCGAGCGGGCACACACACCATGCCCGATCGGGCATCATTCCAGCCACACAGCACGCACGACCTGCCCTAGCCGCACCCGAGCGGGCACACTCACTACCCGAGCGGGTCGCGGCCCATATCTGCATATTAAGTTAAGTAAACTTGACTTAAAACAAAGGGAAGTCGGTGGGGCAATTTAGGCAACAATTGGACCGACTTAGGAGGCTTAAAAGGAGGCAAAAAGACGTCATGACAACAAGCTTACAGAGGAAAACAATTGAGTAGAAGATTGAGCAGATTCTTGCGAGGAGATAAGCAAGGAGCATTGGAGATCAAGCACCACCACTTCCGTTTTGTTTGGTTTTTATGTTTCTTAGACTTTCGACTATGTTTATGTTTCTTTACAGACGCATGAGCGAGTAGTTTGTTTGTTCTAGGAGAAGGGATTAACCCTTGGTTATCCCGGAACCACTTTTGATCTATTTTGAATGCATCTTCCCGTTTTAGTTCATCTATTCTTTATCTGAGTGCTTAAAATTACTTGTATTTGCGAACGGCCGCATAAATACATGTGTTAGAGATTAGGAGAAGGACCGAAAGGAGAATTCTAGTCTTGGAAGATCAGGTTTAGAACAACCGAGGTTAGGCCACGAAAGTAGGGTAGCAATGGTTAAGGGTGAACGGATGAATCATAGAGCCTATGGGTTTAGTTCAAGGTGTCAGCCACGAAAGTAGGGGGCAGCTTGTCTAGATCACGTGTCTATGCCTTGAGAGAGGGTAGATATCATGTTAGGATCGTCCGCCTTAGATACCTTTAACTGGGATTGCATGATAGATAGATTGATCGTCGGTTTCGGTAGTCTTGTGGTGAAACTGGATTCCTAGGACGTTTGTCTTATCGTTAGAACCCAAGTAGTTTATTTACATTCAGTATTTCATTCTTCATCCATATTCTTTCGTTAGCAAGTTTGATTCCTAGTTCGAGTTTAGGTAAGTTTGCGTAGTCTCTGTGGGATCGACACCTAAAATACTACACACATGCCGTGCACTTGCGGGTAGTTTAGGTTATTTTATTTAACTCTGATAACGCATCAAGTTTTTGGCGCCGTTGCCGGGGACCATTGTCAACGCGTCTTAGATTCGAACCTAGAGACTTTCTTGCTTTATTTTTTTTGTTTTTATTTTGTTATCTTTTCTTTCGTTTCTTCTACGTAAATTGTTCTTTGTTTGTCCTTTGCAGAACCTTCAGATCGACAAAACATGGATAATCAGAACGGCAAT
>CM071869.1:10607441-10619024 GCA_036759665.1 Gynandropsis gynandra | reverse complement strand
GAATAAAAAAAGGAATAAGAACGAGAATGTGAGTTCAATGATATCTCAAGCTTAGGAGAGTTGGTATGGAGATCGCTTGGACGTTGTTTAGGAGTATGGATTAACTTAGGTCATTGGTAGGATTGCATGGTTTAAGACTTTCGGTTGATAGAAGTCTGAACTTGGTACGCTTAGGCTTGCGTTCATGTGACGCGTTGTTTTGCATGATGGCTAATCCCTTGATCTATTTGTGTTAGTATCCATTGTTGTTTAGCTCTTCCAGTACTCGACACTAGGTTTGCTCGAGGACGAGCAAAAGGTTAAGTCTGGGGGAGTTTGATAACACGTAATCCGTTGTAGTTTTTATATCATTCTTAAGTCTAGTTTAGAGTAGATTATTTAGATTTCATTCACTTATCGAGTATATTCGAAGACTTTATCTACATTTCGTGTTTTGCATAGGAAATGAAGACATGAGGAGAAACACGAGTGATTATGGCAATCTAACCCCGAAAACGTGGTTGAGCAACAAGGTTCGACTTGTGCAAGGCCATGGGCTGAAAGTGAACACTCAAACACCGAGCGAAGGAAGCGGAAACAACATTTCAACACATGCCCGCTCGGGCATTGAAAGTGTACACGATCGGGCTAATTACTGCCAATTACCCCCGTAGCTTTGCACGACTCGGGCACTCAAGGTACACTACCAATGATGGAGTGCCGCTCGGGTGAAATTGGAGTGCCCGCTCGGGCCCATTGATGCCAAGAAATCCCCGTAGGTTTGCACGACTCGGGCTCAAGAATCACACGATCGGGCATGGTGGCGGGTAGGGGACATGCCCGCTCGGGTCCTTGTTTATCTCAACTAACTCCTAAGTTTTGGAACGACCAAATTAAGGGGAAATAAGATCTGAAAAAGGAGTTTTCGAACCACATTGGATCAGAGGAGATTCAGAGACATTAGGGCAAAAGGAAGAAGGAAGAAAAGACGGATCTACGGATCGGGAGCAAGGAGAATCTACCGAAGACATCGGTTTATGAATAGGGAGTCATCTCTTTCTCTATCTATGTCGAACTTAGACTTCTCTTGTGTTTCCTTTTCTGTATTCATGTCTGAGTAGATCCTTTGCCATGGGTTAGAGAGATTTGCTATGTTGTAACGAAGTCTTACGCTTAATGAATGGTGGAACTTAATGCTTTCATTACTTGTACGCCACTCGAATGAATGAGTTTAATTGGTTTAGAATCTACGCCAGGTCAATCGGTTGAATCTAGGGATTAGGATAGCGGTCATAATGCGTCTATGCATGTAAGATGCGCAATGGATACATTGGTATATGCATGCTAGATAGTGGACAAGTCTACGCCAGTCAGTTCCTATAGGAGAGCTTGAATTCCCTGAATTCATGATAGTACCTTAGACCAATTATCTTTTTAGAACTTCGTTACATCATTATGCAAACTCTCGACACCCATGGTGCTTAGCTATAAGTTTATCTCATCGATTTAGTTCAGTTTAGTTCAATAACAATCCCATCCTTAGTCACCTTACACATCTATTCCGTTAGTTTAATAGCTTATAAGTCGCATCAATTCCTTGTGTTCGACCCTAGTTACTACACGATCCGTATTCTTGCGGAAGCGTTAGTCTAGGTTTTATCACTTGATATAACGCACATCAGTACTCTACCAACTACTATGATGTATCATATGCTTTCTATTTTGGGTTATGTGACTGCTATCAGAGGTTCTCCACTTTCATATTACCTACAATAGAGTAGATGTGAACTCGGCAAAGCAGAATACACCATGTGTATACGTTCTCATTTTCCGTATCCTGTCCCGAGTTTTTGTATATGAGTTCCTCTCAAAGATTTTGAACAACAGATCGTGTTCTGTTCAAATCTTGGGGGGTACTATTTTAGTGATATGCTTGCGATTAGGATTAGACATTGATTTCTTGTTTTTTTTGCATTTATGTCATTTTTTTCCTTAGGATTTGTACCAGATATCTAGTATGAGACTTTGAGCCTTAGCCATTTTTTTGTGCGAATTTGTGGAATCGGTAACAAAAGCATAGGTTGCTGAAAGGGAATTTTACATACTGGTTAGTCTTGTAGTTGTGCATGAATCCATGGCTTATATCTCCGTGTATACCGTTCAGTCTTTGCTAGGTCGGACACCTTTTAGATTTATATTTCTATTCTTATGATTCCACGCGCTTACACTACGCTATCAATAGAATAAGCTTCTAGCTATTTCTGCCTTACATTGACATGAGTGCATTGATCTCGATGGTTCGAGTCTAAGTGGTAGGCTGAGGCGGTTTTCTACATCCTAAGGGTTAGAGTTGATGCGTAACCTTATGGTTCAGGTGTAAATGTTTCTTAAATAACACAACATTTTCACTTCTGTAAGGTTACAAAACCCTATGAGTGTGCCAATTGGCAACCTAGGTCTAAGTAGAAAGCTCGCCTCTCTGACTCTAACATCTTAGAAACCGAGCAAGAAATGCTCTATGCTAAAAAAATATAATTGTCTTTAGGAAATGTCTTTCACGTATGCATGCGTTAATCTATATGGATATTGCTTGGATGTTGTTTAGGGGGTAGTGAAATAAACTTTGGTGATGTGTTGGATTGCACGGCTCGTGGTTTTCGGTCTATAGAAGTATAAACTAAGTTTGCTTAGGTTTATGTTCGTGTGACGCGTTGTTATGCATGATGGCTGATCTATCGAAGAACTTGTGCTAGTATCCGATTGTTGTTTGACTTTACTTGTGCTTAACTCTAGTTTAGTTTTGTTTGAGGAGAAACAAAGGTTCAAGTTTGGGGGAGTTTGATAACGGCTAATTTTCCATAGGATTAGTTTTATTATGATTTTGGAGTTTATCGACATATTAAGCAGAATTCAGGCTTCTTCTATCGTTTTCTCGTGTTTTGCATGAACCGAAGATATCGGGACGCAAAGACAAACAAATAACGCAAAACTACGCAAAAGTACCATAGGATCAGAAGTGCCTGACCAGGCTTCTTAGACAGCCTAATCGGGCTCGTTAACCAGAATTCGCCCCGAAGAGAACGCACAGCCCGAGCAGCTCCATTGTCCGGGCGATCACCCCTTTTGAAGAAGTGCCCCGCTGAGCTATTGTCTATGACCAATCAGACATAGAAGAAACTTATCACGCGAAAGAAAATGATAGAAGGGAGAAAAGGAAATGGAGCACGTTGTTGGCACAAAAAGGAAACAAGCATATTTTAGGGGAGAGGACGTCGCTTTTAGAAAAAGGAAGGAGGAAAGGTGATTTTGAAGCGGAAGAACATGTTTCAAGGTTGTCTTGAGATGAGAGAAGATTGAAACTTCATTCCTTTGTTTTTCTCTATGATGTGTATGACATTCATCTATGGTTTTTGGTTTGCATCTATGATTTGTGAGTAAACCTCTTTGCCATGGGTTAGGCGTGCTTTTGTAATGGATGTGTTTTTATCTTAATGCTTGATTTTGGATTGTTCTCTCAATTGGTTTGATGGGTTGTTCTTAAATATCCATTCTTGTTAATCCTTTTATTGAATGAATTAGAGGCTTTTTTTAACTGAGAAGTTTGATTAAGTTCTTGGATTTAACCCTAGAATGAATTAGATTAATGAGATTTTAACCAGTCGATTAATAATTTTAGGAATTGTGATAGCATTCCTCATGCATCTAGGTTGTTGATTTGATGCATCGAGAGATGAGTATGTTGGTTTTCTAGGTAGTTGATTTAGGCATCGAGGGAGTCACTTCCGATATTTGAGCTTGAGTTTCCCATTGAGTGATATAATCCGATTTCATGATTCATACAAACGTTTATTACAAGTGTCGGCACTTCCGAAACCCGTGGTATTTTATCTTATCGAATTTAATCTCATTATTCTTTTGTTTCTTTGTTTTCTGGCATCATAATCTTCCATTCCTTGCTTGGTTTCCATTTTCTATTCTCTTGATGTTTTGATTTTATTTTCTAGCTTGGAAACCATATCTTGATCGATGTTCTTCTCTTGAGTCTTAGTTTTGATGTTCACACTTGTTCCTTGAGTTCGACTCTAACACTACACGATCTGTATACTTGTGCTAGAGTGGTATAGGAATTAAAACATGATTTAACCACCCATACTAGGCCAGCATCACGTTTAAATCAAATAATTAGATAATTTTTATAATTAATTGCAATATCCATATTTCTAAATAATATCTTACCATAACGTCCTGTCAGGACGTTTAGGATCAATAATAGGGATAGAGGGATGCTCATAGAAACTATCGATCGATGCGTCTATATCCACCATATCATCTCCTTCGTAAAATATCGGTGGTACCGGTATAGGTGAAGGAGCCCGATAAGGTAGCGGTGGAGGTGGTGGCGGGGCTTCTACGGAACCTGCCAACATTCCACCGTGACCGATAAATCGTTGAGCTCTCATTGTTTCTTAGTGTTTAGAGATTACTTTTGAGAGAAATTGATATTTTAGTTTTGAGATTGTGTTGAAATTGAACTGTTTAACGGTTAAAATATTTCTAAATAATATCTTACCTATTGTCACCTCAACGGATGCAATTAAGTGACATGACTATTGGGCTTTCAACAACGGATGCCCGAGGAAACGGACTGCGTAAATGATTGTATGTCGTCTTCCCAACGACATCCGTTGAAAATATCAACGGATACCTGTTGAAACACAACATCGATGTACTAGCCATAGCATAGCCATGATGAATGTTTTCAATGGGGCATCTGTTTATAGTGCGCAATGGATACTCGTTGGTCATTGCCAATGGGCATCGGTTAGCGTGTACTAACGGTCTTCTTTTAGCATTCTAAACCTTTGCAACGGGCATTTGTTGGGCATGAGCAACAAATGCCTGTTGAGCCTTGAGAAACCCTTGAAATTTTTTAACTATCAAACATAATTAAATCGTATAACGGGTTTCCATTGTTGCAATGTTCATAATCGCGGATGTATTCTCCATATATGTCAGTTCTTACGAGAATCTCCTTTTGATTTTCTGTATCAATTAACCGTATCTGCTCAAGGTGATCGAGTTGCAACGGATCTTCTTTTTTAGTGTACTTATTACTCTGTTCGGCTTGATCTTTACTACGGTCTACCACTCTCTTTTTTATGTTTCAATTTTGTTGGATATTCCACGTAACATACATGATATGCTTGATCTTTTTTGATAAACTGATCATGGTTTCCATATTATCATGCTGTGTTGATATCAATTCCTCCCCATCGATTTTTTCGTGTGACACGTCCTACGGTTGAATTGAACGACTAACATTTAAAAAGAATTAAATTCAATCCAATGAGACCATAATGAATCGAAATCTGCTTGCACTGGAAAATTTAGAACATCTTTTTGTACATACATATTTACGTGAAGATGGTTTCTTTGGACGAAATCTGCTTGCACCAAAAAATTCACATTCCAATGCGTCTTTATCTTTTCCCCAAAATCACATGCAACTGTTTTTACGAACATCAATTTTCTCAAGTGGCATTCCCAAATCTTTCAAAAAATTCTTTGTTTCATAATATGTCTAAGGAACTTTATTATTTTCAAGTAAATATTCACGCATGGCTTTGCAAAATGAATCCATGCAATTTTCAGCAACATTGTAGTATGTTTATATTCATCAATCTTTAGAACAAAGATAAACGAGATTGAACTTCACGACAACCTTCATATATAGGTTGTTTCGTCGAATCTAATAGGTTAAAAAATTGGCGTGCCTCATTGTTCCACATCTCTTCATGTGTTTGCTCAACAACTCTAGGAAAATCATCTTACACCATTTGCACATATGGATTGGTCTTCGATGCTTCATAAACAAATTCTTCATTTCTCTCTATTTCTTGTGCTTCTTTCATAATATCTCTAATGACACAACATTCGCCATGAAATAACCAAATTTCGTAATTCTCTATGAAACCAACCTTATAAAGGTGTTTGCAAATAATTTCTTGACTTCTATACTTCATATTTTGGCATCTTTTGCAAGGATAATAAATTCTCCAGTGTTCTTGACTCAAAGGTTGCATCGACGCAAAACTCATGAATTGCTCCAATTCGTGTAAGAATTCTTAAGTAACTTCCTCAATCTTTTCTTCTACACATCCACTCACTCAATCAGTATATCTCTCTATTTGAGGAAGACGAACATGCTTGAAAATATTTTTTGTGTTGATGTCTTGATGGTAAAAGGTTTGAGTTTGATCAATAAATATTGAATTTTTCAATGACCACCCGTTGATAATACAAACAGATGCCCGTTGATAATACCAATGGACACTCGTTAAATTATTCCAATGGCAGCCTTGAAATTCTAAACATTCTAACGGGCATCCATTGATTATCCCAACGGATACTCGTTGCAATGTAAAACGAACATCCATTAGAATAAAACTGTGGTTTTCAAAGACCTTTCAACGGAAAAGTGAAACTTTTAGTTTTTTATTCCTAATCCATTGATAATTGCAACGGATGGAATTAGGGTCGTTGATAATTTCTGGAATCCGTTACAATCCATTGAGAATATTATAAACGGATAGATCTATTCATCCGTCCGTTGATATTTGACTGTATAATAGAGTGCTCAACCCAGGCAAAAACTTGATACGCAAATGCACGACTACTAAACCTAACTATCTGATCCTTCTCCAGAAACTCTAAAACATGCACCTACTTGGCCTTCGCAAATGCACGAATACTAAGGCTAAATATCCAGGATTAGAATTCTCCTTTCGGTCCTTCTCCTAACTCCCTAAAACATGCATCTACTCTGCTTTCGCAAATACAAGACATTAAAAAACTCGGATAAAGAATAGATAAACAAAAATAGGGAATTGCATTCATAAATAAATCAAAAGAGGTTTCGGGATTACCATGGACTAATCTCTTCTTCTAGAAAAAAACTACTACTCAGACATGAGTTCCAAACAAAGAATCATGAAAGAAATAGATAGTCTACAGAGCATTGAAATCAAACAATATAAAGTCCGGATCGATTCTCCAATGGTCCCTTAATGTCTCTTCGCTAAGATAGATCCTAAGGTGATGAACAGACTCCCAGAAATCTCTCTCTTGTCGTCTCCAACAAAACTTGGGAACTTTCCCCATCCAAAATAAGTTCGAACCAAGAAAAGGAAAGTTGCTACTTAAGGTGCCAGACCGGGCTTGACACCATGCTCGACCGGGCTTGCTCTCTTTCCTTTTACTTTAAGCGGCATCCACATTTCCTTTTCTTCGTTAGGATTGTGCACTCAACCGAGCACAACATGCAGCTCGGTTGCACACCTCTTTAAAGGGATGATCGCTGGGGCTTTGCATGCGCCCAAGCTATGCAATGTTCTCATGGTGTTTTGCTGATTAATGAGCCTGACAGGGCTTGACAATGTTCCCGACTATGGTGCCTTTGGTGAGAGGTGATCGGTAGTGCAGCTTGTAAGCCTAGGCTGTGCATTATTCTTGGCACAAATATGTCAACTTCATGCCCGATCGTGCGATTCACCATGCTCGGCCGTGCATGTCCTTCTCTCGGGCAATTCATGCCTTGCTCATTTCTTGTCTGTTTCTCATCATGTTTGCTCCGTTGTGATCCTCGGCACTCGTACTTTGTCTCGTGTATGTTCAGCTCCAAAACAAGCCAAATACGCCTCAAAATCTCCAAGAACATGTGAATACGAAAACAAGTAAAATGGGTATAAAATCATACGTAAACATCGCAATTATCATCACGAAAATCTCAAAAATCATTCGAGAAATGTCTACAAAAAAAAGATGATCAAGTGGAGACCTGAGTGAATTCTCGAGACCAATGTATACATGACATCCTTTGTTGCTCGGCCCAAGCAATAGAGTTCTCAACCGAGGTGAACCTAAGAGAACAAACTAACATAGGCGAACCTAAACACATAAATGGAGCTCTCAGAGGATGGGATCACTCGACCCGAATATTATAGAACTTGATCGACAGTTCGAGAACTCGATCTAGAGTAGGAGCTGGTCAGTAAAACATACTTTTATGGTTAAGATTTATGTGACGCTTGACCGTATGATTGTAACGCTCGACCGAGCATTTATACCAAATTTTGTTAAGTTGGTTTCTTTATTCACTTTACTATTATTGTTTGATCCTTATAAATTAGAGACCCATTTATGAAATTTAAAAACTTTTAATCAATTAAGAGTGTCGTTTTCTTGTTATTTCTTGAGATTTAGCTACCAAATTTTTGGAGAGATTCTAAGTATTTTTTAGACTTATCAACACTAGATAATAAATATTGTAACGTCGTTCGATGATGTTAGGGTTTTGTAGTCGAGTTATATTTAGGATTTGAGATTTCCTTTATTAGGGATGACAAGTTATAGGAACTAATTTTGAGTTGAAAGGAGGTTTAAATATAATTTCAGTCGTTTAAAAATTGGACATCGATCTAGGTTTATATTAAGTAGATCAAAGCATTGTTCTAGAGTTAGCTTCTCTTTCTATCATTTTTTTATTTTTATTTTTTATTAATTTGGTTGAGTTTAGTTTTATCGTTTTTGAAAAGAAAATGAAAAGCAACCAAAAAAGGAAACAAAATAAGAGGAATAAAGAACAATAAAAGGAAGGAACAAAACAAAAAACCATGAAAAAGAAAAACAAGCAAACAAGACTTAAACATAAAAAGATGTAAAGGAAAACGGAAGAAAAACACAAAAGGAAAAAAAAAGCAAACATGACAAGAAAATACGAATAGAGCAAATATGAAAAATTCCTAGAAAAGAATTATTATTAGAACAAGTTTAGGAATCATAGACATAGCAACGATATTATACACTTGTACCGTCAAAATTTAGATTGAATTTTTCAAGAATTCACCTCGAACCTTTTTTAGTTCTAAACTAAATCGGAAACTGGGAATCGGTGCATACCAGCATGAGGCATCAATTTGTACCTTCTTACTATCATTGAAAGGTCAATCAACATTTAAGATGATTGGTGTAACGTAATAGAAGCGTTAAAGACTATTATAAAGAGATAGAAACTCATAATTATGTGAACATGAATGATTTGGTGCACCTGAGGTACGTAAATTTTTTTACCTATCGTCCTGAATCTATTCAGTTTGATTAACCGAACATGAGAGATAAAGCTGAGAAAAGAGTTGAAAAATAGCGAACAAAATCAGCAGCTAACATTGACACAAGCTTATGAAATCAAATATTTCAAGTGTTAGGGTCAAGGTCACATTTCTCAAGATTTTCCAAACAAGAAGTTCTAAACTGAATTGAAAATGGGGAAGCTGAGATAAAGACAGATGAAAGAGAGAGAATCGTATGCAACACTTTTTCTGCAAGATTATGAATTTCGTTCATCTTCCCTTTCATTCATTCTTTCTGCTTTTATCTTTTTAATGTCTAGTTTGGCATTTAATGAAAAATCACTGCAACGTGAGTGAGACAATCAATTACAAACCAATGACGTGGTCGGATGTAAGAAGTAGAATGTGGAGAGCTCCAACAGAGGGGCACCAACCATAACTCATAATATATAGCTTCTAGACGTAGACGTGAAAGATTATGTCGAGGTTCTAGATGGAGAGTATGACCGTCTCATGAGTAAAAACCAATGCACGAGGGATGTGATCGATGATTACATCAGTAATATCGAGATGAAAATTCCAACGTTCCATGGCAAAGCGATGTACAAGTTTATTTGGACTAAGAGCGAAAGATAGATGGTTTTTTTACTACCATCAATACTCCAAACTATAGAAGGTGAAACTAGCATCCGCAAAGTTCTACGACTATGTACTAGCATGGTGTGATCAATCACGCTTTCTCGAAGGAGTCTTGGAAAACATGTTATCACTACTTGGGATGTGATTCATACTAACATGAGATAGTGATCTGTTCCTTCTTACTATCATTATAAGGTCAATCAATATTTAAAATGATTAGTGTAAGGTAGTAGAAGCGTCAAAGACTATTATAAGGAGATGGAAACTCAATTATGTGGACATGAATGATTTGGTGCACCTGAGGTACGTAAATTCTTTTACCTATTGTCCTGAAGCTACTAAGTTTGATTAACCGAACATGAGAGATAAAGCTTATAAAAATGTTGAGAAATCCAACCAAAACTAGCAGCTAACATCGACACAACCTTAAAAAACCATGATACTCAATATTTAAAATGTCAGGATCAAGGTCACGTTTCTTAAGATTTTCCAAACAAGAAGGTGATTTTCATACAAGTTAATGGAGGATACAAGACTACATCAAGGAGGATGAGCCACAGTTCAGAGATATATGCATGAAAATAGAGAATACTTTTAAGAGTACAAGGTAGTAAAGGGTGAGTTATAAGTAGGCATGCAGAGCATTAAATCTACAAGATAAGGAAGAAGCCATCGTACAAAGAGTGAACATATTCAACACACGTGGGGTTTTATAATATAAGGTGTGTAGCACCATTGTGTCAGAGGTAGTTTCACGAACATGGCTAGTGCATGTGCTGTTGAGATGTTATGACTGATGACCACAAAGCATCCCCAAGCGTTCAAGTTACAATAAATAAATAAAACTGGAAAAACCATGGTTCACCATTAGGTGATGGTTGAATTTAACTTTGGGAAGTACAAGGATGTTGTGCAAGGTGATGTGGTACCAATGCAAGCGGAATACGTCTTGTTGGGATGTTTGTAATAATTCGATATTTGAGCACAATAAGATGGGTTCAACGACAAGTACTCCATTGACTTCAAAAGATGACACGTTCGACTAGCTCCGCTCATCGAAGGAAGTTTTTCAAATCACGTGTAGTTACTAAAGAGTGAGAAGAAAGAGTCTCATATGAGTGATCATGAGGTAGTTTATAGAAACAGTGAGGTCTTGAGATAAACCAAGAAATAGACCTGATGTGCGTAGACTCAAGTAATAAATTACCTAGAATAACGCTTCCGCAAGGATACGGATCGTGTAGCAACTAGGGTCGAACACAAGGAATTGATGCAACTCTAAAGCTATTGGACTAATGAATAAGACGTGTAAAATCAATAGTAGATGGAATGCAAATGCAAACTAACCAAACTAAAGATAGGAATGACTCAGCGACAAAACACCATAGGTGTCAAGAGTTGCACAACGATGGAACGAAGTTCTAACGAGATAATTGGTCTTAGCACGAGTTCAGGGAATTCAAGCTCTCCTATAGAAACTGACCGGTGTAGACTTGTCCACTATCTAGCATGCATATACCAATGCATCCATTGCGCATCTTACATGGATAGACGCATTACGACCGCTATCCTAATACCTAAATTCAATCGATTGACCTGGCGTAGATTCTAAACCGATTAAACCCTAAATCATGGCGAAGTTCCAAAGTCTAATGCCCTGGGTTGGTTTATTTAGACTTCTAACATCATCAATCAAGTGGCGTACAAGTATTAAAGCATTAAGATCAACCATGAAATCTGAAAACATGATAAAATACCGAATTCGTTCATATCGAGTGGCGTACAAGTATGAAAGCATTAAGATCCACCATTCATTAAGCACAAGACTTCATTACAT
>CM071869.1:10564571-10576320 GCA_036759665.1 Gynandropsis gynandra | reverse complement strand
TTTAGGGAATTCAAGCTCTCCTATAGGAACTGACTGGCGTAGACTTGTCCACTATCTAGCATGCATATATCAATGTATCCATTGCGCATCTTACATGCATAGACGCATTATGACCGCTATCCTAATCCCTAGATTCAACCGATTGACCTGGTGTAGATTCTAAACCGGCTAAACCCTAAATCATGGTTAAGTTCCGAAGTCTAATGCCCTGGCGTTGGTTTATTAGGCTTCTAACATCATTCATTCGAGTGGCGTACAAGTAATGAAAGCATTAAGATCAACCATGAAATCTGAAAACATGATAAAATACCAATTTCATTCATTCGAGTGGCGTACAAGTAATGAAGGCATTAAGTTCCACCATTCATTAAGCGTAAGACTTCGTTACAACATAGCAAATCTCTCTAACCCATGGCAAAGGATCTACTCAGACATGAATACAGAAAAGGAAACAGAAGAGAATTCTAAGTTCGACATAGATAGAGAAAGAGATGACTCTCTATTCATAAACCGATCTCTTCGGTAGATTCTCCTTGCTCCCGATCCGTAGATCCGTCTTTTCTTCCTTCTTCCTTCTGCCCTAATGTCACTGAATCTCCTCTGATCCAATCTGGTTCGAAAACTTCTTTTTCAGATCCAATTTCCCTTTAATTTGGTCGTTCCAAAAGTTAGGAATTAGTTGAGAGAAAGAAGGACCCGAGCGGGCATGTCCTCTACCCGCTCGTGCAGGTCACTTACCCGACCGTGCATACACAATTGAGCCCGAGCGGGCACCATGCCCGACCGTGTGCTTCACCCACCCGAGTCGTGCAAACCTACGGCTATTGCTGGATGGTAATTGGCCTGAGCGGGCACACCACATCCACCCGAGCGGGCACACCTCCCTGGTCGTGTTCCTTGAGTGCCCGAGTCGTGTAAAGCTACGGGGTTGTTTGGTATCAATTAGCCCGATCGTGCACTCATTTTCCACCCGAGCGGGCACTATTGATTTATTGTTTCCGTTCCTTTTGCTCGGTGTTTGAGTGCTCACTTCCAATCCATGGCCTTGCACAAGTCGAACCTTGTTACTCAACTACGTTTTCGGGGTTAGATTGCCAAAATCACTCGTGTTTCTCCTCAAATCTTCATTTCCTATGCAAAACACGAAATGTAGATTAAGTCTTCGAATAAACTCGGTAAATGAACGAAATCTAAGCAATCTACTTAAAACTAGACCTAAGAATGATATAAAAACTACAACGGATTACGTGTTATCAAAGGGTATTTTTGAAGTGTTTTAGCCTTACGAGAGAATTTTTGAAGTTACCCCCACATAACGTGAAGAAATTTATTTTCCAAATAAATATAATAATAATTTGCATGAAATTCGACTATAATAAGAAATACTGAAATAATAGAAAACATTTATGAAAAAATTAATCAGTAATAAGAATGTATTATATGGTTTTATATGGTGAATGATTGTTTTAAATACAACATTTGTTGTTTATATGTTATTTTTCAAACAATATATTTTAAAAACTGATAACAAGTAAAGTGTATCAATTTTAGGTTAGGTATTAGTATCATTTTCGCATATATTTCTTAGTTAGAGTTACATTTCCGATACGATTCTTCTTTATATACGCCCGTTTTGTTGGTTTTCAGGTTTTAAGGCGACAAGGCCTAAACGAGCATAAAAAGACGAATTCCTGAGTAAAACCACACATTCTGAAGATAAATTCATTTAGAGCCGAAATCAAGCCTCTGAACTCAACGGAACACCCGAGCAACGAGCGGAAAAGAGCAAAATCAAGAAATCATGAGTTCCCGCTCGGGCACTGAGGTCTACCCGCTCGGACAAAACCTACGAGGTTTAATTGCAACACGTTGCACGACCCGGGCACAAAGGCAACATGACCGGGTAGTGATACCCGATCGGGCGCAAACAAGGTACCCGCTCGAGCGTTAATTGTTCTTGAAAATCCCCGAGAGTTTACGCGACTCTGCACGACCAGGTAAAAGGTGTACCTGAGCGGGCCGCCTTTCTCGCAACAAACTAGATCTTGGATTCAAACGAGCAAATTAATAGACCAGAACGGATCCAGACGCAATGGGGCGACGCTAAGGGCAAGGAAAGGCTTGGAAATCATCAGAAAAGGCTTGGGAGACGCTGGAGAAGGAGAGGAGCATCAATCCACACATCGGTAACACAATAGGAAAGATCGAGGCATCGAGTTTCCTAGGGTTTATCATGTTTAGGGTTGTGTCATCTTCTTTGTCTGTAATCTCCATGAGTGAGTAGATTCCCAACTATGGGTTAGCGATATTGGATTGTAACAGATGTAAAAACTTATGCGTTAATGCTTAGATCTATTGTATTTATCTTGATATTCAGTTCTACAATCAACACCGTAAACGTCTTATACGAGTGCTGCCCGCTCAGTAACATAGGAATTCATATTTTGCTGGAAGGTTAGAATAGGAATCCAGAACCGTTGAGTTGTAGCTTAAGTTTGATTAATGAGAATCTGACCGCTCGGTTAATCGACTTAGGAATTAGGATTGTGTTGGTAAAGCTGCCATAGTACGGGTTAATGACTACTGGAACGTAGGGTTGCACGTACTCATGGTTAGGAGGTCTAGGCTTGGCAGAATCATTCCTCACCTTAGAGCATGAATTTCCCGTTATCAAGATAATTCGATCAGTTTATGATCTTTAGTTGTTACATCCATACGATTCCCGGTATCCCGACACCCATACTGTTCGTCATAGTCAAGTCTTCCCCAACCTTCATCGCTGTCCTTATTTAGTTTAGTCTTTTAGATATTTCGCACCACGCCTTCATCTACTTTTCTTCTTCTTAGTTTAGTGATATTCTTAGGATTGGCTGCCTTAGTCCCTAGAGTTCGACCCTTGTACTATACCAACCGTACACTTGCGGTGAAGTGGTCTAGGAAATATATTTAGCTTGATATTTTCGACATCAAGTTTTTGGCGCCATTGTCGGGGACTAATAACGGCCTGACTAGGAATTAGCTAGATTAAGATCTAGTCCTTTCCGAAGTCTTCTTTTAATTTTCGCGTTTTCTTTTCGTTTTTTTCCTTTTATCGAGTCTATTCTATCTACGGATTTACACTTTGGTGTTTTGTTTCTTGTTGTGCAGGAGCCTTGTATGAGAAGCTCCACTCAAAAGCTCATCATCTACGATCCCGAGGTCGAGCGAACTTTAAGGAGCCTGCGCAAGAAGAGAAGGATTGGAATAGCGGATTCCGAGTCCGAGGTAGAAAGAGCGAGCAATCACGAGACATACGCCTCTAAGGAGGAAGAAACCCATAGCACAAGCAGCGGAGAGGACAACGCGACTAACCCCGACATGGCTGCTGCCGATGCGACTTACGGAGCCTACACCGCTCCGAAGCACACGCAGTTATTTTCGTGCATGGCCCGCACGATCGATAACCAGGTTGAGCTACAAACGGCCTTCATACAAATGCTCAACAACTCGGCCTTTAGAGGAATGGAGAACGAAGATCCGAACTCCCACCTTACGGACTTCAAGATGCTTTGCAGCACTACCAAGGTTGGTACGGGAGTTACTTGGGAGTATCTCTACTTGATGGCATTCTCTTTCTCACTCAAGGATGCGGCGCAGCGTTGGCTGTTAAACTTGCCGGCTGCATCAATTACGTCGTGGGATGTTTTGGAGCAACGGTTCATGCAACAAGTCTTCCCGGATCATAGAACGCTTCTCACCAAGAGTCGCATTAATTCTTTCCTACAAGAAAGAGGCGAGACGTTACACGATGCATTGGTGCGATTTATGAACTACCATCGGATATGCCCATACCACGGAATGGATAAGAAGTATCTTATCACGAGTTTTATCCAAGGTCTCCAAGAAACCACCCGATTCATGATCGTGGCAGCGGGTGGTGGTTCCCTCGGCAACCTTACATTCAATCAGCTCGAGAACTTGATTGAGAGCATGGCGAGGGAAGGAGGCAAGAAGGTAGGGGAATACAATCATGATTACCCATCAAAAGCTGCACTGAACGAGCTTGGCATCGCCAACCCGGAATTAACGGACTTGAAGCAGCAAGTTGGCGAAATTCATTGGATGATAGCTGGACTTCATGTGGACCGACACGATGCATCCGTAGGCCAAGGGATGGAGGAAGTGAACTACGTAAGCAATCGGGCCTACCAGCAAAATTACATCAAGAGCCATCCCAACCTCTCATATGGCAACACGAGCAATGTAGCGAATCCGCAGGACTTCCAACCGCAGATAATGGCATGAAACCAGAATCAAGGTTTCCAGCCGAGAGGAAGTGGCCAAGACTACGGATATCAGTCGCGCGCACAATCTTCAGGTGACTCTGAGATTCTTTCTATGCTCCAATGGATTCACCAAGAACAGAAAAGTGCACTTGGAGGGATTAGGGCTAAGCAAGAGGATATGAGGAAAAGAATGGATGGATTCCAGACGCACTTGAGACTCCTCGAAACGCAAGTGGCGCAACTAGCCAAAGGTTCAAACCGACAATCCGGACAGCTTCTCGGGAAACCCGAGGCGAACCCCCGCGAGCAAGTAAATGCCATTTGCTTAAGGAGCGGGAACACGGTAGGGCAACCAATGCCTCCTATGGCTGCAAGAGAAGAGCCTTTGAGTGATAAGATCAAACAACCCATCACTCCAACCGTGGAAGAGAAGGCGACCGAGGAAGAAGAGAGGGTGTTACCTTACGTAGCACCTCCCCCGAGGGTACCACCATTACCCTTTCCGCAGCGTCAAAGGAAGCTAAGTGACGAGGCCCAATTTTCTCAATTCGTGGAACTCTTGAGGACGCGCTCACAAAGATCCCATCATCTCCTACACCCTCCGTGACCCACATACACTCCTATCTCGCATGGAATACAGAGGAAACACTCACCCATAACCGAGTTCAAAAGAGATACGAAGGAGTCATGGGATCGAAAGAGAAGAACCGAGGATTGTAAGTGAGAAGCCCTCCAGGGTTCGAGCCACGTCACGCTGATCAGATAGAAGACAGAAGAGGCATACCTCCTCTCTCCGACATCACACGCGTATGAAGACGCTAGGGTCGAGCTAAAGACCGAAAACAAGCGCTTCTCGGGAGGCAACCCGAGCCCCGTATCCTTTCATCGTTTTCATTTTATTTCCATATGTTTGAACTCTTTTTTAGGATTTGGACAATTTTTTTAGGATTTAGGAATTTAGTGGTCTATCGATTTTTGCTGCATGGTTTTCCTCGAAGATTTTTTTCTAGTTTGCAGCACAGCCCGGTCGGGCATACAACTCCACTCGAGCGGGCAACGTCTAATTTAAGGGAACCCAATCAGGCAGCATCAGAGAACCCGATCAGGTAGGTCAACACGCGAGACGCCCGATCGGGCGGCACAGAGGACCCGATCGGGCACCGTAAAATCTACAAGGTAAGTTATATTTCGAGTAACCCGAGCGGCCGTTCACACTTCACAAAATCCTACCCGAGTGTGCTCACAGAAATCTCAGTCCATCACGCCGAAACTCGTCCGTCGAAGTCGCTCGTGCACCGCAGCCGTTCACCACCGTCACCGGTTACTCGAAAATACCTTTGTTCCTCCTCTCTCGCTAAATACCCGAAAATTTCTCAAATTCCTCTTGAATTCCAGGTATATCTATGAAATATTTTGAGATTTGGACTGCTATGAGTTAGATATAAGTCTGATTAGGAAAGATTTAGGGAAAATTTGTCGATTGAATCATGAAACGCGAACTGCAGGTCGCAATTTCGTGATTCAACCCGAACGGGCTAGGTTTAGTACCCAGTCGGGCATCCTGGATTTGAACCCGATCGGGCGGCTTCACCACCCGAGTCGGACAGTGCCTACGGGGACATTTTGCCGAATTTGAGCCCGACCGGGCAACACCTCCTACCCGATCGGGCATCTTGCAAAATTGTGCCTATCACTTATTTTTCTTATTCCTTTGTTTTGCAGATGGCCCCGAAGATCTTTCAAAGCTCAAAGAAACGCCGATTTGACGCATATGACACAGAGTAGGGATGGCCAGTGAAGTCGGATGCCATCACGGAATTGACGATGTACATGCCGATAACAACATCCCACCAGCAATACAACTACCGGACGACAACCTTCTTGTCCGGTCAGAAGTCGAGATTCACCGAGCTACAGCCGCGGATTTTCCTATCCCGCTTCTTGTCGTCCGAAGCGATGAGTACTCTCCACATCGAGGAGCACATAGACACCATCTTCAACACGTTGGGATGGACGGGACTGAGGAACACGCAGGAGTACACCTACCGCAACCTCACAGCAGAGTTCTTCGCGTCGTACGCAGCATTCTTCCCTGAGTCCGGAGATCGGGAGAGAACCTTCATGGAGTTCCGTCTACTGGGACAGAACTACCGGCTCAGCGCGAGACAGTTCGCAATCATCTTTGATGCTCCGCATTGCAACTTTATGAAGATGCCTGAGCACAACCGGAGCCATCAAGTGCAATTCTGGGCTCAGATTGCGTACGGTGATTACTCGACGAGGTCGAAGGCCAGCCATATACGCCATCCTGCCCTAAGGTACTTTCGTTACTTCCTAGTCTCATCCATACAAGGAAAAGGAGCACAAGGCGGAGTCAACCACACAGAGTTGGCGTACCTTAGGCGGGTGGTGCAGTCGGGCTTTGTGGCAGACGAGTGGGACATCTTAGATGTCGATTTGGCGTCGCTAGTCATGAGGCATTTCCTTGACATCGCCACCGAGAAGTGTAGCACGGATACGAAGATCATGTGCGGTGGCATCGTCACGATGATAGCACGAAGAGTCGGGATCAACCTTGGCATCCTGACTGAGGACAAGATCAACGAGGATCCCGAGCTGAACCTCCAGAACTTGCGCAACAGAAGGGCGATTACGATCGAGAGGTATAATGTCATATGGTGCTACAAGGACGAACATGGTCGCAACTTGGAAGTCGGCCTAAGCGAGATTCAGATGCCGGGTCTAGACGAGGAGGGCTCCCGATTCAGGATTGATCCAACCATCGGACACATTCGCCCAAGGCTAGGCGAGGTAGATCCACCTCCAGCCGCTGCACCAGGACCATCTATGTCCTGACAGCACAGCCGATGCGCCACACACTTTCGCGCCCGACCAGAGTACCCTCACCACCGCTCCGACTTTCCTTCCACGGAAGGTGTCTCCGACGCTCTCAGGTATGTCGCGGAGGAGACCATGTATCGGTCTTTAATGGTAGAGCAGAGGTACAACCTGGAGGCGGCAAGGCACGACATTGAGGCTGCGATGTATGCGGAGTAGCAGCAGTTCCAGGAGTAGTCGATCCAGCTTATTTACTACCTCACGGAGTCCGTCCGCCGTTTCCAGCAGCTCAGTATGTAGCATTATCAGGAGCCATACGTGCCGATCCCTCATGACTATCATACTGGCACCATCCCGTATCGCCCGCACATTCCCTACAAGCTGCAATTATTCTACTTCCCACCTGGGGAAGGGGCAACCGCGGAGCCAGCAGACCCTCCGGTCACCCGCGGTGGAGAGGAAGAGGATTAGACCACATTTCTTCCCTTTTCCTTTTTCTCTCTTTTTCTTTTTCGTTTGATGGACCTATGTTTTCTTATTTTTTATTTTCTTTTTAGATTTAGCGCATATGTACGCTCTTTGGAACTTAATTATTTAGTGATCTCTGCTCTATCTTTTACATTGCATGATTCTCATCTAAGGTCTTTCACGCTAACACCTGCATTAGAGCAAGAGAGTCACACAATCCAGATGTATCACAATTCGAGAAAGCATAACACAACAGGTGTATTCGTTCTTACTTTTTCTATTTTCTCGAGTTTTTACATGCGGGTATCCCTCATAGATCTCGAACACCGGGACTGTGTTCCATTCAGGTCTGGGGGTACTCTCCATTTAGAGTGATACGGATTTTTTATTAGAGTGACATATTTGCGCTTAGGATTAGGATTAGGATTAGGAATAAGATGGATACATAGTAAAAAAAATTTCGAGCTTTAGTCATCTTTGCGACCTCGTCGAATCGTGAACAATAGTCTAGGTTTGCTTAGAAGCCTTTTGATACCGATTAGTCGAGTAGTTGTGTTTGAAGCCACGATCGATAGTTGAATTCACCCCTTAGATTTCGGTACCAGGTAGCCATATCTCCGTATATACCGTCTAGCCTTTGCTTAGTTGATATATCTATATAGTTCATAGTTATTAGATTCCACACGCTTATACTCCGCTGTCATCTAGGATAAGTTTATGACTATTCCGAGTTAGGATTGACATGAGTACATCGATGATAGATGGTTCGGGTCTAAGTGGTGGGTAGAGGAGCTGTTCTACGTCCTAAGGGTTAGAGTGATGCGTAATCAAGAAAAAAAATAATAAGATCTTCAATAACGCACCTCTTCACTCCGCTAAGGTCACGCGACCTTATGAGTGTGCCATAGGCAGCCTGGGTCTAAGTAGAAAGCCATCCATCTTCGACTTTGACGTCCTAGGAACAAAGCGTGGATCTAAGTATCGAAAAAAGGGAATAAGAACGAGAAGAATGAGTTTAAAGATATCAAAAGCTTAGGGGAATTGGTTGGAGATTGCTTGGACGTTGTCTAGGGTTGTGAAATAGACTTAGATTTTTTTGGTAGGATTTCATGGCTCAGCACTTTCGGTAGATATAAGTCTATACTCGGTACGCTTAGGCCTTTGTTCATGTGACGCATTGATTTGCGGATTGACTAACTCTTCGAACTTTTCGTGCTAGTATCCATCGTTATTAGATTCTTCTTGTACTTGGCTCTAGTTTTGTTTGAGGACAAAAAAAAGGTTCAGGTCTGGGGGAGTTTGATAATACGTAAAGTGTATCAATTTTAGGTTAGGTATTAGTATCATTTTCCCATATATTTCTTAGTTAGAGTTATATTTCCGATACGATTCTTCTTTACATACGCCCGTTTTGTTGGTTTTCAGGCATTAAGGCGACAAGGCCTAAACGAGCATAAAAAGACGAATTCCTGAGTAAAACCACACATTTTGAAGATAAATTCATTCGGAGCCGAAATCAAGCCTCTGAACTCAACAGAACACCCGAGCAACGAGCGGAAAAGAGCAAAATCAAGAAATCATGAGTGCCCGCTCGGGCACTGAGGTCTACCCGCTCGGGAAAAACCTACGAGGTTTAATTGCAACACCTTGCATGACCCGGGCACAAAGGCAACATGACCGGGTAGTGATACCCGATCGGGCGCAAACAAGGTACCCGCTCGAGCGTTAATTGTTCCTGAAAATCCTCAAGAGTTTACACGACTCGGGCTATTTAACCACACGATTGGGAGCTGATGCCCGATCGGGCAGGACGGAGTACATGACCGGGCGTGACTCTGCACGACCAGGTAAAAGGTGTAGCCGAGCGGGCCGCCTTTCTCGCAACAAACTAGATCTTGGATTCAAACGAGCAAATTAATAGACCAGAATGGATCCAGACGCAAGGGGGCGACGCTAAGGGCAAGGAAAGGCTTGGAAATCATCAGGAAAGGCTTGGGAGATGTTGGAGAAGGAGAGAAGCATCAATCCACACATCGGTAACACAATAGGAAAGATCGAGGCATCGACTTTCCTAGGGTTTATCATGTTTAGGGTTGTGTCATCTTCTTTGTCTGTAATCTCCATGAGTGAGTTGATTCCCAACTATGGGTTAGGGATATTGGATTGTAACAGATGTAAAAACTTATGCGTTAATGCTTAGATCTATTGTATTTATCTTGATATTCGGTTCTACAATCAACACCGTAAATGTCTTATACTAGTGTTGCCCGCTCAGTAACATAGGAATTCATATTTTGCTGGAAGGTTAGAGTATGAATCCCGAACCGTTGAGTTGTAGCTTAAGTTCGATTAATGAGAATCTGACCGGTCGGTTAATCGACTTAGGAATTAGGATTACGTTCGTAAAGCTGCCATAGTACGGGTTAATCACTGCTGGAAGGTAGGGTTGCACGTACTCATGGTTAGGAGGTCTAGGCTTGGCAGAATCATTCCTCACCTTAGAGCATGAATTTCCCGTTATCAAGATAATTAGATAAGTTTATGATCTTTAATTGTTACATCTATACGATTCCCGGTATCCCGACACCCGTACTGTTCGTCATAGTCAAATCTTCCCCAACCTTCATCGCTGTCTTTATTTAGTTTAGTCTTTTAGATATTTCGCACCACGCCTTCATCTACTTTTCTTCTTCTTAGTTTAGTGATATTCTTAGGATTGGTTGCCTTAGTCCCTAGAGTTCTGCCATGTTGCTACACGAACCGTACACTTGCGGTGAAGTGGTCTAGGAAATATATTTAACTTTATATTTCCGACATAAAAAACATATTTAAATAATTATAATTTTTTTTATAAATTCAAAACCTGACTATTTACTCAGAGTGGAGGCTACTATGTCCACGTTGTAACACTAATTTAGTTCTGGAGTTTTATGTATTCTTGTAACAGTTTAACATAACTTTTCGCTTTTTTATTTGGTCTTATAAAATTAATATGAATATGCATGTATAATCTGTTTGGTCTTGGAACGTGTTAAGGTCATTTATTTTTCAGTTTTCAATAAACCCGATTCAGTTTAAACTTTCAAAAATTTATAATTCTTATCATGTTATCATTGATTTCTTCATCATTCATTTTCTCTTGAAATGATTTGTTTTCAAATATATTTTAAAATTTTCTTCATGTATTGAAATGAGTAAGATTAGCAAAATTATATGTTAAACTTATATTATATTCATCTGAAAACTCGATTTTATAAGAATTATTATTAATCTTCTCAACAACTCGAAATCATTTTTCTTTATGTGACATTAATTTCGATTTTCTTTGTTGTCGAAAATTCTCGTTGCACATATGAAGCCAAACTAAATAATCCGGTTGGAAAACTATTTCTATCAAGATTAATTTGTCATTTCATTGGTAAATGTAATAAATTCAAATGAGTCAACAGATCGATTAAAACTGTAAGTAATCTCAAATGTTAAAAAAATGAGTAACACTATGAATGGAATGATTATAGGCAAATATAAATGGAACGATGATAAGAAAATTTGACGTGTGATGAAATTCTTCTTAATGAATGCACACAACATATAGGATAGTGCCCTATTAACTACCTCGGTCTTATGTATAGTATGCAAACGTAGAATCCCTCTAAGGAATAAAGAAGTTATATGACATACATCAATAGTTTTACCACGTAGAATAAAATGCATTATTTTGGATAATCTCTCAACCACAACAAAAACCAAACCTTTTCATGTTCTAGATCCAAGGAAACCTAGCACAAAGACCATAAACATCAATCCAAGTTTCACTAGGTATAGTAAATAGTGTATACAAATGATAACATTGAAAGTGTATCAATATTAGGATAGCTTTTAGCACCATTTTCCATATATCTTATACAGAGACTTACATATCCGATATGATTATGCGGTTCACACACCCGTTTTATTGGTTTTCAGGTTTTTAGGCGACAAGGCCTAAATGAGCTTAAAATGACGGATTCCTGATCAAAACCACATGAATTGAAGATATATCTACTCAGAGCCAAGATCGAGCTTCAGAACCCAAAGGAACACCCGAGCAACGAGCGAAAAAGAGAAATTTCAAGGAGACAAGGGTGCCCGGTCGGGCACCATACGTACACCCGCTCGGGTAAAACCTACGGGGTTTT
>CM071869.1:10528574-10540681 GCA_036759665.1 Gynandropsis gynandra | reverse complement strand
GTTTAGGTAGTGTTGCGTAGTCTCTGTGGGATCGACACCTAAAATACTACACACGTGCCGTGCACTTGCGGGTAGTTTAGGTTATTTTATTTAACTCTGATAACGCATCAAGTTTTTGGCGCCGTTTCCGGGGAACTATTGTCAACGCATCTTAGATTCGAACCTAGAGTCTTTCTTGCTTTGTTTTTTTGTTTTTATTTTTGTTTTGTTTTCTTTTGTTCCTTTACGTAAATTGTTCTTTGTTTGTCCTTTGCAGAACTTTCAGGTCGACAAAAGATGGATAATCAGAACGGAAATGGACAGATGCAATTACAGGCTCCTCCACCACGTCGTCAAAGGGATTACGTGGTGCCGAACATGAACAACGTGTAAACAGCCATAAGGATGCCTGCTGTTGCAAGAGAACAATTCGAGATTAAGCCAGCGATGATCAAAGAGTAACGCGTAAAATGATCGACAAAGAGAACATAACACTTGAAACCATCCATTGAATAATAGGAGATGTCCATAAATAAAAAAAATGAATTCAAGAGGACGAGAAGAGACAATAGACGACTCATGAAACGGGAGTTTGTGACTCTTATTACTAAGACAAGAACTGCACGGAGAAATTAAAGAATCTCGAACCAACAGAAGTTGAAACTTGGATAAAGTGTGTTTGAGGATGGGTAGTGACAGATGTCCTAGACGGGAATGCCAAGTGGAAACGATGGATTTAAGGCTGGAGAAGGCAACGGTTGGTGAGGAATTGGTAGTGGGGGACGGCCACACGTAAACTCCATCTTTAGTGTTTCCTTGAAGAACCGGCACCCCCGTGATTAGATCCTTCACCTGAAACATATGAGGAAAGAATTCCACGAAACACCATTAGACTTGCATAAATGATGAACCGTGACCAGGTTCTTGTGCGTTGAGGGAACACAAAAGTACACTATCAAGCGTAAGGGAACGAGTTGGTAAAGAGAGTGAGAAGGATCCTGTATGAGTGATGGGTTGTCCTGAGCCATCGGCTATAGTGACTTCCTCACTTCCTTGATATGGGCTGTGAAGCGACAAGTTCTGCAAGTCGGATGTAATGTGATGCGAAGCCCCACTATCAAGAAGCCAACTCGAGGTGTCATAGGTCGGATACGTAGCAATATGAGCAGCGGGAGGCCAGGGACGTTGAGGTGGTGTCCACTTATTCTGGATCTGATCCGAGGATGAGCTCATGGATATGAGTTGAAATTGGTTGCAGAATTTCGCATTGTACCCCTGAATTCCGCAAGCTTGACATCGGCCTCGGTATCCTCCCGCGGAACCCCTGTTGTTGTTGCGGTTCTAATGAGGAGTAGGTGCTCGTGATCCAGCATTTTGATGTGAGTATTTGGGTCTGGCAGCAACAAGATTAGCCGTGACAGGTAGGGCAGTGGTTGGCGGAGGAAGCTCCAAAGCAAGTTTCGCCTCATGATTAATGAGTTTTTCATGTAACTCTTCGATTGATATTGATGTGTCTTTCGCGTTGATCACATCAGCCACGGTTTTGTACTCCTCCAGCAGACCATCAAGGATGGCTTCAAGGACATCCTCATGATCCATTGGTTTTCCAAGGAGTGAGAGTTCGTCCATTTTGGTAGTGATGAACCGAAGATATTCTTCAATCGATTGAGATCCTTTGACACAGCGTTTGATCTGATCTCATAGCTGTTTTACATGACCACGAGAGGCTTTGCCATAGATGTTGGCTAAGGTACGCCATGCTTCTCGGACAGATGTTGCTCGAGCGATGACCGGTTGCAATGGAAGTGACAGTGCGCCCAACATGGAGCTAAAGAGTAGTATGACCTGGTTTTTCCACGGACTGAAGGCGAGATTGAATTGATGAATTCCATCCCTTAGGATAGTTGCTGGCGGCACAATGGAGTCTTCGGTGATGAAGCACTCGAGATTGTATCCTTCAAGAAGGGAGCGGATTTGGACACTCCAAGTGAGGTAATTCGTCGGTGTGAGTGTTATAACACTTGACATGTTACACGAGAAGAGGAGTTTCTGTGGCTGGGTGGGATCGAACATGCTCACAGACTCGGTACGGAAATTTGATGGTTCAGGGGCGTGCGACATTGCAGCGGGCTGATGAGGCTACGGGCTGATGATGCGACGAAGCAGCGACTGGAACCGAAGGGGTGATGCGGCTGCAGGCTGATGAGGCGACGAAGCAGTGGCTGGAACCAAAGGGGTGATGCGGCTGGGTTTGCCGGAAAAGAGAGGTTGAGGCAGCTAGGGTTACGTCGTGAGACGATTTCCTTAGCTCTGATACCATATAATCGAATGAATTCAGATTGTATTAAAAAAATGAAGCCTAAACGGCTATATGTACATGAGTTAACCTAATTAGAGAGTTAACCTAATTAGAGATTATTACAGAAATTACAATTATGTCCCTATTACAATAATGTCCCTTTATATTGCATACCGCTTAGGGACTGCTTGTCTGTCCGCAAATTTAGGGACGAATTAGAGACCGATATTTTTTCTCGTTTCTATTCCGTTCGCAAATTTAGGGAGAGACTGGTCAGTCCGCAAAATCCGTTTGCAATCTTCAAAATTCTAGTAGTGTTTGATTGGTTTTCTATAGAATAGAACAAAAGGTTTTATTAGAAGAGAGGGAATTGTATTGCTTTCTTCCTTGAAAACTCTCAATTTAAAGAAGACATAGGAGCCTATTGAAGACAAAAATCAGTTTAAATCAAACACTAATGATTGTTAAGAAAGTCATGACTGTTCAAAAGTTCTCATTATTCATAAATTTGAAAATTAAAATGTTAAATTAAAGATTAAAAAAATCAGTTTAATCGAAAATCCCAAGAGCCCCAAGAAAAAAGATATAATCTTTGTCATGTAATATGTATTAAATGTTCATAAGCCCATGCAAAAACCCAAGTTTCGATGTCCATGTCGTTTATTCAATACATTTATAAACAAATATCATTAATATATCATATTAATGACCTTTAAATTTTCTATTTAGGACTATGTCCCTTCATATTCCACAAATCATTCATGTTTGAACAATACCATACATTTTTTAATCAAACCATAAAGAATACCTCACATTTGATTAGAAAATAAGATTTGTCTATCATAACAGGTGTGGTATACATATGAGATGGTGTCTTTTCAAGTTGAACCTTTTGCAGTGAAAACTTTTCGGATCTACTTTGTAATATATTAAACTTAAGTCTTGAACTATTTACTTTTTACACTAATCAAGTCAAAAAGCATCACATATAGCCTGCCGACATATTTTGATTCTTATACGGTTGTGTTCATTTTGATCCTGAACATATCCTTCGTTCAAGAGATTTGTAGATAACATAGCCATTTTAGTTATCATCGATACGACCCCACATCAGTCTCATATAGGTGATGCTTATTAGGGAGAGTCTATTTCTATCACACTATTAAACAATGCTAGCATCACTAAGAATCTAAAGATTCATACCTTAAAACTTCAACGTAAACACACTTGAATTCAACACATGAATAGTTTTAGTAGTGTGTATTACTTCTTGAGTCTTCCTCAACTAGTTTGCCTATTGAAACCATGGGATCTTCAATATTGTCGGGTTAGGTTTCCCCAAAGTAATGACTCATTCTATTGAATTTATCCACATTCCCCTCGTTGTTTATAGAACTTGCTCTCTATTGTGTTATATTGTCTCTTTATATGCCTTCATTTGACATTTTCAATTTGGTTTGAGCTCTTGTAAGAGTGGCGGTATTGTCACAATGTATGCATACGACAGTAATATGTTTTTGCCATAACATTATTCCTTCTATAATGTTTTTGAGTCATTCTGCTTCTTTAACGGTTTAATCAAAATCTAAAAATTCTACTTCCATCGTTGATCTTCTTATTAATATTTGTTTTGACAATTTCCAAGACACGGTTGCGGCATCAAGTGTAAATATATATCCACTTGGAATTACTTCATCTTGTCTGAAATTTAATTTTCATCACAAAATCCTTATATCATATAAAGATATTTGATCGTCTCGTTTTAATACGTATTTCTCGTATGATTTTAGAGAAGTTTATCATATAGATGCGGTGTTTACATATGATTTTGTATCCATTTTACTCGTTTTCTTATTTTCGTGCCTTATAATTTTAATACAAATTCGGTTCATTTCGAAGCTAAAGAACGTATACAGGAAAAACTAATAGTATCGATAATCGTAAGGGAGCAAACGGGACGAGAAACGGAGAGTAACGGATAACCATTGTGACTTACACTAAGAGACGCCCCATGTGAGGAGATACCGCACGAATCACACGCTGACTTGGTAGTGGAGAAGGCGCCCAAACTCGAGTTGAAGCCTCTTCCTTCTTCTTTTCGGTATGAGTACCCTGGACGTAATGAAACATACCCCATTATTGTTAATGCTGACTTGATTGCAGATGAGACGCAAAAGCTACGTGAATGCTTAAGGAAGCATAGGAGAGTGATCGGATACACCATTGAGGATATCAAAGGACTAAGCCCTTCGTTATGCATGCATCGAATGCTCATGGAGGACGGGCATACACCATCTATCGAGGTGCAAAGATGGCTGAACCCCGACTTAAAGGAGGTAGTGAAAAAAAAAACATACTAAAACTTTTGGATGCAGATATCATATATTGTATCTCAGACAACGAATGGGTGAGCACCGTTTATGTCATACGGAAGAAAGGATGAGTGATTGTCACGGGATGGAGGATGTGTATAGACTACTGCAAGCTCAACAAAGCTACAAAGAAAGATCACTTCCCTCTCCCATTCATCGACCAAATGTTAGAACGATTAGCGAATTATGCATATTTTTGCTATTTGGATGGGATTGTGGTTTCTTTCAGATTCCCATTCATCCTCAAGACCAAGAGAAGAAGACTTTCACGTGTCCTTATGGGACATTCGCTTACCGGCGTATGCCTTTTGGCCTCTGCAACGCTTTGGCTACTTTCCTGCGTTACATGATGACAATCTTTTTGGATTTAAGTGAGCATATTATGGAAGTGTTTATGGATGATTTTTCTGTTTATGGCTCTACATTCTTCTAGAGTTTTGCAGCGATGTGAGGAAGCAAATCTTGTTCTTAATTTGGAAAAGTGCCACTTTATGGTGAAGGAATGTATTGTACTTGGATACATGATCTCATCGTGGGGCATAGAAGTTGACAAAGCTAAAATTGAGGTAATCGAAAAACTTCATCCACCAGTTTCAATTAAAGAAATTTGTAGCTTCCTAGGGCATGCAGGTTTTTATCGGAGGTTCATGAACGACTTCTCAAAGATTAAAAAACCGTTAACGGAGTTGCTGGTCAAAGATGATACATTCGACTTGTCTCAAGAGTGCCACAACGCTTTGAACACCATCAATACAACATTGGTTTCAGCGCCTATCATTCAATTACCCGATTGGAGCCTACCATTCGAGATTATGTGCGACGCTAGTGATTATGCTGTTGGGGCTGGTTTAGGATAGCGAAAAGACAAGGTCTCTCATGTCACTAGATGACACTAGATGACACTCAAATCAACTATGACACTCAAATCAAGTATGCCATAACCGAGAAGGAGCTCCTTGTCGTCGTCTTCGCCTTTGACAAATTCAAATCCTATCTCGTAGGGTCAAAGGTAATCTTTTATACTGATCATGCAGCACTCAAATATCTTCTAGGGAAGAAGGACGTGAAACCATGCCTCATCCGATGGATCCTTCTCTTACAAGAGTTTGATCTCGAAATTAGAGATAGGAAGGGGTCCGAGAACGTCATTGCAGATCACCTCTCTCGCATCATAGTGGAGGATGAGAGACCTATCGACGATTCCTTGATAGACGACATCATATGCGCACTTACTTCAGGTAACCCCGCTCCTTGGTATGCTGATGCTGTTAATTTCTTGTGAGCAGTATATGATGACATGAAACTCAAGCAATATAATTTCCTAGACCACTTCACCGCAAGTATACGGATCGTGTAGTACCAGGGTCGATCTCTAGGGACTAAAGCAGCCAAAAACTAAGAATATCACTAAACTAAGACAAATGGAAGTAGATGAAGGCGTGGTGCTAAATATCTAAAGAACTAAGCTAAGTGATGGCAACGATGGTAGGTCGGAGAAAACTTGGATATGACGAACACTACGGGTGTCGGGATACCGGGAATCGTATGGATGTAACAACTAAAGATCATAAACCTATCGAATTATCTTGATAATGGGAAATTCATGCTCTAAGTTGAGGAGTGATTCTTCCGAGCCTAAACCTTCTAACCATGAATACGTGCAACCCTACCTTCTAGCAGTGATTAACCCGTACTATGGTAGCTTTACGAGCGCAATCCTAATTCCTAAGCCGACTAACCGACCGATCAAATTCTCATTAGCCGAACTTAGCCTACAACTTAACAGTTCCGGATTCATCCTTTAACCTTCCAGCAAAGTCTGAATTCCTATGTTACTGAGCGGGCAACACTAGTATAAGAGTGATAATGTTGAATGTAGAACCGAATATCAAGATAAATGCAATAGATCTAAGCATTAACGCATAACATTGTTCATCCGTTACAATCCGATATCCCTAACCCATAGTTGGGAACCTACTCACTCATGGATAATACAGACAAAGAAGATGACACAACCCTAAACATGATAGACTCTAGGAAACTCGATGCCTCGATCTTCCCTATTGTGTTACCGATGTGAGGATTGATGCTTCTCTCCTTCTCCAGCGTCTCCTGAGCCTTTCTTGATGTTTTCCAAGCCTTCCCTTGCCCTATAAATTAGCTCGTTTGAATGCAAGATCTCACTACTAGAAAATTGAAAATTAGGGACGGAATTTGGGGACCGACATTTCCGTCCCTAAATATAGAAACGGATTATACACAGATTAGGGACGAAAAATGAAATTCGTCACTAATCCGTCCCCAAATTTGGGTACAGAAGCGTCGTGACTAATCCATTTCTAAATGCGGACTGATTAGACACGGCAGACCATCCGTCTCCAAATTTGGAGACGGATGACATGCCCGTCTCAAAATTTAAGGCAAAGAGCGAGCGAGCAAGTAAATCCCAACGTTCTGATAGAGCGAGATACGGGATGAGCGTGCACACAGCAGGATCTCGTTCTTTTGCGGAAGTATACGAAGATCTGGTAAGTTTAATTCACTTTTATGCATTTATATAAAATTAACATTTTATTAAACTATGTCTTTTTTATTTTTTTCAGGCGAAAGAGAAGGGACACAAACCATCGTATATAGAATGGTTGGAACGTACGCACGTGAAGAAGTCAGATGGTTCGTGGGTGGATCCTAAGGCGAAAAGCATTCACGATGAAATTGAAAACATGGCATCGGAGCGAGTATCGCAAATTCCACCGAGAGAAGACGGCTCACAAACTACTCTTAGTCAAGAAGAGTACAACGAATTGTATCTCGAGGTAATAATTACATTCTACTATGATCTAATGTCATTATTTAGAAATGTTATTAATTCTCGGTATTTGTTTTACAGCAAGTTACGCCCTACAAAGGTCGTATTTTCGGACTTGGAGCAATGTCCTCAAAACATTCAACTTCATCCAAAGGTAAAGAAAAAGTGGATTACGAGCTCCGACATCAAATGGACGAAAGGTTCCAAGCATCCGACAGGCGCATAGAACAAGCACTAAAGGACTCTGAACTATTAAGAAAGGAGGCTGAACTATCAAAAAAGCATGTTGAACGATTAGATAGGCGTATGGATAAGCTTCTGCGCATGATGAAAGCGCAAATGCCTAACATCGATTGGGATGCAGTTCAGAACAGTGATTCCGATGAGGAGTAATCGGAACGGCTTAGGATTATATGTATTCGGAATGTAATGTAATCGAACTTTTAAAAATATGTAATCGAAATGTAATGTAATCGAACTTTTAAAAATATGTAATCGGAATGTAATGTACACTACTACTTATCTTTTAATGTAATCGATTAAATTTAAAAATTTTAATTTTTTTATTTTAAAAAAACATTTTGGAAACGGATCGGTGCCGTTTCCAAATTTGGAGACGACAACCAGCCGTTTCCAAATTTGGAGACGGGCGTATAAGTTCCGTCTCCAAATTTTAGATACCAAAACCAACCGTCCCTAATCCAGGGACTGATTGGAGACTACTTTTTCGGTCCCTAATTAGGGACGGATTGGGGACTGAAATTTTTGTCCCTAATTAGAAACGGATTGGGGACGGAAATAATTTGGAGTCGTGCGATTGGATACTACCACTGGTCGTCTCTAATCCGTCCCTAAACCAGTTTAGGGACGGATTGGGAACCGATTTGTCGGTCCCTAAAACCTGATTTTCTTGTAGTGTCTAGTTGGTTGCGAGAAACGCGGCCCGCTCCGGTACACCTTTTACCCGGTCGTGCAGAGTCGCGCCCGGTCGTGTACTTCGTCTTGCCCAATCGGGCATCAACACCCGATCGTGTGATTGAACGGCCCGAGTCGTGTAGACTCTCGGGGATTTTTGAGACGAATTAACGCCCGAGCGGATACCTTGATTGCGCCCGATCGGGTATGACTACCCGATCATGTTGCCTTCGTGCCCGGGTCGTGCAAGGTGCGCAAATAAACTCCGTAGGTTTTACCCGAGCGGGTAGACTTTACTGCCCGATCGGGCACTCTTCTATCCTTGATCTTTCTCTTTTCCGCTCGTTGCTCGGGTGTTCCGTTGAGTTCAGAGGCTTGATTTTGGCTCCGAGTGAATTTATCTTCAGAATGCATGGCATGGTTTTGCTCAGGAATTCGTCTATTTACGCTCCTTTAGGCCTTGTCGCCTTAAAACCTGAAAACCAACAAAACGGGTGTATGTAACGAATAATCGTATCAGATATGTAAATCTAACCATTAAATATATGCAAAAATGATACTAAAACCTAACCTAAAATCAATATGATGTGGCGTAGACTCAAGTAATAAATTACCTAGACTAACGCTTCCGCAAGGATACGGATCGTGTAGCAACTAGGGTCGAACACAAGGAATTGATGCGACTTATAAGTTATTAAACTAATGAATAAGACGTGATGAATCTAATGATAGAAGGAATGCAAATGCAAATGCAAACTAAACCTAAGATGGGAATGACTCGGCGACAAATCACCATAGGTATCAAGAGTTGCACAACGATGTATCGAAGTTCTAACGAGATAATTGGTCTTAGATACTATCATGAGTTCAGGGAATTAAGGCACTCCTATAGGAACTGACTGGCGTAGACTTGTCCACTATCTAGCATGCATATACCAATGTATCCATTGCGCATCTTACATGGATAGACGCATTACGACCGCTATCCTAATCCCTAGATTTAACCGATTGACCTGGCGTAGATTCTAAACCGGCTAAACCCTAAATCATGGCTAAGTTCCAAAGTCTAATGCCCTGGCGTTGATTTATTAGACTCCTAACATCATTCATTCAAGTGGCGTACAGGTAATGAAAGCATTAAGAACAACCATAAGATCTGAAAACATGATAAAATACCGAATTCATTCATAACGAGTGGCGTACAAGTATGAAAGCATTAAGATCCACCATTCATTAAGCACAAGACTTCATTACATGTTGGCAATACTCTCTAACCTATGGCAATAGATCTACTTGAACATGAACTCAGGAAACGAAACACAAAAGAAATCTAAATTCGACATAGAAAGAGAAAGAGAATGCTCCCTATTCATCGACCAATGTCTTCAATAGATACTCCATGCTTCGGATCCGTAGATCCGTCCTTCTCGATCCTTCCAAGTGTGTCTCTAATGGCACTGAATTGTCCTTGAGTCCCCCCCTCTCAATTGGGTTCGAATCCCCTTTAAATAGATCTGATTTTGGTTGTTAGAAATCTTGGGAATTTGTTGAGAAATACAAGGGCCCGAGCGGCCACAGCATCTACCCGCTCGTGCAAGCCTTGTACCCGACCATTTGCTTCATTTTGGCCCGAGCGGGCACTCATGCCCGATCGTGTAAGTCCACAGCCCGAGCGGGCACACACCTACGGTGTGATGTTTTCGCTCCTTTCGCTCGGTGTTTGTACGTTCTCTTCAATCCACGGTCTTGCACAAGCTGAACCTTGTCATTTTGGGGTTAAATTGCCAATTTCTCTCGTGTTTCTTGACATGTCTTCGTTTCCTACACAAAACACGAAATGTAGATGAAATCCTCGAATAGACTCGATAAATGAATGAAATCTAACAAATCTACCTAAAACTAGACCTAAGAATGATATAAAAACTACTACGGATTACGTGTTATCACAATACACTTTACGTGTTATCAAACTTCCCCAGACCTAAACCTTTGTTTGTCCTCAAACAAAACTAAAGTCAAGTACAAGAATAATCTAATAACGATGAATACTAGCATAAAAAGTTCGAAGGATTAGTCATTCCGCAAATCAACACGGCACATGGACAAAGGCCTAAGCGTACCGAGTATAGCCTTATATCTACCGAAAGTGCTGAGCCATGAAATCCTACCAAAAATCTAAGTCTACTTCACAACCCTAGACAACGTCCAAGCAATCCGCATACCTATTTCCCTAAGCTTTTGATATCATTAAACTCCCTTCTTCTCGTTCTTATTCATTTTTTTCTTTTCTTTACTTAGATCCACGCTTTGTTCCTAGGACGTCGAAGTCGAAGACGGATGGCATTCTACTTAGACCCAGGCTGCCTATGGCACACTCATAAGGCCGCGTGACCTTAGCGGAGTGAAGAGGTGTGTTATTGAAGATCTTAATTTTTTTTGTTTTTTATTCAGTTTTTATTTTTTTTCTTTTCTTGATTACGCAACACTCTAACCCTTAGGACGTAGAAAAGCGCCTCTACCCACCACTTAGACCCGAACCATCGATCATCGACGTACTCATGTCAATCCTAACTCGGAATAGTGAAAAACTTATCCTAGATGACAGCGGAGTATAAGCGTGTGGAATCTAACTCATGAACGCTAAGAATATCAACTAAGCAAGGGCTAGACGGTATACACGGAGATATGACTACTTGGTACCAAAACCTAAGGAGTGAATTCAACTAGATAAAGGTTTCAAACATAACTACTCGACTAATCGGTATCAAAAGGTTTCTAAGCAAACCTAGACCATTATCCACGATTCGACAATGTCGCAAAAAAATGACTATAGCTCGAAAAAGAATTTCACTAGGTATCCATCTTATTCCTAAACCTAAACCTAAGTGAAAATATGTCGCTCTAAGAGAGAAATCCGTATCACTCTAAAACGATGAGTACACCCCCCAAACCTGGTTAGAACACTGTCCCGGTGTTCGAGACCTATGAGGGATACCCGCATGCCAAAATCCGAGAAAATATAAAAAGGATAACGAATACACCTGATGTGTGTGTCTTTCTCGAATTGTGATACATCCGGATTGTGTGACTCTTTTGCTCTAATGCATGTGTTAGCGTGAAGTACCTGAGATGAAAATCATGCAATGCAAGAGGTAGACAAAGATCACTACATAAGTAAGTTCCAAAGAGAGCATACATAATCGCTAAATCTAAAAAGAAAGAAAACAATAAAAATAGGTCCATAAAAGATGAAAAAGAAAGAAAGAAAAAGGAAAAAGGGAAGAGTGGTCTATTCCTTATCCTCTCCACTACGGGTGGCCGGAAGGTCTGCTGGCTCCGCGGGTGCCCCTTCCCCAGGTGGGAAGTAGAAAGACTGCAGCGCGTAGGGGATGTGAGGACCACGTAGGGGATGTGAGGATGGTACAAAATGGCTCCAGTATGATAGTCCTGCGGGATCGGTATGTATGGCTCCTGGTAATGCTGCATACTGAGCTGCTGAAATCGATGGACGGACTCCGTGAGGTAATACATATGCTGGATCGACTACTCCTGGAACTGCTGCTGCTCCGCATACCTCGCAGCCTCGATGTCGTGCCTCACCGCCTCCATGTCGTACCTCTGCTCTGTCATAAACGACTGATACCTGGTCTCCTCCGCGACATACCTGAGGACGTCGGAGACTCCTTCCATGGAAGGGAAGTCAGAGCGGTGGTGAGGATACTCTGGGCGGGCA
>CM071869.1:10481662-10499598 GCA_036759665.1 Gynandropsis gynandra | reverse complement strand
TTGGCAATTTCTGGCAGTTTCCGGCGATTTCTGGCAGTTCCGGCGGTCGCACTGGGTCACAAGGTCGAACAGGGTCAGACTGGGTCGGATTGGGTCGCTGGGTCGCAGGGTCGGCTAGGTCGGACTGAGTCGCAGGGTCGGATAGTCGCAGGATAGGACTGGGTCGGTGGGTCGGACTGGGTCACTGGGTCGCAGGATCGCAGGGTCGTACTGGATCACTGGGTCGCAGAGTCAAATTGGGTCAAACTGGGTAGAAGAATCACGGGGGAATTTTGGAAATTTTAACATTTATAAGGGTATTTTTTTAAACGAAATTTTTTTTTGAAGGATATTTTTAAAATCTTTTAATCCTATAAGGATATTTTTGAAGTTACCCCTCATCAATATAAACTAGATCTAAATATCATGTGAAAAATATATATGATTTTAAAAATTAATTCTTCAGGTTAAGATTATCCAAGTACGTACATGTGAATATATATAACATAACATAACGTTTCACTAATTAAACCGAAAATAGAACAATGACGTAACTCTCAACCACTAATATGAACTGTTTAGGTGGTTGAGAGTAGGACATAAATAATTGATTATCATTGTTCATTACTTAGAAAGCGTAAATTTTAAATGTCAAATAAATATACTTTTAAGAGCACAAATATTAAAATAAATAAATGAAAGTGAAAAGTGCAGTCGAAGTGGCAACACGAGTGAACCGATGGCTTTCTCCAAGAGGCACGAGTATGAAATTTTCATATATTTTGCTGTAAAAATATTAATAAAGTATATGATAGAGATTCAAAGTCTATGATAAAGTATATAAAGTATATAATAAAGTCTATGTCTTACTAAACCTCTATTCTCACATCTTTACAATTCCTATATTTTTCTTTGACTCTGAACTATGAGAACAAAGAGTTGCTCTCTCACACACACTCACAGTCACACATGTATGTAGATATATTTACACACAACGACCAAACACACAACGCGACAAAATTGAATCCTTGAAAGAATCAATAAGAATGATAAGTGAATCTCTCCCTAAATTCAGGAGGACATATAAACACAGAGTCCAAACACAACCCACCTTTGGTATGAGTACAATCTATCTGACGCATAGAAAACTTAACCCTTAGGGTTGAGTTTGGATTCCCTACGGCGAAGTCACCCACATGGTATAAAACCCACTTCCCCGACTCGTCAAGATGTTGCTTCGACATCGCCCGCTGACCGTCTGACGTGGACAGCTCAAATCGAACCGGTTTAATGTTCCAGCCATGAACTTGGTCCATATTACATGTCTTTCTCCCAAACCTTCTACAAGGTTTGCCTAATTGTATCTTAAAAAGCACACTATATGCTCCTCGTGGAAATTTGAATTCGATTTCTCCTACGGCCTCTAACCACCATATTTGTTGAAGATAAACGACCGATCCAAATCTGTATAGCAAAAATGAAAATTTATGTATATTCGAAAAATATATATATATATATATTATTTGAATGTTTTATGTGCTCTAACACTAAGAAATTTTTTTTATAAAATGTTGGTCCCATTAATTGTCGTTTATAACATTAGTTACAAGTAAAGTAACAAATGAAAAATATTCGATCTTATCCATTTCGGATAAGCATATATTTTGGTGCGACCAAAGGACGTAATTGATGGGAATATATTTTTATTTGAGGACCGTAGACTTACTATTCATATAAAGAGTACAATTTATTAAATCGAGAAAAAAAAAGATCTAGTGGGTATCATTATTCTAGAAACAAAATGCAAATATTATACGATTTGGTGTGGGGCATTGATACTCAATGAATATTGATTAAATAGTTCATTAATAATCCACCACCATTAGAGATTTAAGTACTTTTTATTACGCAACATCCTTAGTCGTAGCATATAAATAAAAACATTGGTATGTCCTTCATGAAAGGTTTTATTATCCGAATGGCAAACACATTTGAACAATGGAGCAATCCAATTTCAGGCTTATGTTTTACATATTATATTATAAGATTAATATATTCACGTCTATATATGGCGGTAATTAATAATTTTTCAGTTGTATGGATTGATAATTTTGAAATGGTCATAAACAAATTTAATTATAGTTTTATAAAATACGTTTAAAATATATTAACAGGTGATCATTTGTAATGTTCAAAAAATATTGATCGTTATTTTTCGATGTAAATATCAATGATTTTTATAGTTTTTTTTAAATCCGTTGATATTTTTATTTTTAATAGATTTTGAGATATTTTAACCGATATCACCATCAAAAATAATTTTTTTTATAATGAGAAAATAATTTTAAAAAATTCAATAATGAGATATTTTAGATTATAAAAGTTACAAGTAAATATTTAAATAACTTTGTTTAAATATCTTGATTATGTCATGTACTATTAAAAAAATGAGTATCTTGTCAAAACATGACAGAGGCAACAAAACCACATGTGAGAAACTACAAAATGCATGAGATTTTGTAAGAAAGTTATCCAATCATCAAATTTTGAAAAATTGGAGAATAAAATGACATTCTTTTTGGTCCACGACCCTTCAAATGTTTTCCTATTATACTAATCAAAACAACTCATTAATGGAGCTTTTCCGCGGTACCCACGTTACACACTCGTCCACCATACTATATATACACACGGACATACATTCGTACATACGCTTATTTTTTTAGAAAAGTTATATGGATATACGTAGTCTCTTGTAACATGCAAATTAGCTGATAAATTGAAGTTAAATGTAAAGAATTATATATATGCGAGTGTAATGTTATGAAATCGCTAGTTCCATTCAAATAATTAATTCCCAAACCATTATTCAAAGTTTTTAAAAAAGTATAGTTAAAAATAGTATGATGACGTAGCATCAGAACTAGTCGTTTATTCAATTAATCACGAATTGAACACCTAACCACATTTGTTCGTATAAAATTTCGTTAATTTAATTTCTGTTAGATTATAATTATTTCATTTCGAATATCCCCTTCTAGGCGAAGTTTTAGACCACTAGTTTCTATATATATATATATATATATAATAATGTAGAATGTGAACGTAGATAAGAGGATCGCGCGTCATATATATAGTTTCGTGTATCAATACATGTTTCCTTCTTAACCAATTAAAACAAAGTTTTGTTGGGAAGAGATAATACTTGGCGAGATTTAATTAAAGCGGCAAGTTTTATTATTGTAATTTCAATATGGTTTTTTATTTGTTGTTGATATAATACCGTTAATTTTTTTATAACATCAGAATATTTGGACCTTTTCCATACATTTCTATTTAAGGACAGATATGTGAAAATCTTCATCCCTTATTTATGGTAGCTTGAATATGGGGAGATATTATACAGTTAAATTTTATATGTACAATTTAATAAAGTCAATTAACTTATACCCGAAATTATTGTATGTTCAACATAGAAGAATGTAGGATTAGGAAAACACAGGGGTGCAGTCTTCATATGTAAGAATACGACCTTAAGTTATCAAATTTAATTATAAGCTAGCCTATTCAATGAGATATTTTAATTCAGTATCATATTTTTGTAGAAAAAAAATCATATACATTAAACACACAAAAAAAAGAGAAGAGGACCTGGATTCGTCAGAACGGATATGTTCCCAATATCGGCGATCATCAATTCCTGTAATATTCATTGCTTTCGGTGAAATTGCCACTAACACTTTCCCACTTCTCGAATCCATCCATGCCTCCTTTTACATTGTCCAATCACACAACCCATATAATTTAATTTCATTATTATGAGTATTTATTATTATTATTATTTTGATTATACTATTATTATTATTAATATTATTTAATTATTATTTTTATGTACATTCAGCACTTTTAAAAAATATATATAAATATATTTCACAAATTTGGCTAAACCATTAAAAAACAACGATAAAATACTACTCTCTTACAAGTTGCGGGTTGGCTAAACCACAAACCGGAATTTGGAAGACACTTTCCAATATATCTTCTCATATTACAAAGAAGAACATATGCATGTCTAATTCTAGCATTATCATGGTTCTTATCATCCTAAAGGGTTTATTATATATCAATCTCTTTTTCTGGTCTTTTTCCAGTATATATCCATTAATTGCTGAACCTATGAATGAACCGGGCAGATTATAAAAATTACCTTTGTACCGGCGTCGAACCGGTTTGGTCGGCAAAGCCTTGCGAAGACATCTTTCTTGTTACCACTTAGATTCTTTGTGTCTTCGCCGAGGACTCTCTCCACCAGGAAGTGGTAGTTGGAAGGAAGTTTTTTGTCCCACACGGTGTTCGACGCCGATGCCCTGTGAAATGACTTGTTTACCCTCGCAAGCTTGCATATCTCCGGCGGCTCCATGTACGTCATCACCGCCGATATACAGTTTTCCGGCATCTCCCCTAAACCCGAGAAGTGGTCTGATTTAACGAGATCTGAGGAACTCGCACCCATCCAATTGATCCGTAGATAGTTGAATTTGATTTGTGTCAAGATTTTGCTTTGATTTGTGGGAGGAGGAGAAAATATAGAGAAATCGGATTCCACATCATTACTATTCCTTGGTTCTTTCTCTAACGAGAGAAGTTATGGTTTTCTTGCGTTTTAAAGGACGAAGAGAGAGAGAGAGAGAGAGAGAGAGAGAGAGAGAGAGAGAGAGAGAGAGAGAGAGAGAGAGAGTGAGCCCTTTTCCGAAAGGGGACGTGGGGCATATGAATTGATGTGCATGGAATTGGAAGATAATGATATTTTTTCCGAAATAATATTGTAAAAGTGTATTGGTTGTTTCTATCTCTGTTTTCAACGAGAGAAAAACTATGATTAATAATTTAATGGTGAGATAAAAAAAGTGAAATTTACCAAATACAATATTAAAATATATGGAATCAATAATTTGAGAGGAAAAGGGCTTCCATGGAATATGTTCAAAGAGTATGGTTCCATGTAAATCAACAGTTAGTCATAGACAAATTAATTATTAACTAGTTCTTGATTAGATCCTTTTCTTGCATTACTTGTCTCTTTTCTTTTCAACAAAAAAAAATCCATAGGGTTTTCCGAATCTTTATATCATGTGTAAACCTTCGTATAGAAATCATAATTTCTAACGGGATTTAGTTAAAAATGTTACAAATTTGTCATACTTTTTCAAAATTTTATCATGCTGAATATTACGGATGTTGTTGTTTTTATAATATTCCTAATAACTTTAGGTTAAAAAACTATGTTATCTTAGTTTTCAACTGCGATCAATAATGTAAAATTCCAATGAACAGATTGGTCCAACGTATGTACAGTCTGTTTGGATGCTGCAATGACGCATGTTTTTCACGTTTCATTTAAATAAAATCCATTAAATTTATTTTAAAAACAAAACTATATCGCGCCTAAAACGTGGTAATTTTTAAATGTTGGTCTGGTTGTAAAAGGAAACGCTGCTACGACCTTCGCAATTTAAGTTTTATATATATATATATATATATATATATATATATATATATTCCACTTGGTGAAGCTACATGCGAGAATGAAGAGTACAAGCCTGCACTTGGGTATGAACAAGTGATAGTCAAGAGCAAGTTATTTTATGCACGAATGGAAAATCGGATTTTCTGAGAGGTATATGGCGTCAACTAGGACAAAGCAAAATATCAGATATTTGTCGTGAAACCGAGAAAAAAAAACTCAAACATGTGGATAATAAGAAAATAAAATCTGCTCATTCGGGTTTGAGTTCAGATTTTTTTAGTTTCAAATATTTTACACGCTCAATGATACTAGATCTTTTGTAACCTTGTTGGTTTTCGCTGAGCATATATGCATTCTAACACTTGTGTATATGTTTGAGATGGTTTTTATTAGACTAGCAATTTTCTAAGAAAGTTATGTCTCCAAAGGTTCTGGAGTTTCTAATCGTGATTAGCTGATAGCCAATAAACAAAAACATCAATCATTCAACAATAATAACAATTCCCGTATCTTGAAATTGTTGATAAGTTTGTTCACAAGCTGAATGAAGGCAATGTAGACCAAACCATAACAGGCGGAAGCAAAGTATTAGGAAACAAAGCAAAAAACAGATTTTGAAGCCGGAAAATGTAAAGGAGAAGATGGTAAAGAAACTACACCAGGAGACGAAGCATTAGAGACAAAGCTGGAGGTTGAAAATATGGTCTGAAATGAAAGTTTCTATCGACTTTTTGTGGGTTTTGGATGTATAAAGCCCTTGTACTAAGGCTAAGGGAGATGTAAGAACACTTGCATTATTCCGAAACTCTTCTATAAAAACTTAAAGGAAATGAAGGTAGCAAGAAGGAGGCATTTGAGAGAGCATTTCAGAAGATAAAATGAGTGTTTCAGATTGTATTTTTCTGCCTTAAACTTTTCAGTACATGTACACGGTTCTTATACAAATTTTGTAAATAAAAGGACAAAATTATCCAACGGCTACTTTCCCTAAATTATTCCCTGACAATGACGTTAGGATATTCTCTGACACTTTGTCAGAATGTCAGGTAACCGTCTGGCATTTTGTGTGTGAACTTGCCCAGGTTCTGTTGCAGGTGTTAAATGCAGGCGACCTGGCGTCCTTGACTCGCAGCTGTGGCGTCCCGGGACTTTGGTGTTGAGGTGACCCGTGACAGAGTGCCCCGGCGTCCCGAGACCTTAACGACTCGAGGCTGCAGTGCTGAGACGGCTCGGGACAAGGAACTTCGGCGTCTCGGGATCGCAGGTCTCGAGAGCGACGACTCGGGTCGCATTGTTCGAGTCGTGTTCTCTTTGCGTCTCGGGTCGCATGGTTCTGAAGTCTCGGGTCGCATTGTTCTGAATTGTGACAACTCGTGATCATGCTCTTGGTGTATCATGCTTTCATCCCCCCTCAAACTTGTGCTGGGAGGATCGCCAAGGCCAAGTTTGTTCCGAAGATCCAGAAAATGTGGTCGTGACAATGTCTTAGTGAATATGTCCGCGACCTGAAAGGAAGATGGGATATGTTTAGTCACAATGGAGCCTAAGGCAACTTTTTCCCGAATAAAATGATAATCTAGCTCTATATGTTTAGAGCGTTTGTGAAAGCCTGGATTGGTGGATAAATAGACGGCCGACAAGTTGTCACAGTGAAGGACTGTTGGATTGGGTTGAGAGATGCCAAGGTCGCGTAGGAGAAATGAGAGCCACGTAAGTTCAGCGGCTAGGGAGGCCATTGCCCGGTATTCAGCTTCTGTTGAGGACTGTCGTTTGGCCGACCAGGACACAAGGTTGCTGCCCAAAAAAACACAAAAACCAGAAGTGGACCGTCGAGTTTCTTGACAACCTGCCCAGTCACTGTCACTAAACGCATGCATAGTTAGAGTGCTTTTTGAATGGATGTATAGACCTTGTTGTAGACTGCCTTTCAAATATCGTAATAAATGTTTAAGTAACTTAAAATCTCCAATAGACGGGTTATGCATTTTTTGACAGAGATGATTAACTGAAAATGAGATGTCTGGCCTAGTCAAAGTGAGATATTGAAGGGCGCCAAGGACACTACGGAAGAAGGTGGGATCATGATATGCAGAATGATCAGACTCAGTTAAGGTCTGTTTCAGAGGCATAGGTGTGGGAAGAGGCTTACATAAAAGCATGTCTGTTCTGTTTAAAATGTCTAAAACATATTGACTTTGGTGCATAAATAGACCATTCTTATGATTGATAATCTGAATTCCTAGAAAATAATGTAATGAGCCAAGGTCTTTCATATGAAATTTAGTATGCAGTTGACCAATGAGAGTTGAAATCAGAGATGCAGAATTCCCTGTGATAAGCATGTCATCAACATAAAGGAGAAGGATGAGAGTGATATTGTGATGACTGTAAATAAAAAGTGAGGGGTCGGCAGAGCTACATGTGAATCCAAATTCAATGAGGTATGAGCTAAACTTATTGAACCAAGCTCTAGGAGCTTGTTTTAGGCCGTAAAGAGCCTTTCTTAATTTGCAGACATGGGTTGGGAAGGTTTTGTTCACAAATCCAGGCGGTTGTGTCATATAGACAGATTCTTTAAGGTCACCATGAAGGAAGGCATTGCTTACATCTAGTTGCTGTATAGGCCAGTTTTGAGTTGTGGCAAGACTAAGGACTACTCTTATGGTGGAAGTTTTTACTACAGGACTATATGTATCTAAAAAATCTATGCCTTCTTCTTGGTGATAGCCTTTGGCTACCAACCTGGATTTGAGTCTGTCTAAACAGCCATTTGGCTTGAGTTTTGGTTTAAAGACCCATTTACAACCCAGGACATTCATGTTGGGTTGTGGTGGTACCAACTTCCATGTGTTATTCCGTTCTAAAGCTAATATTTCAGCTTTCATTGAAGCTGCCCATTCTGGATGTTTTAAGGCTTGGGAAATATTTTTAGGTGTAAAAGGTATTTCTGTCATTGCATGTAAAGCATATTTAGGATTTGGTTTTGTGATGCCTGACTTAGCTCTAGTGATCATAGGATGTGTGCTTGAAGTAGTTGATATAGGATTAAAATTTGAAGACTGGTTTATTGGAGACTGATTCAGATTTTGGGACATGGGTGAAGTGGGATTAGACTGAGAATAAATACTGGTTACACATGATCTGTCTAGGGTCTGAGGGTGAGTGTTTGTGACCTGTTCTACAACAGGTAGGGGCATTTGATAATGTGAAGTTACAGAGGTGGAAGGTTGTGTACTTACCTGAGATCCGGATTGCTGCCAAGCTTGCAAGAGAGGAGTACTGTACCTGGTGGAAAAGGAGGAATACACAGAGGAGAAAGGAAATACTGCCTCATTAAAGATTACATGTCTAGCTATATATACACGTCCATTTGGTGGATACAGACATCTGTACCCTTTGTATTTGTCACTGTAACCTATAAAAACACAGTGAAGTGAGCGGGGTTCTAATTTATGTCTTGAATAGGGTCTGAGGTAAGGATAACAGGAGCTGCCAAACACTCTTAATGAGGTGTAATCAGGTTCTTTACCATACAACATTTGAAAGGGGCTTTTATCAGATAGAACTTTAGATGGTAAGAGATTAATGAGAAAATTTGAAGTAAAGAATGATTCTACCCAGTAAACTAGAGGTACCTGAGCTTGGAACAGCATGGACAGACCAAGATCCACCAAATGACGGTGTTTCCTTTCAGAGAGTCCATTTTGAGCTGGGGTGTATGGACATGACATGCGCAGTTTGATGCCACAGTTTGTTAAATGAGTGGTAAAGGCATTACTATTAAACTCACCTCCTCCATCACATTGGAAGGATCTGATCTTCCTGTTTAAATGCAACTCTACCTGTGCTTGAAATCTAACAAAGACAGGGAAAAATTCTGCTTTGGTTTTAAGAGGATAGAACCAGCAATAACGTGTAAATCCATCAATAAAAATAACATAATATTTAAAACCTTGGATAGATGAAACAGGGGAAGGACCCCAAAGATCACAGTGCACAAGTTCTAGTGGTTCAGACGTCACAGAAACTGATTTGTTAAAAGGGAGTCTAATACTTTTAGAAACATGACAAGAATCACAGAAAGGGACTGAAGTGTTTTGAGTTTTTATCATGCCACTAGTTCTAAGTTTCTGAAAAACTTCATCATTGGGGTGTCCAAGTCTTCTATGCCAGATTTCAGATGATGCTATCCGTTGCCTAACAGAGAAGAGTGCCTTTGGTGTTGATGATTCAAGAACGTATAGGCCATTAATCTTGTATCCTTTTGCCAGTGTCTTGTGTGTTTGTTGGTCCTTTATCACAACACCGTTAGAATCAAAAAAGACATAGCAAGAGAGGTCTGAAGTGATTTGTGAAACAGACAATAAGGATTTCTGCAGATTTGGTACAACTAAGACGTTTTGTATGGGAAGTGTACCTGAGGATGTTGACAGAGTGGATGAGCCAATATGAGTGATTGGGAGTAAGGATCCATCTCCAACCATAACACTGTCAGATCCTCCATAAACCTCATGATTTGTGAGGTGTTTGGTAGTGCTGGTCATGTGAGAACTTGCACCAGAATCAGTGTACCAGTCACAGCCAAGAGGATCTGCAACTTGAAATGTGTTTAGTGCATGGGGTATTTCTTGTGATTGGAATGAGTTGTCAAACCTATGCCAGCACTTTAAAGCCACATGTCCGGTTTTACCACAAATTTGGCAAAGTGGCCGTGAGTTACTAGTGTTATTTGAAGATTTTTGAGGTGTATAAGACTGATTACTTGAATGTATTTGCTGTGTAAACCCACGGCCTCTTGATGTAAAGTTAGACCGACCACGTTGACTGTTAAATCTATTTGAACCCCTGGGGTAGGAGAAGTTACCTCGTCCGAAGTTTGAGGAGCCTGAGTGATACATATTAGAGTTACCAGTTTGGACAGTGAAGGCGTGTTGGTGAGACACTTCAGGTGGCTTGTGGATTTTGCTGGTAAATGCTATGCTTGTCAGTTGGCTTACCACATCCTCATATGTAGGGAATGGCTCACGATGCATGGAGGTGTGTATCACCGTGGTGAAAGCCTCAAACTCCTTCCCAAGTCCTTGAAGAAGTCTGAAGATCTTCATGGAGTCTGGAACTGGCTTTCCAATGGAGGAAAGATGGTCACAAATTGACTTGAACTCCTTGATGTACTCAGCTACTGTTTTGCCATCCAGGGTAATGGTTTGAAGGGATGCCAACAAGTCAAACTCTCTTGAGACTGAGATTTGGTTGAAATGTCTTGCAAGAGCTCCCCATACGCCAATAGATGTTTTTATTCCAACGACTAAGCCAAAGACATCTTCTGTCAAGGTTCCACATATCCATGACTTGACAAGATTGTCTGTTTTCTTCCAAGAGGTATATTGTGGATTTTGGATCTGGTTTTCTACACCATCATTTGTGACAGTGAGAGTTTGTGATGGAATGGGAGTTTCTCCCGTGATGAACCCGAGTAGGTCTTGTGACTCTAACAGGGATTCGATTTGGGTTTTCCATATGAGATAGTTTGTGTTGGATAATTTGAGTGTGATGAAGTTGGATATGTTGACATGAACAGGGAATGGAAAGGGCTCTTGCTCTTCCATTGGAATTTTAAGAGAAAATGATGCCTAACCACGGCTCTGATACCATAAAAACTTAAAGGAAATGAAGGTAGCAAGAAGGAGGCATTTGAGAGAGCATTTCAGAAGATAAAATGAGTGTTTCAGATTGTATTTTTCTGCCTTAAACTTTTCAGTACATGTACACGGTTCTTATACAAATTTTGTAAATAAAAGGACAAAATTATCCAACGGCTACTTTCCCTAAATTATTCCCTGACAATGACGTTAGGATATTCTCTGACACTTTGTCAGAATGTCAGGTAACCGTCTGGCATTTTGTGTGTGAACTTGCCCAGGTTCTGTTGCAGGTGTTAAATGCAGGCGACCTGGCGTCCTTGACTCGCAGCTGTGGCGTCCCGGGACTTTGGTGTTGAGGTGACCCGTGACAGAGTGCCCCGGCGTCCCGAGACCTTAACGACTCGAGGCTGCAGTGCTGAGACGGCTCGGGACAAGGAACTTCGGCGTCTCGGGATCGCAGTGTTCCACAGTTGTAATGGCGAGGCGTCTCGAGTCGTTCTCTTTGCGTCTCGAGAGTGCGACGACTCGGGTCGCATTGTTCGAGTCGTGTTCTCTTTGCGTCTCGGGTCGCATGGTTCTGAAGTCTCGGGTCGCATTGTTCTGAATTGTGACAACTCGTGATCATGCTCTTGGTGTATCATGCTTTCATTCTATTCATATTTACTATTTCATTCATTTTTTGTCACCAAATACATGCATTCTAATAACAAACATATCACATTGCGATTATTTACATTTGACTTTGCACAAATAGAAGACTATGGAGAATGTAGACTAATCTAATCAAATTTTTTATTGGTAAAGTCCACTGAAACAAAATAGTGATAGTGATATCTGAGCCTCTTATTTCTCAAGGTCAAGACGTGCACCAAAGTACTAGTTTATATAAAAAGTATTGAGACCATTCGAGCAACATTTAAAGCACAATTGCACGAGAGGTAACATCCAGCAAACCATCTATTTATAAGCAACTTTAGAAGCCTATAAAAAAGACAAAACACACCATTTGTCCTTGTGTTTGAAGGGAAGAATTATAACTTGTCGGTAATTAAGATCAAACCTACGATTAGATCTAAGGTGTTATGGAAGGTGGTGACTAGGGGTATACTTGAGATGCTTCATCTTGGACTAGAACACATAGAATACATGAAGAAAAGAGCCCACGAGCTGGGAAGCTATAGAAGAGAAATACTAGATTGCCTTGCAACCTTTATACTCTACAATCTTCAGAGTTTTTCTATCAACATGTGACACTTTTAATATTGAATGGGATATACTCAAGGAGAGGTTTCAAGGTGATCCCAAGGCAACCATGAAAAAACTGCCGAGACTTAGAGCACGCTACTAAACTTTGAAGCAAGAAGAGAACGAGATTATAGCTTTCAAGGTGGAAAAACGTATCAGTTTGGGAATGAGATTAGAGCTTTCGGCACAGTTCTAAAAATCGCTCTAGGTGTCCGTCTAGGCGCTGGTCCCTCTCTGGACCCCCGATTAATCACTAGTCAGTCTTTTTAAAAGAAAAGCGATGTCAAACAACGTCGTTTTGGTACTTAAAGAAAAAAAGTAACAATGACACCTATCCATACGTTTATCTTTTATCGGCTTTGCCATCATCATTTCATTTATCTCCTTCTATCTATTGCATCGTTGATTATCTTCAACCGAGTCTTTTGTCCTTGCATTCGTATCTCATCCTCGTCTTTAGCATCCCGAGGCATTGTTTATCTCGAAAAGAGGAATAAAATGTGAAACAATCATGTAATTCGGAGCTTCGTACGCAAAGTTATGGTATTTCAAAGCCTATCATACTATTCATTGTTGTAGTCGTCCAATCACGTGAAAACAAAAACAAAAGCGCAAAAGGGGTGCAACACGAGAGACAAACACAAATAGGAAATAGGAAGCTAAAGGAATATCCGAGAGACAAACGCAACGCAAGCGGCGTATTGACAAGATATGACATTCGTAACCTAAGAAATTTGAAAAGAGCATCTCCCGGCTCTAAAAATACAATGTATCCACCTAAATAAAAGATTTTGAGCTTAAAATCGGGGTTAGGCTGCCTCCAACATCCCACGACATCGTTTATCTTGAAATGAGGAATAAAATGTGAAAAACATTATGTAATTCGGAGCTTCGTACGCAAAGTTATGGTATTTCAAAGCATGTCGTACAATTCATTGTTGTATCCATCTAATCACGTGAAAACGAAAACAAAAAGCGGAAAAGGGGTGCAACACGAGAGACAGACGCAAATAGGAAATAGGAAGCAATAGGCATATTTGAGATACAAACGAAACGCAAGCGGCGTATTGACAAGAAATGACATTCGTATCCTAAGAAACTTGAAAAAGGCATATCTCGTCTTAAAAATCCAATGTATCGACCTAAATAAAGGATTTTGAGCTGGAAAACGGGGTCAGGCTGTCTTAAGTAATCCACAGAATCATTTAAAAAAAAGTGGAATAAAATGTGAAAAAAATCATGTAATTCGGAGCTTCTTACGCAAAGTTATGGTATTTTAAAGCCTGTCGTACAATTCATTGTTGTAGTCGTCTAATCACGTGAAAACAAAAACAAAAAGCGGAAAAGAGGTGCAACACGAGAGACAAACGTAAATACAAAATAGGAAGCAAAAGGAGTATCCGAGAGACAAACGCAATGCAAACGGCTAATTGACAAGCAATGACATTCGTATACTAAGAAACTCGAAAAGGGCATCTCCCGGCTGTAAAAATCAAACGAATGACCTAAATAAAAGATTTTGAGCTAAAAAACGGGGTCGGGCTGTCAACAGCAACCTGCGGCATCGTTTATCTCGAAAAGAGGAATAAAATGTAATTCGGAGCTTCGTATGCAAAATTATGGTATTTCAAAGCCCATCGTACAATTCATTGTTGTAGTCGACTAATCACGTGAAAACCAAAACAAAAAGCGGAAAAGGGGTGCAACACGACAGACAAACGCAAAAAGGAAATAAGAAGCAATAGGAATATCCGAGAGACAAACGCAACGCAAGCGCCGTATTGACAAGAAATGACATTTGTATTCTAAGAAGCTCGAAAAGCGCATCTCCAAACTCTAAAAAATGAACATATCGACCTAAATAATTGATTATGAGCTTGAAAATAGGGTTTAGGCTACCTTCACCATCCCAGGGCATCGTTTATCTCGAATAAAATGTGAAAACATCATGTAATTCGGGCTTTGTACGCAATGTTATGATATTTCAAAGCTCGTCGTACAATTCAATTATTGTAGTCGTGTAATTAAGTGAAAACAAAAACAAAAACGCAAAAGGGGTGCAACACGAGAGACAAATGCAAATAGGAAATAGGAAGGAAAAGGAATATCCGGCCTTCAGCATCTTGGGGCATCGTTTATCTCGAAAAGAGGAATTAAATGTGAAAAAATTCACATAATTCGGAGCTTCGTATGCAAAGTTATGGTATTTCAGATCCGCCGTACAATTCATTGTTGTAGTCGTCTCATCACGTGAAAACAAAAACAAAAAACAGAAAAGGGGTGCAACACGAGAGACAGACGTAAATAGTAAATAGGAAGTGAAAGGAATATCCGAGAGACAAACGCAACGCAAGGGGCATATTGACAAGAAATGACATTCGTATCTCAAGAAACTCGAAAAGGGCATCTCTGGCTCTAAAAACCAATGTATCGACCTAAATAAAGCATTTTGAGCTCAAAAACGGGGTCGGGCTGCCAATAGCAACCTACGGCATCGTTTATCTCGAGAAGAGGAATTAAATTTGAAACAATTCATGTAATTCAGAGCTTCATACGCAAATTATGGTATTTCAATGCCCGCCGACAAATCATTTTTGTAGTCATCTAATCACGTAAAACAAAAAAAAAAGAAGCGAAAAATGGGTGCAACACGAGAGACAAACGTAAATAGGAAATAGGAAGCAAAAGGAATATCTGAGAGACAAACGAAACGCAAGCGGCGTAATGACAAGAAATGACATTCGTATCCTAAGAAACTCGGAAAGGGTATCTCCCGGCTTTAAAAATCCAACGTATCGACCTAAATAAAGGATTTCGAGCTGAAAACCAGAGTCGGGCTGCCTTCAGCATCCCACGACATCGTTTATCTAAAAAAGAGGAATAAAATGTGAAAACATCATTTAATTTGGAGCTTTGTACGCAAAGTTATGGTATTTCAAAGCTCGTCGTATAATTCGTTGTTGTAGTCGTCTAATCATGTCAAAACAAAAACAAAAAACGGAAAAGGGGTGCAACACGAGAGTCAGACGCAAATAGGAAATATGAAGTGAAAGGAATATCCGAGAGACAAACGCAACACAAGGGGCATATTGAACAAGAAATGACATTCATTTCTTAAGAAACTCGAAAAGGGAATCTCCCGGCTCTAAAAATCCAACGTATGGACCTAATTAAAGATTTTTGAGCTCAAAAACGGGGTTGGGCTGCCAACAGCACCTTGCAGAATCATTCATCTCGAGAAGAGGAATAAAATGTGAAAAAAAATATATGTAATTCGGAGCTTCCTACGCAAAATTATTGTATTTCAAAGCCCGCCATACAATTCATTTTTATAGTCGTCTAATCATGTGAAACAAAAACAAAAAGCGGAAAAGGGGTGCAACACAAGAGAATAACTCAAATAGGAAATAGGAAGCAAAAGGAATATCCGAGAGACAAACGCAACACAAGGGACGTATTGACAAGAAATGACATTCGTATCTTAAGAAACTTGAAAAGGGAATCTCCTGACTCTAAGGGCACGACAGAATAAAAACGCTGCATACTCCTCTGCAGTAGAGGCTGGATCCCTTCAAATCCGACGTCCTAGAAGCCTAGTGTGTCTGCATAACATAATAAAAAGAAAAGAAAAAGAAGATATAAAAAAAAAGAAAGAAGAAGAAAAAAAAACGAATAAAGAAGGAGAGAAGCTCAGAAAAGAAACAAGTATCCTCAATTGTTCTACGTTTAGCACTTGTCTGAAGTCTCATTTGGTGGAATGGGTTACGGTGGCTTGTTTAGTTTGCCTTCGATTTGCTTTCTCGTACAGCCTTGGTGAACCTAGGATGAAGATTGAAAATTTAACTAGGCCGAATTTGCTCTCGACTTGCTAGTAGATCGGTTAGGTTCGCTTTAGCGGTATATCTAGGAGAAAGGGGAATTCTCGTTTTTTATATACCCCACGTGATCCACGTTTATGTTTGCCTAGGGACAAGCAAACATTCAAGTCTGAGGGATTTTGATCGTTTCATTTTCATACGTATTTGTTGCACGATTTTAGAGATGTTTATGATATAGATGTGATGTTTACGCATGATTTTGTATTCGTTTTACGTGTTTTCGTGTTTTCGTGTTCTTACAGGTTTTAATGCATATTTTAAAGGACGTACACAAGATAAAGTACTAACATCGAGGATCACCATGGAACAAACAGGACGAGAATCGGCGAGGAATAACACAGCCCACGCGGGGCATTCACCTAGCCCGCGCGGGGCTTGACCCCAAGCATCTTCAGCACGTGTCGAGGAGGTCATCAGGACGCGCGCATCATCATGGCATGCCTCAGCCCGTGTGGGGCACACCTCAGCCCGCGCGGGGCACGTCAAACAACGTCGTTTTGGTACTTAAAGAAAAAAAGTAACAATGACACCTATCCATACGTTTATCTTTTATCGGCTTTGCCATCATCATTTCATTTATCTCCTTCTATCTATTGCATCGTTGATTATCTTCAACCGAGTCTTTTGTCCTTGCATTCGTATCTCATCCTCGTCTTTGCCTTCATACTTGTTTTCTTATCTTCCATCGTCTCTCATATGTTGTCATCATCTTCATCTTTTATCATCGCATTCATTTCTCATCTTCATCTTTATTTCATCTCCACCCTTGGCTTTATCATTCACATTTGCCCTTGCCTTGATCTATCATCGTCCTCACTCGACGCCCATTTTTGATATTTTATTTGTTTTATGTTGTTTGTCGTCGTAAGTTTGATATTGTGAATTTAAGACTTATAAATATCTTTTATAAATACTAAACTTTATTTATTTACATATGTATTTTATAAAATTAAGTACTTATAAATATTTGGAATTAAATATTTATATTATAATTATATGAAATATATATATATATATATATCCGTCTAGTCCGCCAAGACGCCGCCTAGGCTCCACCTAGGTGCTCTGGGCACTAGCCGCTCGGTGTCCGCCCGTCTAGCTTATCGACCTAAATAAAGGATTTTAAGCTCGAAAACGAGGTTGCGCTGCCTACCCCAACCAGCGGCATCGTTTATCTCGAATATAGAAATAAAATGTGAAAACAATCATGTAATTCAGAGCTTTGTACGCAAAATTATGGTATTTCAAAGGCCGTCGTACAATTCATTGTTGTAGTCGTCTAATCGAGTGAAAACAAAAACCAAAAGCGGAAAAGGGGTGAAACACGAGAGACAAACGCAAATAGGAAATAGGAAACAATAGTAATATCCGAGAGACAAATGCAACGCAAGCGGAGTATTGACAAGAAATGACATTCGTATCCTAAAAAACTCGAAATGGGCATCTCCCGGCTCTAAAAATCAAATGTATCCACCTAAACAAAGGATTTTAAGCTTGAAAACGGGTTCGGTTTGCCTTTAGGATCCCGTGACATCGTTTTTCTCGAAAATAGGAATAAAATTTGAAACAAATTATGTAATTCGGAGCTTCGTACGCGAATTTATGGTATTTCAAAGCCCGTCAAACATTTCATTGTTGTAGTCGTCTAATCACGTGAAAAAAAAA
>CM071869.1:10440766-10459620 GCA_036759665.1 Gynandropsis gynandra | reverse complement strand
TCAGGTTTAGAACAACCGAGGTTAGGCCACGAAAGTAGGGTAGCAACGGTTGAGGGTGAACGGGCGAATCATAGAGCTTATGGGTTTAGTTCATGGTGTCAGCCACGAAAGTAGGGGGCAGCTTGTCTAGATCACGTGTCTATGCCTTGAGAGAGGGTAGATATCATGTTAGGATCGTCCGCCTTAGATAGCTTTAATCGGGATTGCATGAGAGATAGGTTGATCGTCGGTTTCGGTAGTCCTGTGGTGAAACTGGATTCCTAGGACGTTTGTCTTATCGTTAGAACCCAAGTAGTTTATTTACATTTAGTATTTCATTCCTCATCACCATTCTTTCGTTAGCAAGTTTGATTCGTAGTTCGAGTTTAGGTAGTGTTGCGTATTCTCTGTGGGATCGACACCTAAAATACTACACACGTGTCGTGAACTTGCGGGTAGATTAGTTTAATTATATTTAACTGTGATACGCATCACTTATCCTATTGGGCTTACGCATTTTCCGCAGCGGTTTATCTCATTAACCGCCTCCCGACACCTACTCTTAGTATGTCCTCCCCTTACGAGTGTCTATTCCAACAACCACCAAACTACACTAAGCTTCGCGTCTTTGGATGTCTATGTTACCCATGGTTACGTCCTCATACAGCAACAAATTAGAACCCATGTCTGATCCATGTGTCTTCCTAGGGTACTCATCCACCCAAAGTGCGTACGTTTGTCTTGACCCTCTTAGGTCGCGCATATTTGTCTCACGTCATGTTCAATTATTTGAGTCTATCTATCCCTTTGTCGACCCTACCAAATTCTTCCCACAAACCAAAAAGCCAAACACCGTTGTGAACCCTCAACCTAGCGTCAATCCTACACCATCCTTCTCGCCGCCGCTCATTGCTCCATTGTCGTCTCAGCCCCTAAGGTCGGATCTTTCGCCGCTGCAACCCTCGGATATTATCTCTCAGTCTCCGTCTCCTCCAGATGTTGCGCCACCAACATCATCACGGTCTCCTGAGCTCATCATCCTGGACGTGCCACCACAACGTCCTAGAATCAGTTCTCATCCAATGGTTACTCGTTCAAATAGTAATATTACTAAGAACCATAACCGATCTGCTCTTGTTGCTCAGATAGAAAGTGAACCGGCCAATATCACTCAAGCCTTAAAGGATCCTAGATGGCGTGAAGCAATGAATGCCGAGTTACAAGCCTTACATCGCAATCAAACGTGGCAGCTTGTTCCAGCCACTCAAGCAAAGAATATCGTTGGTTACCGATGGGTGTTTCGCATCAAACGAAAACAAGATGGATCTGTGGAAAGGTTCAAGGCTCGACTTGTTGCAAAGGGGTTTCATCAAAGACCGGGTATCGACTATCATGAGACATTCAGCCCGGTTGTAAAGCCTACCACCATTCGTGTCATCTTGAGTAGTGTTGTCTCCCGCGGATGGTCTCTATGACAACTTGATGTCAATAATGCCTTTCTTCAAGGGGGTCTTTCGGAGGAGGTATACATGTCTCAACCCCCGGGTTTCATTGATCAAACTCAACTTCATCATGTGTGCAGACTTCAACGAGCAATCTACGGGCTTAAACAAGCCCTTCGAGCATGGTATTCGGAGCTTCGAAAAATTCTCCTAGCTCGTGGTTTCACAAACTCTCTGGCGGACACCTCCTTGTTTATTCTCAACACAACCGCGCTACAATTGTATGTGATGGTCTATGCTGATGATATTGTTGTTACAGGCAATTCCGCATCACGGGTACAGCAGTTCATTGATGCCCTAGTTGCACGTTTCTCCATCAAAGACGTGGGCCACCTATCATTCTTTCTCGGGGTAGAAGCAACGCGGACATCTGATGGTCTACTTTTGAGTCAACGAAAGTACATCAATGATCTTCTCCACCGCTGTCTCATGCATGAATCAAAGCCGGTTCCTACACCCATGCCGTCAACATCACGTATGCCAGTTGACGCCGGTACTTCCCTCTCCAATCCAACGTAATACCGGTCAATTGTTGGAGGACTACAATACCTCCCTCTCACGCGACCGGACGTAAGCTTCGTCGTCAACAAGCTGTCCCAATTCATGCATGCTCCCACGGATGTTCATTGGCAAGTCGTTGAAAGTGTCTTACGCTATCTTGCTGGCACGAAGGATCGAGGTATCTTCTTATCCGCGCACAACACCCTCTCCTTACATGCCTTTACCGATGTAGACTGGGCTGGAGACTCTCATGATCTCAAGTCCACCGAAGCGTATCTTTTCTTCCTTGGTGCGCATCCTATTTCCTGGTCGTCTAAGAAGCAAAACGGACTCTCCCGTTCGTCTACTGAGGCTGAATACCGATCTATTGCGTCCATAGCCGCAGAGGTCCTCTGGGTCATCGCCTTATTATCTGAGCTTGGAGTCACGTCATCATCACCACCCACCATTGATAACACTGAAAGTGTATCAATATTAGGATAGATTTTAGCACCATTTTCGCATATATCTTATATAGAGACTTACATATCCGATATGATTATGCGGTTCACACACCCGTTTTGTTGGTTTTCAGGTTTTTAGGCGACAAGGCCTAAATGAGCTTAAAATGACGGATTCCTGATCAAAACCACATGAATTGAAGATATATCTACTCAGAGCCAAGATCGAGCTTCAGAACCCAAAGGAACACACGAGCAACGAGCGGAAAAGAGAAATTTCAAGGAGACAAGGGTGCTCGGTCGGGCACCATACGTACACCCGCTCGGGTAAAACCTACAGGGTTTTATCCGCACACCTTGCACGACCCGGGCACAAAGGCAACGAGATCGGGTAGCCTTACCCGATCGGGCGCAAGACGTATACCCGCTCGGGCATTAATTCATCCGATTTGCCCCGAGAGTTTGCACGACTCGTGCCGCTCAACCACGCGATCGGGTGACTGCCACCCGATCGGGCACTATGAAGCAACACGACCGGGTGAGCCTCTGCACGACCGGGCAACAGTGGTGCCCGAGCAGGCCGTGTAATTCGCAACAACCTAGATCTAACATTCAAACGAGCGAATTTAAGGAACAGAATAGATCTAGAGCAAGGGGGCGACGGACAGGGCAAGGAAAGGCTGGAAAAACACCTGGAAAGGCTCGGGAGGCATCGGAGAAGAAGAGAAGCATCAATCCTTGTACCGGTAACACGATAGGGAAGGTCGAGGCATCGAATTCCTTAGAGTATATCATGTATAGGATTATGAGGGCATGAATTTCCCGTTGTCAAGAATAGTTGATAGATCTATGATTCTTAGTTGTTTCATCTATGCAATTCCCGGTATCCCGTACACCCGTAGTGTTTGCCATATCTGACTTTATCCCCAACCTAGTTTCGTTGTCACCATTTAGGTTAGTTTTAGGAATTTAGGATCACATCCCTTTCTATCTCTTTTCCGTCTTAGTTTAGTTCTATTCTTAGTTTAGCTGCTTTAGTCCCTAGAGATCGACCCTGGTACTACACGATCCGTATACTTGCGGTGAAGTGGTCTAGGAATACTTATAACTCGTGTTTCCAGCACATCAACCATCTACCGCGACAACATTGGAGCAACATATCTAAGTGCTAAGCCGGTTTTCCACTCTCGGATGAAACACTTGGCTCTTTACTATCTCTTCGTTCGCGGCCTAGTTGAGTCGAACACTCTCCGGGTCACTCATGTTCGAGCCGCTTATCAGCTTGCAGACATTCTCACGAAGCCTCTCCCGAGACTACCATCCGAGGTCTTATGCTCCAAGATTGGACTCACCACGGGTGCTCCATCTTGAGGGGGCGTGTAAAGGATATACATGTAAAAAGGGTATAAACGTAATTTTTGTAATTAGGTCTAATATTGTAATTAGGTCTAATGTTCTCTTTTGTACACATAGCCGTTTAGGCTCATTCTAATGAAACTATTCATAATTCAAATTATCAATCGGGATATGCCCTTTTCGAATTTCCTAGGATACAAATGTCATTTCTTATCAATACGCCGATTGCGTTGCGTTTGTCTCTCGGATATTCCTTTTGCTTCCGATTTCCTATTTGCCTTGGTCTCTCGGATATTCCTTTTGCTTCCTATTTCATGTTTAAGTTTGTCTCTCGTGTTGCACCACTTTTCCACTTTTTGTTTTTGTTTTCACGTGACTTGACGACTACGGGCCTTGAAATACCATAACTTTGCGTATGAAGCTCCAAATTACATGATATTTGTCCCGTTTTATTCCTCTTTCCGAGATAAACAATGCAGCGGGATGCTGAAGGCAGCCCGAGCCGTTTTCAAGCTCAAAATCTTTTATTTCGGTCGATACATTGGATTTTTAGAGCCGGGAGATGCCTTTTTTGAGTTTCTTAGGATACGAATGTCATTTTCTTGTCAATAACCCGCTTGTGTTGCGTTTGTTTCTCAGATATTCCTTATGCTTCCTATTTCCTATTTGCATTTGTCTCTCCTGTTGCACCCCTTTTCCGCTTTTTGTTTTTGTTTTGATGTGATTAGACGACTACAACAATGAATTGTACGACGGGCTTTGAAATACCATAACCTTTCGTACGAAGCTCCGAATTACATGATTGTTTTCACATTTTATTCCTCTTTTCGAAATAAACGATGCCACAGGATGATGAAGGCAGCCCGAGCCAATTTTCGTGCTCAAAATCCTTTATTTAGGTCGATACGTTGGATTTTTAGAGCCGGGAGATGCCCTTTTCGAGTTTCTTAGGATACGAATGTCATTTCTTGTCAATACTCCACTTGTGTTGCGTTTGTCTCTCAGATATTCCTTTTCCTTCCTAATTCCTGTGTAAGTTTGTCTCTCGTGTTGCACCCCTTTTCCACTTTTTGTTTTTGTTTTCACGTGATTAGACACCTACAACAATGAATTGTACTACGGGCTTTGAAATACCATAACTTTGCATACGAAGCTCCGAATTACATGATTTTTTTCACATTGTATTCCTCTTTTCTAGCTAAACAATGTAGCTCATTGCTGAAGGCAGCCCGACCCCGTTTTCGAGCTTAAAATCCTTAATTTAGGTTGATACGTTGGATTTTTGGATCGGGAGATGCCCTTTTCGAATTTCCTAGGATACAAATGTCATTTCTTGTCAATACGCCTATTTCGTTCCTTTTTCTCTCGGATATTCCTTTTGCTTCCGATTTCCTATTTTCGTTTGCATCTCGGATATTCCTTTTGCATCCTATTTCCTATTTGTGTTTGTCTCTCGTGTTGCACCCCTTTTCCGCTATTTGTTTTTATTTCACGTGATTAGACGACTGCAACAATGAATTGTACGATGGGCTTTGAAATACCATAACTTTTCACATTATATTCCTCTTTTCAAGATAAACGATGTCATGAGATGCTGAAGGCAGCCTAACACCGATTTCGAGCTCAAATTCCTTTATTTAGGTCGATATGATTGATTTTTAGAGCCAGGAGATGCCCTTTCCGAGTTTCATAGGATACGAATGTAAATTTCATGTCAATACGCCGCATGCGTTGCGTTTGTGTCTCGGATATTCCTTTTGCTTCCTATTTGCTATTTGCGTTTGTGTCTTTGATATTCCTTTTGCCTCCTATTTCTGGTTTGCATTTGTCTCTCGTGTTGCACCCCTTTTCCGCTTTTTGTTTTTGTTTTCACGTGATTAGACGACCTCAACAATGAATTGTACGATGGGATTTGAAATATCACAACTTTGCGTACAAAGCTCCGAATTACATCATTTTCAAGATAAACGAAGACACGGGTTACTGGAGGCAGCCCGACTCTGGTTTCAAGCTCATAATCCTTTATTTAGGTCGATACGTTGGATTTTTAGAGCCGAGAGATGCCTTTTTCGAGTTTCTTAGGATACAAATGTCATTTCTTGTCAATACGCCGCTTGCGTTGCGTTTGCCTCTCGGATATTCCTTTGGTTTCATATTTCCTATTTGCGTTTGTCTCTTGTGTTGCAACCCTTTTCGGATTTTTGTTTTTGTTTTCACGTGGTTAGATGACTACAACAATGAATTGTACAACGGGCTTTGAAATACCATATCTTTGCGTACGAAGCTCTGAATAACATGATGTTTTTCACATTTTATTCATGTTTTCGAGATAAACGATGTCGTGTGATGCTGAAGTCAGCCCAACCCTGTTTTCGAGCTCAAAATCCTTTATTTAGGTTAATACGTTGGATTTTTAGAGCCAGGAGATGCACTTTTCGAGTTTATTAGGATACGAATGTCATTTCTTCTCAAAACGCCGCCTGTGTTGCGTTTGTCTCTCGGATATTTCTTTTGCTTCCTATTTCCTTTTTGTGTTTGTCTCTGGTGTTGTACCCCTTTTCCGCTTTTTGTTTTTGTTTTCATGTGATTAGATGACTACATCAAAGAATTGTACGACGGGCTTTGAAATACCATAACTTTGTGTACGAAGCTCCGAATTACATGATTTTTTCACATTTTATTCCTAGTTTCGAGATAAATGATGTTGCGTAATGCTGAAGGAAGCCCGACCATGTTTTCGAGCTCAAAATCATTTAATTAGGTCGATACGTTGGATTTTTAAAGTCGGGAGATGCCCTTTTCGAGTTTCTTAGGATACGAATGTCATTTCTTGTCAATACGCCGCTTGTATTGCGTTTGTCTCTCGGACATTCCTTTTGCTTCCTATATCCCATTTTCGTTTGTCTCTCGTGTTGCACCCCTTTTGCGCTTTTTGTTTTTGTTTTCACGTGATTACACGACTACAACAATGAATTGTACAACGGGCTTTCAAATACCATAACTTTGCGTACGAAGCTCCGAATTACATGATTTTTTTTTTTACATTTTATTCCTCTTTTTGAGATAAACGATGTTGTGTGATGCTAAAGGCAGCCCGACCACATTTTCAAGCTCAAAATCCTGTAATTAGGTCGATACGTTGGAATTTTAGAGCCGGGAGAAGCCCTTTTCGAGTTTCTTAGGATACGAATGTCATTTCTTGTCAATACGCTGCTCGCATTGCGTTTGTCTCCCGGATATTCCTTTTGCTTCATGTTTCCTTTTTGCTTTTGTCTCTCGTGTTGCACCCCTTTTCCGCTTTTCGTTTTTGTTTCACTTGATTAGACGACTACAACAATGAATTGTACGACGGGCTTTGAAATACCATAACTTTGCGTACGAAGCTCCGAATTACATGATTGTTTTCACATTTTATTCCTCTTTTCGAGATAAACGCTGCTGCGGGTTGCTGGAGGCAGCCCGATCCCGGTTTGGAGCTCAAAATTCTGTATTTAGGTTTATATATTGGATTTTTAAAGTCGGGAGATGCCCTTTTCGAGTTTATTAGGATACGAATGTCATTTCTTGTCAATACGCCGCTTGTGTTGCGCTTGTCTCACAAATATTCCTTTTGCTTCCTATTTCCTATTTGCGTTTGTCTCTTGTGTTGCACCCCACTTTCGCTTTTTTTTTTCTTTTCACGTGATTAGACTACTACAACAATGAATTGTACGACGAGCTTTGAAATACCATAAGTTTGTGTACAAAGCTCCGAATTACATGATTTTTTCACATTTTATTCCTTTTTTCGAGATAAACGATGCCGTGTGATGCTGAAGTCAGCTCGAACCCGTTTTCGAGCTCAAAATCCTTTATTTAGGTTAATACGTTGGATTTTTAGAGCCAGGAGATGCCCTTTTCGAGTTTCTTAGGATACGAATGTCATTTCTTATCAATACGCCGCTTGCGTTGCGTTTGTCTCTTGGATATTCCTTTTGCTTCCTATTTCCTTTTTACGTTTGTTTCTCGTGTTGCACCCATTTTGATAACGTCTATTTTGTTGTAGTATTTTCGTTTATCTTCATAGTTAATTTCATCATTCATTTGGATTTTACCAAGCATTAAGCATCACTTAGTCCTTTTTCATCGTTTTATTGTATTTTGCAGTGAACGAAGATACAGGGACACAAACACGAGCAAATGCCGCAAAACATGACCATTTCACGCTAAAGGAGAGGCAACCCAAGAGGGATGGAAACTTAGCCCGTGCGGGCTGCATGGACCAGCAATCTCAGCACGCCCCAGGCTCAAGTCAAGCCCGAGCGGATCACCTTTCTCACACAGCCCGTGCGTGGTGCCTACCTTAGCCCGAACGTGGAAAGACCACAATTCATTGCACCAGCAACTTCCGCCCGAGTCAGGCGCCTCACCAGCCCGCGCGGGCTCTCTCCTGCCAGCCAGCCCGCGTGGGTCACTCATCAGCCCGCGCGGTTCGTGTTTGTCACCTGCATAAACCAGAAAAGATAATTTAGCAAAACAAGAAAAGGAACATGTTGGCTACTTAAACAAAATGGAAATATGGTAGAGAAGAGGATGAGGAGCTACATGGCTTGAAAATTAAGAGGAAACGTTGACATCTACACAAGAATGGAAAAACAAGAGATGGAAAAACTCGGAAAAGGAAAACTGCAGTTGCTATAAGAAAAAGGAAATTCCAGCCACTAGAGAGGAAGAAAAGAGGACAGCCAAAGAGGAAAGATTAGAGGAAATGAAAGAGGAGAAAGAGGGCTAAAAGGGGAGTGCTTTAGAAGCCCCATTCGGACAGAAAATTAGAGAAAAAAACAGAGCACACGTTGAGAGAAAGAGAGAGAGCAGAACGCACACGAAGACAAAGACGGAACGACGAAGCCAGAGCGCGGAGGAGCTGTTGAAGATGTCGGTAATAGAATATGGAGGGATCTCATTCGTTACCCATGTTGAATATAGTTATCTTTCGTGTTTCTTTTTCTAAGTTCATGTTCGAGTAGGTCCATAGCCATGGGTTAGAGAGCTTTGCCGATATGTAATGAAGTTTTGTTATTAATGCTTGGTTATAATATTTGTTCGTTTCGGATTAATTGGTTGTTCATAATGCTTTTATTCTTGTTGGTAGCTTGAATGGATGTTTATAAAAATGTAATTGCATTGGGAGATGAATTGGATTTTGGAATGTAGCCATGATATGAAGTCTCAATTGATTTAGAACCTTGGCTGGTCGGTTAATTGAACTTAGGAATTAGGATAGCGATCTTAATGCAGCTAGTAGGTGAGATTACACAATTGGGAGATTGGTAGTACGCATGCTAGATAGTGGGTTTAGGCATCGGGAGAGTCATTCCCTAGTAAAGAGCTTGAATTCCCCGAATATGTAACGATATCTATAACCATGATCTTGTTAGAACTTCGTTGGATCATCGTGCATCTCCCGAAACCTGTGGTGTTTAGTTCATTCAAATTAATTTTATAGTTAGTTAGTTTATCTTTATTTGTATTCCAATCACTTATTCATATTACACGTCCTATTCATTAGTTTACTAGCTTTAGGGTTGCATCGGTTCCTCGTGTTCGACCCTGGTACTATACGATCCGTATTCTTGCGGAAGCATTAGTCTAGGTATTTTATTACTTGAGATTAACCACATCAAGTTTTTGGCGCCATTGCCGGGGAATTGATTACGGCTTTAGAGTTAGGATACTTTTTGAGTTAGGATATAGTCCTTTCCGGTGTCTTATTCGGTTTTTGTATTTTATTTTATTTTTTCTTTCTTTTTTAGTCAAAGTTTTTACGTCTCGAAGCTTAACGAATTTTGTGTTCTTTACTTTGCGAGGTAACATGAACGAGGTCCATTCTTTGTATGCTAGTAAAGATGAAGTAAAAATAAACTTTCCGAAATTTATCATATGTTGTCTAACTCACACCAACCGCATTACTCGGAGGAATCATGGGAACAAGAAGTTTGGGGGTATGAAGAAGTGAACTATGAGAGTTACAAGCAGCCTTTCGGGAATACATACAATCATGGATGGAGCGATCACCCAAACTTCCTGTATAGGAACTCCGACGGTGTGCTGAATACACAACATCTATTGGGAAATTTTCAGCCGCAAGCAATGCAACGAAACCAGAACTTTCAGCCATGGACGCAGCCCCAAACTCATAACTATCAGTCATATGCGCCTCAGCCACTGACAAACCAACCCGAAGCAGCCCCTGACTTCAACTTGTTGATGGGAGTGAAAGCGGAACAAGAAAGCGCCAAGAAGCAAATGGATGGCTTCCTTATACAATTGGAGACACAAGTTGCACAACTTGCACAAGGGGCATCACGACCACAAGAGCTTCTATCGGGAAGTTCAGAAACAAATCCTCGTGAGCATGTCAACGAAATTTGCCTAGGGATTTGTAAGATGGTGCATCAGCCTACTTCAATGTCTGAAAGGGGTGAAGCATCTATCACTGTAGTGGAAATGGCTGTGAACAAGATTAAGAAGAAGCTCGAGGAGGAAGAGGAGCCAAAATATGTAAAACCAGATCCGAAGCCACCTCCATTGCCATTCCCACAACGTCAATTCATGAAAATGGTGGATCAGCCGACTCCCTCGATGTTTGAAAAGGGGAAGAATCTAATACAGCAGCGGATTAGGCTATGGACATTGATGAGCATAAGAAGAAACCCGAAGTGGAAGTGGAATTCAACTTAATTAACACACTTGATCAGCCGTGCGTTATCGATTTTGTGTTCCACGGCGACGCCTTTGAGAATTTAGCGAAGGAAGTTTGTGAGGGATTTGGGACGGATTCCCTAGATATAACTCTCATAGCAGCTGGATAAGGATTATATAAGGTACCAAACGAGCTGCTTGACAACAAAAAGAAAAAGGAACCCCCTGACTGAGACTTCCGCACAACCCGAGCTAAATGCGATGCAAATCAATACATAAACAACCCCGAGACATCGAGAAGTTACACCACACGTCCAGCACACAATTGGAGCATTGATAAGGCACCCAAGGTGAAGATGAAGCCTTCACCACAAAGGCTCACGGACCAAAAATTTCTGGAGACGCTGAAGGAAACAAGCGACGAACGCCTAGCCGGTTTCATGGAGTGCACAACCGAACTTATGGACAGCTCGACCAGAACTTTTGGGCAGTACGATCTAGCCCCCAACTTAGAGAACATAATGACCAATTTTAGTTAAGACATGACTGATCGTGCAAGGAACTCAACTGATCCACTTGCTATACCCAATGGAGCACACTATGCAGGCGAGACGCTACGCACACGACGACGTCGAGGACGTCAACCTGATGAGTAACATCTTGGTCAGGCTCATGACCTTAAACAAACGCTTCACGGGAGGTAACCCGAGCCCTATATCCTTTTAATTATTTCGTTTTAGGTTTTTTTAGAATTCGACTCTTATTCTTTTCACAAGCAGGCTCCTTACCAACGACCCCGATGTATCATACTGTCTCCTTTGGATTGTGTGACTTTTGTTATATGTTTTCCACTTCGACATCATCAACAACATAAGGAAAGACGCGTACGCCCAGCTGCATCAACTCGGGACAGCAAGCACACATCAGGTGCAAACGTTCCTATCTATCTTAATTTTCCCCGAGTGTTTGCATGTTAGTCCTTCTCTTAGGTTTTGAACACCGGGACGGTGTTTTGTTCAAGTCTGGGGGGGTATTGTTCGAATGTCATGACTGTGATTAGGATTTAGATGTTGATTTCTTTGTTTATTTTTGTTTTTATGTTAGTTTTGTTAGGACTAGACGGACATATATCTCGTACGAAAAATTTTGAACTTTAGTCACCTCTTTGCAACTTTGTCAAATCGGGAACAAAAGTCTAGGTTTGCTTAAACATACAATTAGATATCGATTAGTTAGAGGTCATGCAGGAATCCATAGCCTATAGTTGTATTCCTCCCCTTAGGCTTCAATCCCAAGCACTTATATCTCCGAGCATACCTTGCATTCTTTTTTTGTTTCGATCATTATATTTCCACGCATTTACACTACGCTGTCAATAGACTAAGTTCTTTAACATTTTCAGCCGTACATTGAAATAAGTGCATCAACATTGATGGTTCGGGTCTAAGTGGTGGGTCGAGGTAGTTTCTCTACATCCTAAGGATTAGAGTCGATGCGTATTCAAAATAGCTAAAAGAAAGAAAAAAAATCAGCAATGACGCAACCTCTTCACTCCGCTAAGGGTAAAAGACCTTATGAGTCTGCCAATTGGCAACCTGGGTCTAAGTAGAAGGTTGTCCTCTTCAACTCCGACGTCCTAGAAACCGAGTGCGAATATACAAAAAAATGTGTGGAAACCAAAAAGAAGAAAAATAGAATCGAAAAAAAGAAAAAGAAAAAGAAAAAGGATAATAAATGTCTTAAGAATGGTATCGAACTGTTTGTGCATTAGAATAGGTATGGAGATCGCTTGGATGTTGTCTAGGGGTTAGTGAAATGAACTCAGGATATGTGTAGGATTGCATAGTCAGTGACTTTTGGTAGATATGGGTCAAAACTCGGTACGCTTAGAACTATGTTCGTGTTACGCGTTGTTGCGTAGAGTGGCTGACTTTTCGAGTCGATTGTGCTAGATTCTGGTTGTTGTCCAACTCTTCTCGTGCTTAGTTCTAGTCTTGCTATAAATATTTTGTTATAGTATTTTCGTCTATTTTCATAGTTAGTTTCATCATTCATTTGGATTTTAGCAAGCATTAAGCATCACTTAGTCCTCTTTCATCGTTTTCTCATGTTTTGCAGTGAACGAAGATACCGAGACACAAACACGAGAGAATGCCGCAAAACATGACCGGTTCACGCTAAAGGAGAGGCAACCCACGCAGGGTGGACACTTAGCATGTGCGGGCTGCATGGACAAGCAATCTCAGCACACCCCGGGCTCAAGTCAAGCCTGAGCGGATCACCTTTCCCACACAGCCCGCGCGGGGTGCCTACCTTAGCCCGCGCGGGGCAAGACCACAATTCCTTGCACCAGCAACTTCAGCCCGATTCGGGCTCCTCCCCAGCCTGCGCGGGCTCTCACCTGCTAGCCAGCTCGCGCGGGTTGTGTTCGTCACTTGCATAAACGAGAAAAGGAAATTTAGCAAAACAAGAAAAGGAACATATTGGCTAAACAAATGGAAATATGGTTAGAGAAGAGGAAGAGGAGCTACATGGCTGGAAAATAAAGAGGAAACGTTGAAAATTACACAAGAATGGAAAAACAAGAGATGGAAAAACTCGGAAAAGGAAAACTGCAGCTGCTGTAAGAAAAAGGAATTTCCAGCCACTAGAGAGGAAGAAAAGAGGACGGCAAAGAGGAAAGATTAGAGGAAAGGAAAGAGGAGAAAGAGGGCTAAAAGGGGAGAGCTTCAGTAGCCCGATTCGGACAGAAAATTAGAGAAAAAAGTAGAGCACACGTAGAGAGAAAGAGAGAGAGCAGAACGCACACGAAGACAAGGACGGAGCGACGAAGCCGGAGCACAGAGGAGCTGTTCAAGATGTCGGTAATAGAATAGGGAGGGATCTCATTCGTTATCCATGTTGAATATAGTTATCTTTTGTGTTTTGTTTTCTAAGTTCATGTCCGAGTAGGTCCATAGCCATGGGTTAAAGAGCTTTGCCGATATGTAATGAAGTTTTGTTATTAATGATTGGTTATAATATTTGTTCGTTTCGGATTGATTGGTTTTTTCGTAATGCTTTTATTATTGTTGGTAGCTTCAATGAATGTATATAAAAATCTAATTGCATTGGGAGATGACTTGGACTTTGGAATGTAGCGATGATATGAAGTCTCAATTGATTTAGAACCTTGGTAGGTCAGTTAATTGAACTTAGGAATTAGGATAGCGATCTTAACACGTCTAGTAGGTGAGATTACGCAATTGGGTGATTGGTAGTACGCATGCTAGATAGTGGGTTTAGGTATCGGGCGAATCATTCCATAGGAAAGAGCTTGAATTCCCCGAATATGTAACGATATCTATAACCCTATCTTGTTAGAACTTCGTTGCATCATCATGCATCTCTCGAAACCTATGGTGTTTAGTTCATTGAGTTTAATTTTATAGTTACTTAGTTAGTTTATCTTTTTTCGTATTCCAATCACTTATCATTTTACATTTCCTATTCATTACTTTATTACCTTTAGAGTTGCATCGATTCCTCGTGTTAGACCCTGGTACTATACGATCCCTATTCTTTTAGAAGTGTTAGTCTAGGTATTTTATTACTTGAGATTAACCACATCACCTTTTTCCGCTTTTTGTTTTTGTTTTCACGTGATTAGACGACTACAAAAATGAATTGCACGATGGGCTTTGAAATACCGTAACTTTGCGTACGAAGCTCCAAATGACATGATTTTTTTCACATTTTATTCCTCTTTTCGAGATAAACGATGCCACGGGATGCTGAAGGCAGCCCGACCCCGTTTTCCAGCTTAAATCCCTTTTATTTAGGTCGATATATTGGATTTTCAGAGTTGGGGGATGCCCTTCTCGAGTATCTTAGGATACGAATGTCATTTCTTTTCAATACACCGCTTGCATTCCGTTTGTCTCTCGGATATTTCTTTTGCTTCCTATTTCGTATTTGCGTTTGTCTCTCGTGTTGCACCCTTTTTCCGCCTTTTTTTGTTTTCACGTGATTAGACGACTACAACAATGAATTGTACGACAGGCTTTGAAACACCATTGCTTTGCGTACGAAGCTTCGAATTACAAGATGTTTTTCACATTTTATTCCTCTTTTGAGGTAAATGACGCTGCAGGATGCTGAAGGCAGTATGACCTTGTTTTCGAGCTCAAAATCCTTTATTTAGGTCGATAAGTTGGATTTTTAAAGCCGGGAGATGCCCTTTTCGAGTTATTTAGGTTACGATTGTCATTTCATTTCAATAAGCCGCTTGCGTTTCGTTTGTCTCTCGGATATTCCTTTTGCTATCTATTTCCTATTTGCGTTTGTCTCTCGTGTTGCACCCTTTTCCGCTTTTTTTTTTTGTGTTCACGTGATTAGACAACTGCACTAATGAATTGTACGACGGGCTTTGAAATACCACAACTTTGCGTACGAAGCTTCGAATTACATGATTGTTTTCACATTTTATTCCTCTTTTCATGATAAACGATGTCGCAGGTTGCTGAAGGCAGCCCGACCCCATTTTCGAGCTAAAAATATTTTATTTAGGTTGATACGTTGGATTTTTAGAGCCACGAAATTCCCTTTTTGAGTTTCTTAGGATACGAATGTCATTTCTTATCAAAACGCCGCTTGCGTTGCGTTTATCTCTCATATATTCCTTTTGCTTCCTATTTCCTTTTTGTGTTTGTTTTCACGTGATTATACAACTACAACACTGAATTGTACGAAATGCTTTGAAATACCATAACTTTGTGCAAGAAGCTCCGAATTACATGATGTTTTTCACATTTTATTCCTCTTTTCGAGATAAACAATGTCGCTAGATGCTGAAGGCAGATTGACCTTGTTTTCGAGCTCAAAAGCCTTTATTTAGATCGATGCGTTGGATTTTTAGATCCGGGAGATTCCTTTTTCGAGTTTCTTAGGATACGAATGTCATTTCTTGTCTATACGCCGCGTGCGTTGCGTTTGTCTCTCAGATATTCCTTTTGCGTCCTATTTCCTATTTGCGTTTGTCTCTCGTGTTGCACGCCTTTTCAGCTTTTTGTTTTTGTTTTCACGTGATTAGACGACTACAACAAGGAATTGTACAACGGGCTTTGAAATACCATAACTGTTCGTATGACCCTCCGAATTACATGATGTTGTTCACATTTTATTCCTCTTTTTGAGATAAACAATTGATCATCTCGTTTTCATACGTATTTCTTGCACGATTTAAGAGACGTTTTTGATATATATGTGTTGCTTTACGTATGATTCCGTATCCGTTTTACTTGTTTTCATGTTTTCATGTTCTTACAAGTTTTTACGCGTATTTGGATCATTTTGGAGCTAAAAGAACATGCACGCAGCTAAGGAGCAACTTCGGGGATCATCACGTGACAAACGGGACGAGATTCAGTAAGAAGAGCCTCCACCCGGTCGGGCACAATTCATGAATGATCGGGCAAAAGCTACGGCAAATTTTGTGCACAATTCAAGCACGACTCGGGCAAGGGAATGCCCGATCAAATGCCTTACACCCGAACGGGTGATCATCTCACCCGATCGGGGTTCTCCACACGGATCGCGACCTGCACGATCTGACCTAGCCGTACCCGAGCGGGTACAACGACCGCCCGAGCGGGTCGCGGCCCGTGTCTGCAAGTTAAGTCAAGTTAATTTAACTTAAAACAAGGGGAAGTCGGTGGGGCGGCCCGTGAGTTAAGTCAAGTTAATTTAACTTAAAACAAGGGGAAGTCGGTGGGGAGATTAAGGAAACATCTAGACCGACTTAAAGTGCATAAAAGGAGGCAGAGGACGACATGAGAAGACACCTTTCATTCAGTTCGTGATTGGAGAAGAATTCTTGCGAGGAGGCAAGGAAGGAGCATTGGAGATCAACCCGACCCTTCGGTTTCGCTTGGTTTTCATGTTCCTTAGACTTTGTACTTTGTTTATGTTTGTTTACAGACGCATGAGCGAGTACTTTGTTCGTTCTAGGAGAAGGGATTAGCCCTTGGCTATCCCGGAACCACTTTTGATCTATTTTGAATGCATCTTCCCGTTTTAGTTCATCTATTCTCTATCTGAGCGCTTAATTGACTTGTGTTTGCAAAGGCCACGTAGATGCATGTGTTAGGGATTAAGAGAAGGACCGAAATGAGAATTCTAGTCCTAGAAGATCAGGTTTAGAACAACCGAGGTTAGGCCACGAAAGTAGGGTAGCAACGGTTGAGGGTGAACGGATGAATCATAGAGCCTATGGGTTTAGCTCAAGGTGTCAGCCACGAAAGTAGGGGGCAATTTGTCTAGATCACGTGTCTATGCCTTGAGAGAGGGTAGATATCATGTTAGGATCGTCTGCCTTAGAGGGCTTTAACTGGGATTGCATGATAGATAGGTTGATCGTTGGTTTCGGTAGTCTTGTGGTGAAACTGGATTCCTAGAATGTTTGTCTTATCGTTAGAACCCAAGTCGTTTATTTAATTTCAGTATTTCATTCTTCATCCATATTCGTTCGTTAGCAAGTTTGATTCCTAGTTCGAGTTTAGATAGTGTTGCGTAGTCTCTGTGGGATCGACACCTAAAATACTACACACGTGCCGTGCACTTGCGGGTAGTTTAGGTTATTTTATTTAACTCTGATACGCATCAACGATGCTACGGTATACTGAAGGTAGGCCGACCCTGTTTTCGAGCTCAAAATCTTTTACTTAGGTTGATACGTTGGAATTTTAGAGCCGAGAGATGCCTTTTTCGAGTTTCTTAGGATACGAATGTCATTTCTTGTCAATACGCCGCTTGCGTTGCATTTGTCTCTCGAATATTCCTTTTGATTCCGATTTCCTATTTGTGTTTCTCTCTCGTGTTGCACCCCTTTTCAACTTTTTGTTTTTGTTTTTTTTTTCACGTGATTAGAAGACTAAAAAATGAATTGTACGACGGGCTTAAAAATACCATAACTTTTCATACGAAGCTCCAAATTACATGATGTTTTTCACGTTTTATTCCTTTTTTGAGATAAACGGTGCCGCAGGATACTGAAGGCAGCCCGACCCCATTTTTGAGCTCAAAATCCTTTATTTAGGTTGATACGTTAGATTTTTAGAGACGGGAGATGCCATTTTTGAGTTTCGTAGGATACGAATGTCATTTCTTGTCAATACACCGCTTGCGTTGTTTTTGTTTTCACGTGATTAAACGACTACAAAAATGAATTGTACGACGGGCTTTGAAATACCATAACTTTGCGTACGAAGATCCAAATTACATGATGTTTTCACATTTTGTTCCTTTTTTAGATAAACGATGCCGTGGGATGCTGAAGGCAACCCAACCCTGGTTCTGAGCTCAAAATCCTTTATTTAGATCGATACGTTGGATTTTTAGAGCCGGGAGATGCCATTTTCGAGTTTCTTAGGATACGAATGTCATTTTTTATCAATACGCCGCTTGCGTTGCGTTTATCTCTCGGATATTCCTTTTTCTTTCTATTTCCTATTTGTGTTTTTCTCTTGTGTTGCACCCCTTTTCCGCTTTTTGTTTTTTTTTTCACGTGATTAGACGAATACAACAATGAATTGTACGATGTGCTTTGAAATACAATAACTTATCGTTGAAAGCTCCGAATTCCATGATGTTTTTTTCGTTTTATTCCTCTTTTTGAGATAAACGATGCCGCGGGATGCAAAAAGCAGCCCAACCAAATTTTAGAGCTCAAAATCCTTTATTTAAGCCTATACATTAGATTTTTAGAGCCGGGAGATGCCCTTTTGAGTTTCTTAGGATACGAATGTCATTTCTTTTCGATACGCCGCTTGCTTTGCGTTTGTCTCTCGGATATTCCTTTTGCTTCCTGTTTCCTATTTCGTTTTGTCTCTCATGTTACACCCCTTTTCTGATTTTTGTTTTGTTTTCACGTGATTAGACGACTACAACAAGGAATTGTACGACGGGCTCTAAAATACCATAACTTTGCGTACGAAGCTCCGAATTACATGATATTTTTCACATTTTATTCCTCTTTTCGAGATAAACGTTGCCGTAGGATGCTGAAGCCAGCCCGACCCCTTTTCCGAGCTCAAAATCCTTTATTTAGGTCGATATGTTGGATTTGTAGAGACGGGATGATGTGCGTTATATCAAGTAATAAAAACCTAGACTAACGCTTCCGCAAGAATACGGACCGTGTAGTAACTAGGGTCGAACACAAGGAGTTAATGCGACTAATGAGCTATTAAACTAATTGAATAGACGTGTGAGATGACTAAAGTTTGAATTGTGATTAAGCTAAACTAAACTAAATCGAAGAGAATAAACTTATGGCTAAGCACCATAGGTATCGAGAGTCACACAACGATGCAATGAAGTTCTAACAAGATCATTGGTCTTAGATACTATCACGAGT
>CM071869.1:10400053-10435949 GCA_036759665.1 Gynandropsis gynandra | reverse complement strand
CTTTTCGGGAAGAACCTTGTCATGAACTTCTCCTCTAGCTGTCCCCATGACGCGATAGAATTCGCCGGTTGCGAATATAACCAATCTTGCGCTTTGTCCTTTACCGAGAATGGGAAAGCGGCTAGCATGACATCCTCATCCGATACTCCATCTCCAGCTCTTATGGTTCGGCATAACATCTTAAAATCAGTAAGATGCTGGTTTGGGTCCTCGGTGGGTCTCCCTCTAAACGCCGCGTTACCAAGCATTTGGATGAATGCCGGTTGAAGCTCTACGCGGGCTTTTCTCCTCGCAATACATGACAAGAGCTGCGTGTGCCTAGGGACCGTGTATGATCCATAGGTCAGTGCCGGTTGCACTTGTTGCGCGTTTTGAACGTTCATATCTCGACGTTCGGCCATTAGCTCTTCTTCAAATGGTTGTTCAACTACTTCCTCGGGTTGGAAGTTCAAGTGTACTTGCGTGTTATCAACTGGATTGCTCGCACTAGCTCTCGTTTCCTTCCTTAGTTTTCTGAGTGTCTTATCAATGTCGGGGTCGAAAACTAGATCCGTGCTTCCGGTATTTCTCATGCACAATTAAGCTGCACAAGAAAAAGAAGATAAACACAAGAGCACGTGAGATCCGAGAAGCAATAGAACTTGACTCTAAACACAATAGGCAAATGAAATAAACACGAAAAAGCAAAAACAAACAAGACTCTATCTAAACTAATGTCTAATCTAAAAGTTTCCTAACTCCTAAGCCGTAATTAACTCCCCGGCAACGGCGCCAAAAACTTGATGTGCGTTATATCAAGTAATAAAAACCTAGACTAACGCTTCCGCAAGAATACGGATCGTGTAGTAACTAGGGTCGAACACAAGGAGTTAATGCGACTAATGAGCTATTAAACTAATTGAATAGACGTGTGAGATGACTAGAGTTGGAATTGTGGTTAAGCTAAGCTAAACTAAATCGAAGAGAATAAACTTATGGATAAGCACCATGGGTGTCGAGAATTTTGCCTAATGAAGTAACGAAGTTTTAAAAGGATAATTGGTCTAGGTACTATCATGGATTTAGGGAATTCAAGCTCTCCTATAGGAACTGACTGGCGTAGACTTGTCCACTATCTAGCATGCATATACCAATGTATCCATTGCGTATCTTACATGCATAGACGCATTATGGCCGCTATCCTAATCCCTAGATTAAACCGATTGACCTGGCGTAGATTCTAAACCGGCTAACCCTAAGTCATGGCTAAGTTCCGAAACCTAATGCCCTGGCGTTGGTTTATTAGGCTTCTAAGATCATTCAATCAAGTGGCGTACAGGTAGAGAAAGCATTAAGAACAACCATGAAATCTAAAAACATGATAGATACCAATTTCATTCATTCAAGTGGCGTACAGGTAATGAAAGCATTAAGTACCACCATTCATTAAGCGTAGACTTCGTTACAACATGGCAAATAACTCTAACCCATGGCAAAGGATCTACTCAGACATAGATACAGAAAAGGAAACACAAGAGAAGTCTAGATTCGACATAGATATGGAAAGAGATAACTCCCTATTCATAAACCGATGTCTTCGGTAGATTCTCCTCGCTCCCGATCCGTAGATCCGTCTTTTCTTCCTTCTTCTTCTTGGTCTAATGTCTCTCTATCTGCTCTGATCTCTTCTGGTTCGAATGCCCTCCTTTAGATCTCCTTTTTCCTTTAATTTTGACGTTCTAGATCTTAGGGATGTTTGTTGAGATCCAGGGACCCGAGCGGGCATGTCCCTTACCCGCTCGTGCAAGACCTCTACCCGACCGGGTTGCACACCTTTGAGCCCGAGCGGGCACCATGCCCGACCGTGTGCTTCATCAGCCCGAGTCGTGCAAACCTTCGGGGTTTTCATGACATGAATGAGCCCGAGCGGGCACACCAAATGGACCCGAGCGGGCACACCTCCCAGGTCGTGTTCCTTGAGTGCCCGAGTCGTGTAAAGCTACGGGGATATTTGGTAGCAATCAACCCGACCGGGCACTCCCAATCCACCCGAGCGGGCATGACTTGAGGTGTTATTTCCGCTCTTTTCGCTCGGTGTATGAGTGCTCACTTCCATCCGTCGCCTCGCACAAGCTGAACCTACGTTTCCGGGGTTAGATTGCCAAAAGCACTCGTGTTTCTTCTCGTGTCTTCGTTTCCTACGCAAAACACGAAATGTGGATAAAGTTCTTCGAATAACTCAATAAATGAATGAAATATGAATAATCTACTCTAAACTAGACCTAAGAATGATATAAAAACTATAACGGATTACGTGTTATCACGGGAGATGCCCTTTTCAAGTTTCTAAGGATACGAATGTCATTTCTTGTCAATACGACGCTTGCGTTGCGTTTGTCTCTCGGATATTCCTATTGCTTCCTATTTCCTTTTTACATTAATCTCTCGTGTTGCATCCCTTTTCTGCTTTTTGTTTTTGTTTTCACGTGATTAGACAACTACAACAATGAATTGTACGACGGGCTCTAAAATACCATAACTTTGCGTACGAAGCTCTGAATTACATGATGTTTTTCACATTTTATTGCTCTTTTCGAGATAAAAGATTCTGTGGGATGTTGAAGGCCGCATGACCCCTATTTCGAGCTCAAAATCCTTTATTTAGGTCGATACGTTGGATTTTTAAAGCCGGGAGATGCCCTTTTCGAGTTTCTTAGGATAAGAATGTCATTTCTTGTCAATACCCCGCTTGCGTTGCGTTTGTCTCTCAGATATTCCTTTTGCTTCCTATTTCCTATTTCGTTTTGTCTCTCGTGTTGCACCCCTTTTCTGCTTTTTGTTTTTGTTTTCACGTGATTAGACGACTACAACAATGAATTGTATGACGGGATTTGAAATAACATAACTTTGCGTACGAAGCTCTGAGTTACATGATATTTTTCACATTTTATTCCTCTTTTCGAGATAAAATTTGCAGCAGGATGCTGAAGGCAGCCCGACCCCTTTTCCGAGCTCAAAATCCTTTATTTAGGTCGATACGTTGGATTTGTAGAGACGGTTGATGCCCTTTTCGAGTTTCTAAGGATACGAATGTCATTTCTTGTCAATACGACGCTTGTGTTGCGTTTGTCTCTCGGATATTCCTAGCTTCCTATTTTCTTTTTACATTTGTCTCTCGTTGCATCCCTTTTCTGCTTTTTGTTTTTCTTTTCACGTGATTAGATGACTACAACAAGAAATTGTACGACGGGCTTTAAAATACCATAACTTTCCGTACGAAGCTCCGAATTACATGATGTTTTTCACATTTTATTCCTCTTTGCGAGATAAAAGATTCTGTAGGATGTTGAAGGCAGCATGACCCCTATTTCGAGCTCAAAATCCTATATTTAGGTCGATACGTTGGATTTTTAAAGCGAGGAGATGCCCTTTTCGAGTTTCTTAGGATACGAATGTCATTTCTTGTCAATACCCCGCTTGCGTTGCGTTTGTCTCTCGGATATTCCTTTTGCTTCCTATTTCCTATTTCGTTTTGGCTCTCGTGTTGCACCCCTTTTCCGCTTTTTGTTTTTGTTTTCACGTGATTAGACGACTACAACAATGAATTGTATGACGGGCTTTGAAATACCATAACTTTGCGTACGAAGCTCTGAGTTACATGATGTTTTTCACATTTTATTCCTCTTTTCGAGATAAACGTTGCAGCAGGATGCTGAAGGCAGCCCGACTCGTTTTCCAAGCTCAAAATCCTTTATTTAGGTCGATACGTTGGATTTGTAGAGACGGTTGATGCCCTTTTCGAGTTTCTAAGGATACGAATGTCATTTCTTGTCAATACGACGCTTGCATTGCGTTTGTCTCTCGGATATTCCTATTGCTTCCTATTTTATTTTTACATTTGTCTCTCGTTGCATCCCTTTTCTGCTTTTTGTTTTTGTTTTCACGCGATTAGACGACTACAACAAGGAATTGTATGACGCGCTCTAAAATACCATAACTTTGCATACGAAGCTCCGAATTACATGATGTTTTTCACAATTTATTCCTCTTTTCGAGATAAAAGATTCTGTGGGATGTTGAAGCCAGCATGACCCCTATTTCGAGCTCAAAATCCTTTATTTAGGTCGATACGTTGGATTTTTAAAGCCGGGAGATGCCCTTTTCGAGATTCTTAGGATACGAATGTCATTTCTTGTCAATACCCCGCTTGCGTTGCGTTTGTCTCTCGGATATTCCTTTTGCTTCCTATTTCCTATTTCGTTTTGTCTCTCGTGTTGCACCCCTTTTCCGCTTTTTGTTTTTGTTTTCACGTGATTAGACGACTACAACAATGAATTGTATGACGGGCTTTGAAATACCATAACTTTGCGTACGAAGCTCTGAGTTACATGATGTTTTTCACATTTTATTCCTCTTTTCGAGATAAATGTTGCCGCAGGATGCTGAAGGCAGCCCGACCCCTTTTCCGAGCTCAAAATCCTTTATTTAGGTCGATACGTTGGATTTGTAGAGACGGTTGATGCCCTTTTCGAGTTTCTAAGGATACGAATGTCATTTCTTGTCAATACGACGCTTGCGTTGCGTTTGTCTCTCGGTTATTCCTATTGCTTCCTATTTCCTTTTTACATTTGTCTCTCGTGTTGCATCCCTTTTCTGCTTTTTGTTTTTGTTTTCACGTGATTAGACGACTACAACAAGGAATTGTACGACGGGCTCTAAAATACCATAACTTTGCGTACGAAGCTCCGAATTAAATGATGTTTTTCACATTTTATTCCTCTTTTCGAGATAAAAGATTTTGTGGGATGTTGAAGGCAGCATGACCCCTATTTCGAGCTCAAAATCCTTTATTTAGGTCGATACGTTGGATTTTTAAAACCGGAGATACCCTTTTCGAGTTTCTTAGGATACGAATGTCATTTCTTGTCAATACGCCGCTTGCGTTGCGTTTGTCTCTCGGATATTCCTTTTGCTTCCTATGTCCTATTTGCGTTTGTCTCTCGTGTTGTACCCCTTTTCCGCTTTTTGTTTTTGTTTTCACGTAATTAGATGACTACAACAATGAATTGTACGACGGGCTTTGAAATACCATTAATTTGCGTACGAAGCTCCGAATTACATGATAGTTTTCACATTTTATTCCACTTTTTGAGAAAAATGCTGCCGCGGGTTGCTAGAGGCAGCCCGACCTAAGTTTCGAGCTCAAATACCTTTTCGAGTTTCTAAGGATACGAATGTCATTTCTTGTCAATACGACGCTTGCGTTGCATTTGTCTCTCGGATATTCCTTTTGCTTCCTATTTCCGTTTTACATTTGTCTCTCGTGTTACACCCCTTTTCTGCTTTTTGTTTTGTTTTCACGTGATTAGACGACTACAACAAGGAATTGTACGACGGGCTCTAAAATACCATAACTTTGCGTACGAAGCTCCGAATTACATGATGTTTTTCACATTTTATTCCTCTTTTCGAGATAAACAATTCTGTGGGATGTTGACGGCAGAATGACCCCTATTTTGAGCTCAAAATCCTTTATTTAGGTCGATACATTGGATTTTTAAAGCCAGGAGATGCCCTTTTCGAGTTTCTTAGGATACGAATGTCATTTCTTGTCAATACGCCGCTTGTGTTGCGTTTGTCTCTCGGATATTCCTTTTGCTTCCTTTTTTCTATTTGTGTTTGTCTCTCATGTTGCATCCCTTTTCCGCTTTTTGTTTTTGTTTTCACGTGATTAGACGACTACAACAATGAATTGTACGACATGCTTTGAAATACCATAACTTTGCGTACGAAGGTCCGAATTACATGATTTTTTTCATATTTTATTTCTCTTTTCGAGATAAACGATGTCGTGGGATGCTGAAGGCAGCCCAACCCTGTTTTCGAGCTCCAAATCCTTTATTTAGGTCGATACGTCAGATGTTTAGAGCCGGAGATGCCTTTTCCAAGTTTCTTAGGATACGAATGGCAATTCTTGTCAATACGACGCTTGCGTTGCGTTTGCCTCTCGTATATTCCTTTTGCTTCCTATTTCCTATTTGCGTTAGTCTCTCGTGTTGCACCCCTTTCTCGCTTTTTATTTTTTTCACATGATTAGACGACTATAACAATGAATTGTTTGACGGGGTTTGAAATACCATAACTTTGTGTATGAAGCTCCGAATTACATGATTATTTTCACATTGTATTCCTCTTTTCGAGATAAACGATGTTGTGGGTTGCTGAAGGTATCTCGACCCGTTATCGAGCTCAAAATCATTTAATTATGTCGATACGTTTGCTTTTTTAGAGCCCAGAGATGCCCTTTTCGAGTTTCTTAGGATACGAATGGCAATTCTTGTCAATACGCCGCTTGCGTTGCGTTTGTCTCTCGGATATACCTTTTGGTTTTGCAGTGGAGAAGCCACTTGAACTTGAGCCCGACCCTCTTCCTCCTTCTTTTCGGTATGAGTACATTGAATCTGATAAAATTTGAATGCTAACTTGAGTGCAGATGAGATGAGGAAACAACCCACTCACGTAAAGAAGTGTAGGAGAGTCAGCTCTTCAATATGTACGCACGAAAGTTCTATGAAAGACAGCCACGAACCTTCCATCGAAACTCAAAGGAGGCTGCACCCGCACTTGAAAGAGGTAATGGAATAAGACGTCATAAAACTTTTTGATGCAGATACCATGTATCCAACCTTGGGCAGCGAACGAGTGAATCCCGTGCATCACGTGCCAAAGAAAGAAGCAGTGACTAAGGGATGGCACGACAACAGGACCCTACCTCATGACTTCCGACTAGGTGATTTAGTTCTACTCTTCAATTCTTGTCCTAAGCTTTTCTCGGGCAACCTACGGTCTCGTTGTCTATTCCTTTTCAGGTACAAGAAGTCTTACACATGGAGAACTGGAACTATGGAGCGATTCGAGCGGAACGTTCAAAGCTAATGGACAGCGACTAAAGCTCTACCAAGCCGCTGAACCGATCGAAAGTGGAAACTCCATTTCCCTTTCTGATCCACCCATCGCACACACATGAGGAATGAAGACATCAAAGCTTAAAGACGTTAAATAGGCGCTTTCTGGGAAGCAACCCAGCTATTTGTTTCTATTTTCTTATTTGTTTAGTTTAAGACTCGGTTAACTAAAAAACAAAAAAAATACCACCACAAACGTGACTTCACTTCTCTTACCCTCCATCGGAGCTGCAAGCCGAGGGCGTCGTTCAATTCAAGTCTAGGCGAGCAGCTTACGTTTTTCATGTGGCTTTGTTTCATTTCTTTTATTTTCTCTTTGATTTTGTAGTTTTTAGATTGTTTTTGCTTTCGTGAGTCAGAGTCGTCCTAGGCACTTGTCCGGTGCCACGTTTTGACATGAACCCTGAACCTAGGATACTTAAGAACTTAGCCTTTTTCGTGAGATTTTGAATGTTTGAGCTAGGTTTTTCCTAAGCGTTAGGGCTTATTAGTCGGCTGAAAAACAATAGGTTGTAATTCTTTGGGAATCCTAGTGTTGCTTGTGGGAGGTTTAGACAAGGTTGCTAGGCTAGTTTATCGTTTATTCTCTCTATCCAGATGGTCATACTTTATATAGACGATGATTTACTTCTTTTTATGAGGATTATTACATCGTATCAAATCGAGCTTATTTTGCAGATTAAGAGCGCACACTAACACTCCGCTGTCGATAAAAATAATGCCTAAAAGCATGATCTAAAATCGATATCAGTGCATCGACCTTTATACTCTTTTGATGGTTCGGGTCTAAGTGGTGGGTTGGCGATCATCTTTCTACGTCCTAAGGGCACGAAACAATAAAAACGCCGCCTACTTCGCTGCACTCTTGAACCAGATGCATGAGTATACCGTAATCAGTAGTCTGGGTCTAAGTAGATGCTAGATCCCTTCAAATCCGACGTCCTAGAAGCCTAGTGTGTCTGCATAAAATAAAATAAAAAAGAAAAGAAAAAGAAGATATAAAAAAAAGAAAGAAGAAGAAAACAAAAGAGAATAAAAAAAGAGAGAAGCTCGGAAAAGAACCAAGTATCTTCAATTATTCTACGTTTAGCATTTTTCTTAAGTCTCGTTTGGTGGAGTGGGTTACGGTGGCTTGTTTAGTTTGCCATTGATTTACTTTCTCAAAGGTAGCCTTGGTAAACCTAGGATGAAGACTGAAAATTTAATTAGGTCGAATTTGCTCTCGACTTGCTAGTTGATCGGTTAGGATCGCTTTAGCAGTATTTCTGGGAGAAAGGGGAATTCTCTATTTTTTTTGTAGTCTTGTGGTGAAACCGGATTCCTAGAACGTTTGTCTCACTGTTAAGAACTCGTTAGTTTATTGTTTTTAGTTATTTCAATAGTAAAACCAATACTTCATTCGTTTGTAAGTTTGATTCGTAGTTTGAATTTAGTTTCTGTTTCGTAGTCCCTGTGGGATCGACACCTAAAGTACTACACACGTGTCGTGCACTTGCGGGTAGTTTAGGTTATTTGTTTACCTTTGAATACGCATCAGACTACTACAACAATGAATTGTAGGACGGGCTTTGAACCTCTGACTTACATGATTCTTTTCACATTTGATTTCTCGTTTTGAGATAAACGATGCCGCGGGATGCTGAAGGCAGCCCGACCCCGTTTTCGAGCTAAAAGTCCTTTATTTAGGTTGATATGTTGGATTTTAGACCCTGGAGATGCTCTTTTTGAGTTTCTTAGGATACGAATGTCATTTCTTGTCAATACGCCGCTTGCGTTCCGTTTGTCTCTCGGATATTCCTTTTGCTTCCTATTCCTTATCTGCGTTTATCTCTCGTGTTGCACCCCTTTTCCGCTTTTTGTTTTTTTTTCACGTGATAAGACGACTACAACAACGATTGTTCGACGGGCTTTGAAATACAATAACTTTGCGTACGAAGCTCCGAATTACATGAATTTTCACATTTTATTCCTCTTCTCGATATAAACGATGCCCTAGAATGCTGAAGGCAGCCCGACCTCGTTTTTGAGCTCAAAATCCTTTATTTAGGTCGATATGTTGGATTTTTAGAACCGAGAGATGCCCTTTTCGAGTTTCATAGGATACGAATGTCATTTCTCGTCAATACGCTGCTTGCGTTCCGTTTGTCTCTCGGATTTTTTTTTCTTCCTATTTACTATTTTCATTTGCCTCTCGTGTTGCACCCCTTTTCCGCTTTTTGTTTTTGTTTTCACGTGATTAGACGACTTCAACAATGAATTGTTCGACGAGGTTTGAAATACCATAACTTTGCGTACAAATCTCCGAATCACATCATTTTTTCATATTTTATTCCTCTTTTCAAGATAAATGATACCGTGAGTTGCTGCAGGCAGCGCGACCCCGTTTTCGAGCTCAATATCCTTTATTTAGGTTGATACATTGGATTTTTAGAGCCGGAAGATGCCCTTTTCGAGTTTTTTAGGATACGAATGTCATTTCTTGTCAATACGCCGCTTGCCTTGCGTTTGTCTCTTGGATATTCCTTTTGCTTCCTATTTCCTATTTGCGTTTGTCTCTCGTGTTGCACCCCATTTCCGCTTTTTTTTCACGTGACTAGACGACTACAACAATGAATTGTACGCACTACAAGAAAATCACTAATTAGAGACTGAAGAATCCATCCCTAATCCATCCCTAAACAGGTTTAGGGACGAATTAGGGATGGCCAGTGGTAGTCCGCAAACGCGCGTCTCCAAATGTCATCCGTCCCCAATTAGGGACGGAAAATTCAGTCCACAATCTGTCCCCAATTAGGGACGGAAATTCAGTCCGCAAACGGTCCCTAAAAAAAGGACTAAAACAGGACTCGAAAATTGGGGATGAACCATTTTCCATCCCTAAATTTAGGGACGGCCACATTGGTCCGTCCCTAATTTTTTTTAAAATAAAAAAATAAAATTGAAATAAAGTTCGATTAGATTAAAATATAAAAATTAGTACATAACAATAATTAAAAAGCATACATATAACTAACATTTTTAATCTTAAGCCGTTGGAGGTATTTCCGATTCGTCGTGATCGGAATCACTGCTCTGAAATGCATCCAAATCGATGTTAGGCATTTGCGATTTCATCATGCACAGAAACTTTTTCATTCGCCTATCTGATCGTTCAGCTCGATTGGTTGATCGTTCAGCCTCCTTTAGTGCTTGTTCAACGCGCCTGTCAGATTCTTATAACCTTTCGGATAACTGATGCCGGAACTCGTACTCCGATACTTTTTCTTTACCCTTGGAGGAAGTTGAATGTTTTGAGGCCATTCCTCCAAGTCCGAAAATACGATCTTTGTATGGCGTAACTTGCTGTAAAACAAATATCGAGAATTACTAACATTTATAAATAGTAAAATTATATCATATTGAAATGTCATTATTACCTCGAGATACAACTCGTTGTACTCTTCCTGACTAAGAGTAGTTTGTGTTCCGTCTTCTCTTGGGGGAATTTTCGATACTCGTTCCGCTGCCATGTTTTCAATTTTATCGTGAAGGCTTTTCGCCTTGGGATCCACCCACGAACCATCTGACTTCTTAACGTGCGTACGTTCCAACAATTCTAGATACGATGGTTCGGATCCCTTATCTTTCGCCTGAAACAAATAAAAAAGAAATAGTTTAATGAAATGTTAATTTTATATAAATGCATAAAAAGTAGAATAAAGCTTACCAGATATTTGTATACTTCCCTAAAAGAACGAGATACTGCCGTATGTACGCTTATCCAGTATCCTTCTCTATCAGAACGTCGGGATTTACTTGCTCGCTCGCTTTTTGTCTTAAATTTTTGGGAATCCCAATATGCGCACATCTGATCCCAAATATCTTCCGCTATCCAAACGGGTTTTCCTTTCATCTCTCGTTGTTTCCGACATTTACCTACGATAGACTTCAGACGCTTTGCCGCATTTTTGTCAAATTCGGAATTTACTAGTTCGGAATGGCGGTATGTGCCCAATTGTTATACGACCGATCATAATCAGCTTTTATCGTCATTGATATGTGACGATTAAGTTGATTATATCCAAACCTACAAATCAAAATGAAAGATGAATTAACATTTAATTAACTATTTATAATTGAGATTTGAATTTGAGTATACGTACCATAGTCTGTCGCTTCCTCGATCAGTGTCTATAAGAGGAAGCTTGTGTCGTTCTTCATCCATTGCTAAAATTTCTTCTACTGTCTGTTCATCGTATATATCAGGGTCATGATGGATTACTGGATCGAGTGGTGGTTGCATTTGCGGATGATATGGCATATATTGCCCCGATTGTGTCGATCTAGTGTTTCGGAAGAAATTTGGATTCATATAATCTTCAAACCCTGAATTGGAATGTCGGGAATGAGATGAAAGGTTGCCACTTTCCTCGGACTGAGGACGGTTTCTCGTTTTACCGCCTCTTCCAACGCGTCGCGACATACTGAAATGTGAAATTAAAATATTACGATACCACCCCCAAACCAATCATCTCAATTTCTCAATTTCAACATAAATTTTTCAATTTCAACATAAATTTCTCCTATAAAAAACATAGATATCGATAATAACCCCAAACCAATCATCTATCCAACAAACAATTTCAACGAAGCACTTGAATACACATATGAACATAACCTAACATCAACACTTCCTAGAATAGTTCTACCATCAACACATATCCTATGAAAAATTCTAACATCGACACATATCAATCTAGCATCAACACATACTAGAATAGTTCTAACATCAACGCCTTCCTAGATAGTTCTAACATCAACGCGTTCCTAGGATAACATCAACACGTAAGAATCTACATCATGGTTCTACTCACGGGGCGATGGCGACGGGGCGGTGACGGGGCGGCGACGGGCGAGCGCTGGATGCGAGCGGTGGGGAGACGCGAGCGGTGGGGAGCGGTGGAGCACGGTGAAGATCCAACGGCTGAATACGACGTGAGGAGACGGAGGAATACGACGTGAGGGCGGTGGGGAGACGGAGCTCGTCGAGGTGCAGTGGAGGAGGCAGCAACTGATTCGAAAATTTATATACAATTGGAGACGGACACATAAAGCTCATCCCCAATGGGGGACGGCCGTGATACAACCGTCCCCAATTGGGGACGGGCTTTATGTGTCTGTCCCCAATTGGGGACGGCTGAGACTCATCTGTCCCTAATTGGGGACGGCTCATCCGTCCCTAATTCCGGGACCGGGACGATTGACCGGGGCCGGGACGATAGATCGGAATCTGGACGATAGATCGGGATCCGTAAACGTCTACTCATTAAGAAAAGAAACAATCCATAAACGTATAATCATTAAGAAATGTATAATCATTAAGAAACAATACGTAAATGTATAATCATTAAGAAATAGAAACAATCATTAAAAAATATAAAAAAAAAACAATCCGTATACGTTTTAACATGATTCATCATATTCAGAGTCACACAATTGTTCCGTCGACTCTTGTGTTTCTGTATCTGATTCAAATTCGTCATCTTCTTTTTCTTCTATATCTTCATAAAGATCATCTTCATTTCTTTCGATTTCTTCCATTTCACCGTGCGTAAGTTCTTCAACATGTACCTCGTCAATAGCAATAATCTCGGTCATTTGTTGTTGCATTGGCAATTGTTGTTGTTCTATGTTGTCGATAAATTTGTCCCTCGGAAGTATGTTCATTGCGACACGCCAACCTGAAGATCTTCTAATATGCGGATAGAAAATGTAACAAACTTGATCAGCTTATGACGCAAGAATAAAAGGCTCGTATTTTGCATATCTTCGTGTGGAGTTAACTTCTACAACGCCTAGTTTGTTTACTCTTGTTTCGCGACCGATTATTGGATCGAAGCAATCACATCAAAATAACATCACTTTTAAACCGACATATCCTACAAAAAATATCAAAATATGAGTCAATATCCAAAAGGACATATGTGGTAAGGATAACATTGTTTTAAATTTGTTTTCCATACCTGGATATTCCAATTGCAAAATTTCCTTTAAAATCCCATAAAAATCTACGTATAATCATTAAGAAATAGAAACAGTCATTAATCGTCGACTTCAATTTCCCATGTTCGTAAGTGTGGAAATTATAACCACGTGTAAAATACATAGGCCAACTCATAAATTTCACAATCGGTCCATTGACAAGATCTCGTAGCCACAACGGGTGATTGCCCATCTCAACCTGCAGTACATGTACAAACTTAGACACATCGTCAAATTATTATGAAGGTTATTTATGTAAAAATTCATTACTTACATATTGTCTGATCCATGTGGAGAAATCTTTTTCTTTAAGTTCTTGGAGTTGAGAATCATCAATGTTCGTATATGTATTCTTCAATATATCATCAAATGTCCTGTATAAAAAGAAACAAAATCTATATATATTACAAAAATAAACAAAATTGTCATTGTGATAACCATAGTTAATTATGGGATTTTACCTTTCAAAAGGCTGTAGATATTCGCAGTCTAATAAAACATATGTATGTGCGATATGGAGATCTCGTTGTGATAACCATATATCTTTCGCCATACTAGCAGATCGACCAATTCCGCAAAATATATCTGGAACATCTGGTACTGGATATGAATACGTCACACCACCATCAAAACATATGTCTGGATTTCTAGTCCGCGTTTGAACATGTGGCTCGAAGTAGTATGAAGTGAAGAACGATATTTTCTCATTCACGTATTGTTCCACAATTGAACCCTCCGGTCGAGCTTTTTGTTTGGTTTTTTTCTTCAGATGAAACATAAATCGCTCGAACGGATACATCCAACGAAATTGAACTGGACCTCCTAATGCGGCTTCGTGCGGTAAATGAATTCTTCAGATGAAACATAAATCGCTCGAACGGATACATCCAACGAAATTGAACTGGACCTCCTAGTGCGGCTTCGTGCGGTAAATGAACTGTCAAGTGCTCCATAACATCGAAGAATGATGGTGGAAAAATCTTCTCCAAATTACATAGTACAGTAACTATGTTATTTTGCAGTCGACGAACTACATCCATACTCAGATTTCTCGAACATAAATCTCGGAAGAATAGGCCAATACCTGTAACATTAAAGTATTATTAGTGTATTTAACAAATATTCACACTACATATTAATATAAAATCAACCACATACCTCCAATTGCTTCGTGTGCATGTTTGTCCATCAATTCAGAAAAACATATCGGAAGAAGTCTTTGCATGAATACATGACAATCGTGACTTTTCATCCCTAATAACTTTCCTCCTTGAATGTCAACGCACCTTCCAATGTTAGACGCATAGCCATCGGGAAATTTCACATCTTCTTTCAACCATTTCAACAATTTATATTTCGTATTATTTGACAATCTGAATATCGGGACTGGCGCTTTACCGTCATCACCTATATGTAACTCCCTTCGTGAGCAATATTTTTCTAGATCTTTGCGTGATTTAATATTGTCTTTTGTCTTCCCCGTGACATTCAGTACTGTATTGATGATGTTATCAAAAAAATTCTTCTCTATGTGCATCACATCAAGATTGTGGCGAAGTTTCAGATTTTTCCAATACGGCAAATCCCAAAATATGCTCTTCTTGTACCAGTTATGAGTAATTCCATAACCACCAATTCTCGGATGATTGTTCCCTCCGCAATCTATACTCCTCGGAATACCCAAAGGAAGAAATCGTTCATACAAAATCTCTTCGTCGGTCAAAACTGGAGGAGGAGATTTCCGCACAACTACATTCCTTTTGAAATTTCTCTTGTTGCGCTGTAATGCATCATCAACAGGAAGAAAAGCACTATGACAATCAAACCAACTTGTCTTTCTTCCATGTTTCAACTGAAAAGCATCTGTTTCCTCCATGCCATATGGACAAGCCAATCGACCATGCGTTGTCCATCCAGATAACATACTATAAGCAAGAAAATCACGTATTGTCCACATGAGAGCACCTCGTAACATAAAATTTTGTCGCCTCGAGACATCGTACGCTTGAACTCCATTCCATAATTCTTTTAATTCTTCAATAAGTGGTTGAATAAATATATCCAAACTTCTTTTCGGATGATTAGGCCCAGGAATCATTATTGTTAAGAACAAAAATTCCCTTTTCATGCATATATCCGGTGGTAAGTTGTAAGGTGTCACTATAACTGGCCACAATGAATAATTCTTTCCAAACATCCCAAATGGATTAAAACCATCGGTACAAAGACCTAAATAGACATTTCGACTCTCAGCCGCAAAATCAGGGTATACCTTGTTAAAGTGTTTCCACGCCTCACCATCTGAGGGATGACACATCTCTCCTTCACGACTTGAATGCTCAGCATGCCATCTCATGTCGCTTGCGGTCTCCACAGATTGATACAATCTTTTTAATCTGTCTGTAATTGGTAAATACCACATACGACGATATGGAACCGATTTTCCATTCTTTGTTAAATAAAACCGATCTTTTCCACAAAATAAACAATTACTCATCTCCGATGTCTCTCTCCAAAAAATCATGCAATTGTCTTGACAAACATCAATCTTTTGATATGGCAATAAACCCAAACATTGCATCATCTTCGTGGTCGCATAATAGGAGTCTACTGCATTATTATCTTCTGGCAAATAATCTCTTACTAATTGCAATATCGAATCCATGCAATTCTCAGACAAATTATTTTCAGTCTTCAAATTCATCAAACGTGCAGACAGAGATAACTGTGATAAACCACTCCTACAACCATCATAAAGTGGATTCCTAGCACTTTCTAGCATTTCAAAAAAACTTTTTGCTTCTTCATTCGGATCTTCTTCAATATTTTCGTTTCTTTCACGGAATACATTTTGCACCATTTCCACATAGGGGTTCATTTCTACATCTTGAGAAGACTCAAATTCATCATGATGTATAGTGCCCCTAAAGTTTTCCACAACATTACTAGATCGTGGTGCAAATTTTTCTCCATGACATAACCACATGAAATAATTCGGGGTAAATCCTCTTAAATAAAGATGCTTCCAAACAGTTCTCTCATTAACAAATTTTTCATTCTTGCATTTGACGCATGGACAACCCAACGTATCCGTTTTTTTTGTAAACTTGTTGATTCGTCGCCATTGTCATAAACTGTGTGACGCCTTCTATAAACTCTTTCGATATGCTTTGAGATTCTAGATCAATTCTTCTGTACATCCATTGTCTAGAAACGAAAATGTTCGATCTTGATGAAGATGCCATTATAATCACAAACACTCTAGAAGATATGCGGTGAAAAATATGAGGGTTGCTTATGAAAAACGGATCAATGGTTGAGGGGTTAAATAGATTATTTATAGACGAATTAGGGACGGATTACAGACTAAGAAAATAATTTTCCGAAAAATAGTCCCGAATCCGTCCCTAAAATGGTTTTTAAAGTCCTAAATTTAGGGACGGTCCCAAATCCATCCCTAATTTTAGGGACAAAAAGAGATGTCTTCCCTAATTTGGGGACGGATGTTTGGTTGTCCCTAAATTTAGGGACGACAGCCATTTTCGTCCTCAATTTAGGGATGCCTTACTCTTCCGTCCCTAATTGGTCCACAAATATGGACAGATTAGGAAATGTCAGTCCCCAAATTCCGTCCCAAATCTTGAATTTTCTAGTAGTGACGGCGGACTTTGAAATACCATAAATTTACGTACGATGCTCCGAAATACATGATTTTTTCACATTTTATTCCTCATTTCGAGATAAACGATGCCGTGGGATGCTGAAGGTAGCCCGACCCTGTTTTCGAGCTCAAAATCCTTTATTTAGGTCGATATGTTGGATTTTTACAACCAGGAGATGCCCTTGTCGAGTTACTTAGGATACAAATGTCATTTCTTGTCAATACGCCGCTTGCGTTGTGCTTTTCTCTCGGATATTCCTTTTGCTTCCTATTTCCTATTTGCGTTTGTCTCTCATGTTACACCCCTTTTCTGCTTTTTGTTTTTGTTTTCATGTGATGAGACGACTACAACAATGAATTGTACGACGGGCTTTGAAATACAATAACTTTGCGTACGAAGCTCCGAATTACATTATTTTTTCACATTTTATTCCTCTTTTCAAGATAAATGATGCCGCGAGATGCTGAAGGCAGCCTGACCTCGTTTTCGAGCTCAAAATCCTTTATTTAGGTCGATAGATTGGATTTTTGGAGCCGGGAGATGCCCTTTTCGAGTTTCTATCATTACTTGTCAATACGACGCTTGCGTTGTGTTTGTCTCTCGGATATTCCTTTCGCTTCCTATTTCCTATTTGGATTCATCGCTTGTGTTGCACCCCTTTCCGCTTTTTGTGTTTGTTTTCACGTGATAGGACGACTACAACAAAGAATTGTACGACAGGCTTTGAATTACAATAACTTTGCGTATGAAACTCCGAATTACATTATTTTTTCCACGTTTTATTCCTCTTTTCGAGATAAAAGATGTTGTGGGATGCTGAAGACAATCCAACCCCGTTTTCGAGCTAAAATCCTTTATTTAGATCGATACGTTGGATTTTTAGAGCCAGAAGATGTCCTTTTCGAGTTTGTTAGGACACGAATGTGATTTCTTGTCAATATGCCGCTTGCGTTGCGTTTGTCTCTCAGATATTCCTTTTGCGTACTATTTCCTATTTGTGTTTGTCTGTCTTGTTGCACCCCTTTTCCGCTTTTTGTTTTTCTTTTCACGTGATTAGACGACTACAACAATGAATTGTATGACGGGTTTTGAAATGCCATAAGTTTGCATACGAATCTCCGAAATACATGATTTTTTTCACACTTTATTCCTCTTTTCGAGATAAACGATGCCGTGGAATGCTGAAGGCAGCCTGACCCTGTTTTTGAGCTAAAAATCATTTATTTAGGTCGATACGTTAGATTTTTAGAGCCAGGAGATGCCCTTTTCGAGTTTCTTAGGATACGTATGTCATTTCTTGTCAATACACCGCTTGTGTTGCATTTGTCTCTCGGATATTCCTTTTGCTTCTTATTTCGTATTTGCATTTGTCTCTCGTGTTGCACCCCTTTTTGCTTTTTATTTTTGTTTTCACGTGATTAGATGACAACAACAATGAATTATACAACTGGCTTTTAAATACCATAACTTTGCGTACGAAGCTCCGAATTACATGATTTTTTCACATTTTATTCCACTTTTTGAGATAAACGATGCCGCGGGACAATGAAGGCAGCCCGACCCCATTTTCAAGCTCAAAATCCTTTATTTAGGTATATACATTGGATTTTTAGAGTCGGGAGATGCCCTTTTCGAGTTTCTTAGGATACGAATATCATTTCTTGTCAATACGCCGCTTATGTCGAATTTGTCTCTCGGATATTCCTTTTGCTTACTATTTCCTATTAGCATTTGTATCTCGTGTTGCAACCCTTTTCCGTTTTTTGTTTTTGTTTTCACGTGATTAGACGACTACAACAATGACTTGTTCGATGGGGTTTGAAATACCATAAATTTGCATACGAAGCTCCGAATTATATGATTTTTTCACATTTTATTCCTCTTTTTGAGATAAACGATGTCACAGGTTGCTGAAGGCAGCCCGACCCCGTTTTCGAGCACAAAATCCTTTATTTAGGTCGGTACATTGGATTTTAAGAGCCTGGAGATGCCCTTTTCGAGTTTCTTAGGAAACGAATGTCATTTCTTGTCAATACGCCGCTTGTGTTGCGCTTGTCTCACAGATATTCCTTTTGCTTCCTATTTCCTATTTGCGTTTGTCTCTTGTGTTGCACCCCTTTTGCGCTTTTTGTTTTTGTTTTCACGTGATAAATGACTACAACAATGAATTGTTCCACGGGCTTTGAAATGCTATAACTTTGCGTACGAAGCTCCGAATTAAAGGATTGTTTTCACATTTTATTCCTCTTTTTGGGATAATCGATTCCGCGGGTTGCTGAAGGCAGCCTGACCCTGTTTTCGAGCTCAAAATCCTATTTAGGTCGATATGTTGTATTTTTAGAGCCGGGAGATGCACTTTTCGAGTTTCTTAGGGCACGAATGTCATTTCTTGTCAATACGCTGCTTGCGTTGCGTTTGTCTCGCGGATATTCCTTTTGCTTCCTATTTCCTATTTGAGTTCGTCTCTCGTGTTGCACCCCTATTCCGCTTTTTGTTTTTGTTTTCACATGATTAGACGACTACAACAATGAATTGTACGACAGGCTTCGAAATACCATAACTTTGCGTACGAAGCTCCGAAATACATGAATTGTTTTCACATTTTATTCCACATTTTGAGATAAACGATGCCGCAGGTTGGTTAAGGCAGCCCGACCCCGTTTTCATGCTCAAAATCCTTTATATAGGTCATTACGTAGGATTTTTAGAGCCGGGAGATGCCTTTTTAGTTTCTTAGGATACGAATGTCATTTCTTGTCAATACGTCGCTTGCGTTGCGTTTGTCTCTCAGATATTCCTTTTCGCTTCCTATTTCCTATTTGCGTTTATCTCTCGTGTTGCGCCCCTTTTCCACTTTTTGTTTTTGTTTTCACGTGATTAGACGACTACAAAAATGAATTGTACGACGGGCTTTGAAATACCATAATTTTGCATACGAAGCTCTGAATTACATGATTGTTTCACATTTTATTCCTCTTTTCAAGATAAACGATGCTGCGGGCTTCTGAAGGCAGCCCAACCCCGTTTTCGAGCTCAAAGTCCTGTATTTAGGTCGATACATTGGATTTTTAGAGCGTGGAGATGCCCTTTTCGAGTTTCTTAGGAAACGAATGTCATTTCTTGTCAATATGCTGCTTGTGTTACGTTTGTCTCACGGATATTCCTTTTGCTTCCTATTTTCTAGTTGCATTTGTCTCTCGTGTTGCACCCCTTTTGCGCTTTTTGTTTTTGTTTTAACGTGATTAGACGACTACAACAATGAATTTTTCGACGGGCTTTGAAATACCATACATTTGCGTATGAAGCTACGAATTACATGATTTTTTCACATCTTACTCCTCTTTTTGAGATAAATGATGCCGGGGGCTGCTGAAGACAGCCCGACCCCATTTTCGAGTTCAAAATCCTTTATTTAGGTCGATACGTTGGATTTTTAGAGCCGGGAGATGCCCTTTTCGAGTTTCTTAGGATACGAATGTCATTTCTCGTCAATACGCCGCTTGCGTTGTGTTTGACTCTCGGATATTTCTCGTCAATCTTGCGTTGTGTTTGACTCTCGGATATTCCTTTTGCCTCCTATTTCCTATTTGTGTTTGTCTCTCGTGTTGCACCCCTTTTCCGCTTTTTGTTTTTGTTTTCACGTGATTAGAGAACAACAATAATGAATTGTACGACAGGCTTTGAAATACCATAACTTTGCGTACGTTGCTCCGAATTACATAATTTTTTTTCGCATTTTATTCCAGTTTTTTATATAAACGATGCCGCGGGCATTTGTAGGCCGCCTGACCCCGTTTTCGAGCACAAAATCCTTTATTTAGGTCGGTACATTGGATTTTAAGAGCCTGGAGATGCCCTTTTCGAGTTTCTTAGGAAACGAATGTCATTTCTTGTCAATAACGCCGCTTATGTCGAATTTGTCTCTCGGATATTCCTTTTGCTTACTATTTCCTATTAGCATTTGTATCTCGTGTTGCAACCCTTTTCCGTTTTTTGTTTTTGTTTTCACGTGATTAGACGACTACAACAATGACTTGTTCGATGGGGTTTGAAATACCATAAATTTGCATACGAAGCTCCGAATTATATGATTTTTTCACATTTTATTCCTCTTTTTGAGATAAACGATGTCACAGGTTGCTGAAGGCAGCCCGACCCCGTTTTCGAGCACAAAATCCTTTATTTAGGTCGGTACATTGGATTTTAAGAGCCTGGAGATGCCCTTTTCGAGTTTCTTAGGAAACGAATGTCATTTCTTGTCAATACGCCGCTTGTGTTGCGCTTGTCTCACAGATATTCCTTTTGCTTCCTATTTCCTATTTGCGTTTGTCTCTTGTGTTGCACCCCTTTTGCGCTTTTTGTTTTTGTTTTCACGTGATAAATGACTACAACAATGAATTGTTCCACGGGCTTTGAAATGCTATAACTTTGCGTACGAAGCTCCGAATTAAAGGATTGTTTTCACATTTTATTCCTCTTTTTGGGATAATCGATTCCGCGGGTTGCTGAAGGCAGCCTGACCCTGTTTTCGAGCTCAAAATCCTATTTAGGTCGATATGTTGTATTTTTAGAGCCGGGAGATGCACTTTTCGAGTTTCTTAGGGCACGAATGTCATTTCTTGTCAATACGCTGCTTGCGTTGCGTTTGTCTCGCGGATATTCCTTTTGCTTCCTATTTCCTATTTGAGTTCGTCTCTCGTGTTGCACCCCTATTCCGCTTTTTGTTTTTGTTTTCACATGATTAGACGACTACAACAATGAATTGTACGACAGGCTTCGAAATACCATAACTTTGCGTACGAAGCTCCGAAATACATGAATTGTTTTCACATTTTATTCCACATTTTGAGATAAACGATGCCGCAGGTTGGTTAAGGCAGCCCGACCCCGTTTTCATGCTCAAAATCCTTTATATAGGTCATTACGTAGGATTTTTAGAGCCGGGAGATGCCTTTTTAGTTTCTTAGGATACGAATGTCATTTCTTGTCAATACGTCGCTTGCGTTGCGTTTGTCTCTCAGATATTCCTTTTCGCTTCCTATTTCCTATTTGCGTTTATCTCTCGTGTTGCGCCCCTTTTCCACTTTTTGTTTTTGTTTTCACGTGATTAGACGACTACAAAAATGAATTGTACGACGGGCTTTGAAATACCATAATTTTGCATACGAAGCTCTGAATTACATGATTGTTTCACATTTTATTCCTCTTTTCAAGATAAACGATGCTGCGGGCTTCTGAAGGCAGCCCAACCCCGTTTTCGAGCTCAAAGTCCTGTATTTAGGTCGATACATTGGATTTTTAGAGCGTGGAGATGCCCTTTTCGAGTTTCTTAGGAAACGAATGTCATTTCTTGTCAATATGCTGCTTGTGTTACGTTTGTCTCACGGATATTCCTTTTGCTTCCTATTTTCTAGTTGCATTTGTCTCTCGTGTTGCACCCCTTTTGCGCTTTTTGTTTTTGTTTTAACGTGATTAGACGACTACAACAATGAATTTTTCGACGGGCTTTGAAATACCATACATTTGCGTATGAAGCTACGAATTACATGATTTTTTCACATCTTACTCCTCTTTTTGAGATAAATGATGCCGGGGGCTGCTGAAGACAGCCCGACCCCATTTTCGAGTTCAAAATCCTTTATTTAGGTCGATACGTTGGATTTTTAGAGCCGGGAGATGCCCTTTTCGAGTTTCTTAGGATACGAATGTCATTTCTCGTCAATACGCCGCTTGCGTTGTGTTTGACTCTCGGATATTCCTTTTGCCTCCTATTTCCTATTTGTGTTTGTCTCTCGTGTTGCACCCCTTTTCCGCTTTTTGTTTTTGTTTTCACGTGATTAGAGAACAACAATAATGAATTGTACGACAGGCTTTGAAATACCATAACTTTGCGTACGTTGCTCCGAATTACATAATTTTTTTTCGCATTTTATTCCAGTTTTTTATATAAACGATGCCGCGGGCATTTGTAGGCCGCCTGACCCCGTTTTCGAGCACAAAATCCTTTATTTAGGTCGGTACATTGGATTTTAAGAGCCTGGAGATGCCCTTTTCGAGTTTCTTAGGAAACGAATGTTGTCATTTCTCAATACGCCGCTTGTGTTGCGCTTGTCTCTCGGATATTCCTTTTGCTTCCTATTTCCTATTTGTGTTTGTCTCTCGTGTTGCACCCTTTTTTCCGCTTTTTTTTTCACGTGATTAGAAGACTACAGCAATGAATTGTAAGACGGGCTTTGAAATACCATAACTTTGCGTATGAAGCTCCGAGTTACATGATTGTTTTACATTTTATTCCTCTTTTCAAGATGAACGATGTCGCGAACTGCTGAAGGTAGCCCGACCCCGTTTTCAAGCTAAAAATTCTTTATTTAGGTCAATACATTGGATTTTTAGAGCAGGGAGATGCACTTTTTGAGTTTCTTAGGATACGAATGTCATTTCTTGTCAATACGTTGCTTGTGTTGCGTTTGTCTCTCGGATATTCATTTTGTTTCCTATTTCCTATTTGCGTTTGTCTCTCGTGTTACACCCCTTTTCCGCTTTTTGTTTTTGTTTTCACGTGATTAGACGACTACAACAATGATTTGTATGATGGCCACATAACTTTGCGTACGAAGCTCCTAATTACATTATGTTTTGACATTTTATTCCTCTTTTAAAGATAAACGATGCCACGGGCTGTTGAAGGCAGCCCGACCCCATTTTCGAGCTCAAACTATTTGATTTAGGTCGATACGTTGGATGTTTAGAGCTCGAAGATGCCATTTTCGAGTTTCTTAGGATACGAATGGCATTTCTTGTCAATACGCCGCTTGCGTTGCGTTTGTCTCTCTTGCGCTTTTTGTTTTTGTTTTCACGTGATAAATGACTACAACAATGAATTGTTCCACGGGCTTTGAAATGCTATAACTTTGCGTACGAAGCTCCGAATTAAAGGATTGTTTTCACATTTTATTCCTCTTTTTGGGATAATCGATTCCGCGGGTTGCTGAAGGCAGCCTGACCCTGTTTTCGAGCTCAAAATCCTATTTAGGTCGATATGTTGTATTTTTAGAGCCGGGAGATGCACTTTTCGAGTTTCTTAGGGCACGAATGTCATTTCTTGTCAATACGCTGCTTGCGTTGCGTTTGTCTCGCGGATATTCCTTTTGCTTCCTATTTCCTATTTGAGTTCGTCTCTCGTGTTGCACCCCTATTCCGCTTTTTGTTTTTGTTTTCACATGATTAGACGACTACAACAATGAATTGTACGACAGGCTTCGAAATACCATAACTTTGCGTACGAAGCTCCGAAATACATGAATTGTTTTCACATTTTATTCCACATTTTGAGATAAACGATGCCGCAGGTTGGTTAAGGCAGCCCGACCCCGTTTTCATGCTCAAAATCCTTTATATAGGTCATTACGTAGGATTTTTAGAGCCGGGAGATGCCTTTTTAGTTTCTTAGGATACGAATGTCATTTCTTGTCAATACGTCGCTTGCGTTGCGTTTGTCTCTCAGATATTCCTTTTCGCTTCCTATTTCCTATTTGCGTTTATCTCTCGTGTTGCGCCCCTTTTCCACTTTTTGTTTTTGTTTTCACGTGATTAGACGACTACAAAAATGAATTGTACGACGGGCTTTGAAATACCATAATTTTGCATACGAAGCTCTGAATTACATGATTGTTTCACATTTTATTCCTCTTTTCAAGATAAACGATGCTGCGGGCTTCTGAAGGCAGCCCAACCCCGTTTTCGAGCTCAAAGTCCTGTATTTAGGTCGATACATTGGATTTTTAGAGCGTGGAGATGCCCTTTTCGAGTTTCTTAGGAAACGAATGTCATTTCTTGTCAATATGCTGCTTGTGTTACGTTTGTCTCACGGATATTCCTTTTGCTTCCTATTTTCTAGTTGCATTTGTCTCTCGTGTTGCACCCCTTTTGCGCTTTTTGTTTTTGTTTTAACGTGATTAGACGACTACAACAATGAATTTTTCGACGGGCTTTGAAATACCATACATTTGCGTATGAAGCTACGAATTACATGATTTTTTCACATCTTACTCCTCTTTTTGAGATAAATGATGCCGGGGGCTGCTGAAGACAGCCCGACCCCATTTTCGAGTTCAAAATCCTTTATTTAGGTCGATACGTTGGATTTTTAGAGCCGGGAGATGCCCTTTTCGAGTTTCTTAGGATACGAATGTCATTTCTCGTCAATACGCCGCTTGCGTTGTGTTTGACTCTCGGATATTCCTTTTGCCTCCTATTTCCTATTTGTGTTTGTCTCTCGTGTTGCACCCCTTTTCCGCTTTTTGTTTTTGTTTTCACGTGATTAGAGAACAACAATAATGAATTGTACGACAGGCTTTGAAATACCATAACTTTGCGTACGTTGCTCCGAATTACATAATTTTTTTTCGCATTTTATTCCAGTTTTTTATATAAACGATGCCGCGGGCATTTGTCGCCCGCCTGACCCCGTTTTCGAGCACAAAATCCTTTATTTAGGTCGGTACATTGGATTTTAAGAGCCTGGAGATGCCCTTTTCGAGTTTCTTAGGAAACGAATGTCATTTCTTGTCAATACGCCGCTTGTGTTGCGCTTGTCTCTCGGATATTCCTTTTGCTTCCTATTTCCTATTTGCATTTGTCTCTCGTGTTGCACCCCTTTTCCACTTTTTGTTTTTTTTTTCAGGTGATTAGACGACTATAACAATGAATTGTACGACGGGCTTTGAAATACCATAACTTTGCGTATGAAGCTCCGAATTACATGATGTTTATCACATTTTATTCCTCTTGTCGAGATAAATGATACCGCGGGTTGCTGAAGGCAGCCTGACCCTGTTTCCGAGCTCAAAATCCTTTATTTAGGTAGATACATTGGATTTTTAGAGCCGGGAGATGCCCTTTTTCGAGTTTCTTAGGATACGAATGCAGTGTCTTGTGAATACGCCGCTTGCATTGCGTTTGTCTCTCGGGTATTCCTTTTGCTTCCTATTTCCTATTTGCATTTGTCTCTCGTGTTGCACCCCTTTTCCACTTTTTGTTTTTTTTTTCAGGTGATTAGACGACTATAACAATGAATTGTACGACGGGCTTTGAAATACCATAACTTTGCGTATGAAGCTCCGAATTACATGATGTTTATCACATTTTATTCCTCTTGTCGAGATAAATGATACCGCGGGTTGCTGAAGGCAGCCTGACCCTGTTTCCGAGCTCAAAATCCTTTATTTAGGTAGATACATTGGATTTTTAGAGCCGGGAGATGCCCTTTTTCGAGTTTCTTAGGATACGAATGCAGTGTCTTGTGAATACGCCGCTTGCATTGCGTTTGTCTCTCGGATATTCCTTTTGCTTCCTATTTCCTATTTGCGTTTGTCTCTCGTGTTGTACCCCTTTTCTGCTTTTTGTTTTTGTTTTCATGTGATTAGACGACTACAACAATGAAATGTACGACGGGCTTTGAAATACCATAACTTTGCGTATGAAGCTCCGAATTACATGATTTTTTTACATTTTATTCCTCTTTTCAAGATAAATGATGCCACGGGCTGTTGAAGGCAGTCCGACCCAATTTTCGAGCTCAAATTCCTTTATTTAGGTCGATACGTTGGATTTTTAGAGCAGGGATATGTCCTTTTCAAGTTTCTTGGGATACGAATGTCATTTCTTGTCAATACGCCGCATGCGTTCCGTTTGTCTCTCGAATATTCCTTTTGCTTCCTATTTCCTATTTGCGTTTTTCTCTCGTGTTGCACCCCTTTTCCGCTTTTTGGTTTTGTTTTCACGTGATTAGACGACTATAACAATGAATTGTACGACGGGCTTCGAAATACCATAATTTTTGCGTACGAAGCTTCGAATTACATGATTGTTTTCACATTCTATTCCTCCTTTCAAGATAAACAATGTCGCGGGCTGTTGAAGGCAACCCGACCCCGTTTTAACAAATGGATTAAAGTCATATAAGACAAAAAAGCAATAATTATATATGATAAATCAAGGAATTTAGAAAAGGACTACAGAGTTAAGAGATACACTCGAAATCAAGCTAATACCAACCAAGTGCAAGAAGAAGATAATTTCTACTCACAACTAGAAATGGTAACTTTGAGGTGCATACCAAGAAAAGAAAAAGAACTATCACGGATGTGTTCTTGGTCTCAAGGTTAGATAAGAACTTGCTTACTGTGCCACAAATAGTAAGAAATGGTTACAGTGTGGAGTTCATGGAAGACAAATGTATGATCATAGAAAAAAGTGGGGCAAAGTTTGCTGATGTGACATTCAGAAGGTTTATCCATTGAGATGAAAAGTTTTTGACCTCTCGAACAATAGGTTTAGTGGTGCTAGTTTACACATCTTGGAGAAGATGCATAGCCATGAAATGGTGAAAAGGATAGCCTAGATTCAAGGTGATCTAGGTGATTTGTGGGGCTTGCTTGCAAGGGAAATAAACCATTGAGGATTTTTCCAAGAATTCAGAAGCATAAGCCAAGGCGATAGTGGAGTTAGTGCATACAGACCTTTGTGCTCCTATACAAACTCCATCCTTAGATAGACGTGTGTATATCTTGACATTCACACATGATTATTCTCATATTTTTTTGGAATACTTCTTGAGGTTAAAGTGAGACACCTTTAGCATGTTTAAGAAGTTCAAGAAATTTGGTAGAAACTTAGACTAGCAAGAAGGTGAAGATACTCACATCAGATAGAGATGGGGAATTCAACTTAAAGGAGTTCTCTAACTTCATGGAAGAGCATGGCATATAAAAAATTTGAGTATGGCCTATAATCCTCATCAAAATGGAGTAGCTAAGAGGTGAAATAGGATAGTGATGGAGAAGACGATAGACATGCTAAGGGACAAGGTTTTTCACAAACGAAGTTTAAGCTATCTCAAAATGTTTGGGAGTCATTGTCATGTAATGATTCTAGCACAACAGAGGTAAAATTGGATACAAAGTTTGAGAAAGCTATATTTGTGGGATATAACAACATGAGCAAAGGGTATAGACTCTACAATATGAGTTCAGACAAGGTGGATATGGCATGGGAAGTGATATCTATGGAGGACAAAGGTTGAAACTAGAAAACAGAATCTGAAACTAAAAAATAGATTGTGGTTCCAAGTTTGAGTCCAAGAATGCTAAATTATATGCAAAATGAATAATAACCTTGAAGAACTCATGCTATGATAGTGGAGGAAAGACAAAGGTGTAGAGTAAGCTGAGTTTCATTTGCTTCAATTCACTCCTAGTCCTTTCAGGCTGAGCCAGTCCAACATCAGAAGAAGCAACAACAATTCACCATGTTGGTTCACATGATGAAGAGACTTACAGATGTCTATGAGAATGTTGAACTAGTGGATGGAGAGGCCAACGAAGTATATGAATGTTTTTTCTTATCACTGGCTGAGCCTATAATATTTGAGGAGACTGTTGTAGGCAAAGATTACATAGATGCAATGGACACTGAAATAGACATGATAAACAAGAATGAAACATGAGAACTTGTTTATTTATAATCAGTTGATGATAAGGTCATCAGTGTCAAGTGGATTTACACGGTTAAAACAGATGAGGATGGTCAAGTTCCGAAGCTCAAGGTTATGCTAGCAGCAAGAGGTTTCACTCAAATTCATGGAACAAATATTTTCTCATGTGCCTAGATATGATACCATGAGGGCGTTGATAGCATTGCAGCACAAAACGATAGGGATTAAACTAGATTAATGTGAAGTAAGCATTTCTGTATGAGGAGATTGCACAGGAGGTGCATGTTGAACAACCTCTCGATATATAACTTATGACGCTGACGACAAGGTGTTGAAGTTAAAGAAAAAACTTTATGGCTTCAAACAAGTTGAAATAGCATGGTACAAAAGTATTGATCGTTTCTTTATAGAGAAAGAATGCAAGTGATTCTACGTTGCAATGTATTTGTAGGAGAAAATTAAGAAGATATTGGTCATTTGTTTGTATGTTGACGACCTGATCATCTCAAGGAATGATGAGGAGTGTATCAACAAATTCGAGGGAAATTAAACAAGAGATTTGAGATGAGTAACCTTGACAAATTGAGGTACTTCCTAATATTTGAAAATCAATTATATTGCAAGGAGAAAATGATCTTAAACAAGTCCAAGTATGCACACCATTTGTTGAAGACGTTTGGAACACAAAATTCCAAAAGTTTGAGCATACTTCTATCACCTTATGGAAAGAATTCAAATGATGTAGTTGAACTAGTTAATCCTGCCAAGTACAGAATTATAGTTTGTGGATTGCTATACTTGTCGGTAACTACGCTAGACTTAGCATTTTCAACTTCAAACCAATCAAAAACCAATGTCAAGCATACTAAGAAGAGTCTCGAAGAGGCAAAGAGAATATTGACGTACATTACAACAAGTGTTGATCATGGACTGATGTTTAGTAGACGCGAGATTTGTTGGATATGTGGATTCTGATTTGGCTAGAAACATGGTGTCTTCAAGATGCACTACTTCCTATTGTTCCACCAATGGTAGTGCTATGTTGGTATGAGAAAATTAAGAAGATATTGGTCATTTGTTTGCATGTTGACGACCTAATCATCTCGAGGAATGATGAGGAGTGTATAAACGAGCTCGAGAAAAATTAAACAAGACATTTGAGATGAGTAACCTTGAAAAATTGAGGTACTTCCTCAGATTTGAAAATCAATTATATTGCAAGGGGAAAATTTTTTTAAACAAGTCCAAGTATGCACACCAATTGTTGAAGAAGTTTGGAATACAAAATTCTAAAAGTTTGAGCATACTTCTATCACCTTATGTAAAGAATTCGGAAGATGGAGTTGAACTTGTTAATCCAACCAAATACACAATTATGGTTGGTGGATTGCTATACTTGTCGGTAACTAGGCTAGAATTAGCATTTTCAACTTTAAACTAATAAAAAAACAATGTCTAGCATACTAAGAAGAGTCTCGAAGAGGCAAAGAGAATTCTGACGTACATTACAACAAGTGTTGATCATGAACTAATGTTTAGTAGGGGCGAGATTAGTGGGATATGTGGATTCTGATTTGGCTAGAAACATGGTGGCTTCAAGAAACACTACTTGCTATTGTTCCACCAGTGGTAGTGCTATGTTTAGTTGAGTAACTAAAAAAGAAACTTTCATTGCTCAATCAACTGAAGATGTTGATATACAACTCTTTGTCATACCACATAACGTGTAGTATGGTTAAAGAGGCTATTTACAAGTTTGCTTTTGACATGAGTGAAAGTCTGGTGATTCATTATGATAACACGACTTCTATAAGAATTGGAATGAATCCGATGGATCACAAGATAACCAAGCATATTTTGAATAAGTTTCATGTTTTGAGGGAGGCTATGAATAATGGTGTTATCAATTTGGAGCACATTTCTGGTGAGTGACAAATTTTAGATAGTTTTACTAAATTCTTAGGCACAAGACGCTTTGAGGAGCTGAGGAGCGATATGTGACTTGTGACATAACATATCAAAAGGAAGATGGAAGTTATTGATCGGTTTTTCCACAAGCTAAACCAAGACAATGCAGACAAAACAAAAACTGGGAAAACAAGGCATTAGAAAGTAGAGCAATAACATATATTGAAGCTCAGGAATGCAAAGAGAAGACGATACATTAGAGAAAAAGCAGGAGGAATGAAGACTTATAGAATGCAACACAAGAGGCAGTCCAAGCAGAGCTCAGAATCACCAAGAAGTTACAGAAGACAAATGGTTACATTTATGTTTTTGTAAGAACCATATAGGTTCCATTTTGGATCAAATCAAGAAGATTTATTTCCATTATTAACAAGGTTGAAAACATGGTCGGAGTGTTTGTAGGTCTTGGATGTAGAAAGACCTTGTATTCATATTCAAGAAGTATGAAACTTGTATTAATCATAAACTCTTGGGTTCACCGTACAACGTCATTCATCTTCTTCTCACCAGAAACATACATTTTAATAATGAACACTTCACATTTTGATTATTTACATTTGAATTTGTTCAAATACCACAATAATACGGAAAATGTGAACTAATTTAAGCAACATTGTGGTTGCTAAAGTCCACTGACGTAACAACACAACAATGATATGTTTAAGAACGTTTAAGACATATTTGATATGAGTTTTACTATCATATTTCATCTCATTTTAGCTTCCTAGATTGGTAAGCATAGAGCGTCTTGTTTTGATTCTTACCATATTTGTAAATCTATGTCTTTACAATGGCAACAACATTTTAAGATTAAATATGGATTGTATTGTTCATGTCTGATTACAATTAGAAGGACTCGTTCACAAAACTAAAAACTTTTATGATTTGAGGAGTTATGAGTTTTTTTTATCAATGTGTATTGGAATTTTATGTGTTTTTAGATTATTGGACATCGTTTTATTTGTGTTTGTAGTTTATTAAAGATAAATGTTGTATAATTTTAAAAAAAATATTTTTATTTTTTGTTATTCTTATTTTTGGGGCGTGTATCTGTGGGTTCTACAAATATTATTATTTGGATATTGCGGATACCCAAAACTCCAATATTCTTATATTATGGGTACGAGTTCAGGTGATAACTTACATTACTGGTACGGGATAGGATTGGGTTTAGGTATCCACAGGTGCATGCCCTTAGTGCTAGTGTTGTCACAATAGATTAGTTGGATCCCTAATAATTCAATATAATTTTGATGAGATGATTGAGAGCTCATTGTATTTCAATAGAATTACTTGTAATCGACAAGTACTCAGCCTCTAGAAATGATCACACAGTACCTTATGTTTCTTTGATAACCATGAGATAATAGACACGTACTCAGCCTCTAGAAATCGTCTTTATCACCTACTTAATCAGTGTCACTAAATTGCATGAAAAGAAGCGGAACTGGTAGAAAATTACATATCCCCTTTTGTCTAAGTCCAAGTCTAATATCGTAAAACCTACCTTGTTTCTTACGAGTAAACCATTATTGGTGCTTGCATAAAATTGGAGTGTCGATTTACTATAAAATAATATATGATCTTGTGAATGAGAGATATTGCAAACTCCTAGCAACTTTGCGTTATTTCGTGGGGTGTTAAAATAGCTCTCCATCATATAGGACAAGTCTTATCGTTAAGGCAATATTGTAGACATAGATATGGAATCATTCATTTGTGTACGTTGAAGAATACTTAATATCTATTTATACTTACTAAATAGCATGCCCTTGTCAGTAGAGTTGTCTCAACCCCTAGAAAAACACTCTTTGAGCAAGAATCGATTGTTCATGGAGTCAATGAAATTGCGGGCATGAGCTGCAAAAATGCTGGTAACAATGAAATCATCAACGTAAAGGATAACAAATACTCTATTATCATTTAGTTTTAAATTGTTATATCGTTTTTCTTGTTTGATGCAAAAAAACATTCACCACTATGCTCGAGGCTCTGAAAAGTCTCAGCCGAGACTCGCAATGAGTTTGAGTATTATTCCCTAGTTCAAAATCAAACTTGAGATTTTGTTCCATTAGATGAATCAAACAACATTGTCCAAAAGTTGATTATCATGACACGTTCAGTCTGATTGTGAACACTACAAAAAAACTCGCAGTTTCCAACGGACGGGACAATGGATCCGTCCGTTGGAAACATTTACCAACGGGTTGTAACGGATTTGTTGATATTTTCAACGGAAAAATCTTTTGCAATCCGTTACAAATTTCAACGGAATTGTAACGGATAATTTCCATTGCTATATCCGTTGAAATCCGTCGCGATTTTTAACGGAGTGTAACGGATTATGTCCGTTGGCCTTATCCGTTGGAAGATCCGTTAGAAACCAGGAAAAGGGTTCCAACGGGCGTCAGTTGCAAATTGTAATGGATGCCCGTTAAAAATCGCAATGGATGCCCGTTGATATTGTAAATTTCGAGGTTCAACTGTCAAATTAAATTACCGCGAAGGAGCAACGGGCATCCGTTGCAATTTCCAACGGATGTCCGTTGGAATATTTACTATATATATCGAAACCTAGGGTAACCCCAAAGCATCAATAAAAACCATATTAATATCTATTATTGAATCCAATACAACTTTGATGAATTGTTTCACCGCCGGGATCGGGAAAAGGATTCCCGACGGTGTTACAGTTCATAAAGGTTGTTTTGAATTTGATAATAGACATAAAGATGTCGGATGTCCGTTGGAATATTTACTATTTACATCGGAACCTAGAGTTACTTCAAATCATCAATAACAAGTATCTTAATATCTAATGTCAAATCTAAAACAACCTTCATAAACTGTCTCACTGCCGGGATCGGGAAAAGGATTCCCAACGGTGATGCAGTTTATGAGGGTTGTTTTTAGATTCGATAATAGACGTAAAGATGCTGATTTCGGTTTTTGTTCACTACTAGACATCGAAATTAAATGAATTATAATTACAAAATCGTAATTTCATAAGATCTACCTATTATAATATGAAAAAAGTAACGGATTTGTAAGCACTTTTAAAGGGTATTAATCCATTGGAAAAGATTTCAACGGGCATCCGTTGGAATTTGCAACGGATGACCGTTACAGTTTGCAACGGATGCCCATTGAAATTGTTAATTTCGAGGCCACCGGTTTAAATTAATTCACGTGAACCTCCAACGAGCATCCGTTTCAAATTCCAACGGATGCCCGTTGGAATATTCACTATTTAGATCATACCAAAGAGTGCATCAAACCTTCAATAACAAAAACATTTTCGAAAAAATATCGTCGCCTTGAAATCAAAATATATATAGATCAAGAGAGTGGATGTATAGAAGACAAGATCTTGTAACCGAAGAGATTACGCAAGAATTCTTACACAGATGGGAGCAATTCATGAGTTTTGCATCAATGCAGCCCCTGTGTCAAGAACGCGGGACAATGTTGTGTCCATGCAAAAGATGAAAAAACATGGAGTATCGAAGTCAAGAAATTGTTTGCAAACATCTTCATAAGGTGGGTTTTGTTGAAAATTACGAAATTTGGTTTTTCACGGTGAAAATTGCGGTGTTAGAGATATTGTGCAAGATGCACAAGTAGAACGAAATGAAGAAGTTATTTATGAAGCATCAACGACCAATCCATATGTGGAAATAGTGTTAGATGCTTTTCCTAGAGGTGTTAATGAACAAACGCATGAAGAGATGCCGAACATCGATGCACGTCGATTCTTCAACCTATTGGATTCGGCGAAATAGCCTATATATGAAGGTTGTCGTGAAGGTCAGTCTCGTTTATCTTTAGAAACAGTTGCATGTTGTTTTGGGGAAATGATAAAGACTTGTTGGAATGCATGTTTTGCGGTGCAAGAATATTTCGGCCTAGAAAACCATCTTCACATAAATATGTACCGTACAAGAAAATGTTCTATATGAGATAGCACGCAGAACACTCAACGGTCGAAGGTATAATGCAACATCCATCAGATGATAAGGCTTGGAAAGATTTCAATGAAATATTTTCCGAGTTCGTGTATGAAACGAGAAACGTCTATCTTTACTTATGCACGGATGGTTTTAGTCCCTATGGACAATCTGGAAGCCAATATTCTCTATGGCCGGTGATTTTGTCCCCGTATAATTTGCCTCCCGAGATGTGTTTGAAAAGAGAGGGAATGTTTTTGACATTGTTGATTCCAGGACCAGAACATCCGAAGAAAAGTTTCGATGTCTTTTTGCAGCCCTTAATTCATGAATTACGACAGTTGTCGAACGAAGGAATCCTTGCTTATGACGTCAGTACTAACCAAAATTTCACATTGAATGTTATCTGGATGGAGCACGCACGGAAGATTGGCATTTCCATATTGTATGGAGGATACAGATGCATTTCGACTAGTACATGGTAAGAAACCATGTTGGTTTGATTGTCATAGAAGATTTCTTCCTCATGGTCATGCTTTCCGGAAAGATAAAAACATATTCGGAAGAACATGGTACAAAAAGAAGAGGCGTCGTGCATGCAAACCGAACACAAATCCTTTACAAAAGATTGAACACAATGGGTAATTTACAAGAATCGGTTGAATGCGGTGGAGATAGTGGGCATCGTAAACCACAAGGTCAAGGTGAATGGCATAACTGACATAAACGTAGTATCTTTTGGGAACTACCATACTGGAATTCATTGATATTACGTCATAATTTAGATGTTATGCATATCGAGAAGAACTTTTTCGATAACATCATAAATATTGTTTTGAATGTGGTGGGTAAAACCAAGGATAATATACAATAAAGAAAAGATTTGAAGTCAATATGCCGACGACCTGAGTTGGAATTACGAGATGGAAGGTCTACTGTCCCGGTATTCAAATTGTCTGGTCCGGCGAAAACAGCATTATTAAAGTGGTTAAAAGAGGACGTTAAGTTTCCCGATGGATATGCATCAAACATTGCTCGGTGTGTGGATATTGTTGGTTCGAGGCTGATCAGATTGAAAAGTCACGATTGTCACGTTTTCATGCAGCGCCTCATTCCAATTGCATTTGCTGAGCTCTTACCACGGAATGTTCACGATCTGTTATGCGGAACCAGCATATTTTTCAGAGATATATGTTTGAGGAATTTAAAAGGTGATGACTTGGAAGTAATGAAAAACAATATCTCTGAAGTATTATGTGCATTGGAAAAAAAAATTCCGCCTTCGTTCTTCGATGTCATGGAGCATTTGCCAATACATTTACCATATGAGGCAATACTCGGAAGGCCAGTTCAATTCAGATGGATGTATCCTTTCGAAAGGTTTTTCTTTCATTTAAAGAAAAAAAAAAGCAAAAAATAAAGTAGCGGTGGAAGGATCTATTGTCAAACAATACTTGCTGGAAGAAATCACATATTTCAGCACATTTTATTTCGAGTTGCATATTCAAACGAAAGAACGTCGTGCAACGGATGATCACACAAACTATTTGTATCAATACAATCCGCAGTTTGGCACAATTGCTGATATATTTACACCGATTGGACGTACAAGAGGTAAATCCGATGAATATTGGTTAACACCAGAGGAGTATAATCACGTCCACACATACATACTACTAAATTGTCAAGAGTTATTACCGTTCGAAAGGTACTGGTACATATTAATTTCAATCTTTTAAATATATATGTATATATATATACAATTTTAACTTATTTTCATTATACAAGGTATTTGATGAAGATGTACTTGGTACATATACTCATCTAAATGCAAATGAACTCACAGACATGAAAGTTCAA
>CM071869.1:10376276-10393708 GCA_036759665.1 Gynandropsis gynandra | reverse complement strand
TTCCTTCTTCACGACCTCGGCCATGTTGGGGTTGAGTCGGCGTTGACACTCTATGGAGGACTTCGACTCGTCTTCTAGGTGGATTCGATGTGTACAAATCTGAGGATCGATACCCCTGATATCTTCCAATGTGTATCCGATGGCGGCTCGATATCTCTTGAGGGCGCAGAGGAGCTTGTCCACTTGTGACCTATCAAGCGCGTCATTGATAATCACGGGGTACGTAGAGTTATCACCAAGAAACTTATACCTGAGCCCCTGCGGAAGGGGCTTAAGTTCGACCTTGGGTGCCTTCTCGGCACTCCAGTCAGGATCCGTGCGAAAGTGCGCGATGTGGGGTATAGGAGATGTAGGACATGGTTAAAGATGTACTACCCGGTCGGGTACATCAATATGCCCGAGCGGGTTCCGTTTCATTTGATTTGCTCGATCGGGCTCTGTAATCAACCCGCTAGGGGTATAACTTGTGCCATTCATCCCTGTAGGGTGTACACGAGTCGGGCAGTAGGCCTGCCCGGGCGGGTTCTCATCCAGAGGCGCTACCCGATCGGGTTCAAGAGTCTGCCCGCTCGGGTTAATAATTGGGGCATTTACCCCCGTAAGTACCGCCCGAGTCGGGTAAGCCTCATGCCCGTGCGGGTTCTTCCGTGTTAGCTTAGCCCGATCGGGCTGTGTGTCATGCCCGCTCGGGTTCACACTAGATCCGAGTTCAATCAACTCCTCCATTAGGTCTATGCATTCTTCTACGTCCTGAGATGACTGAAATGTACCTCCCTTACACGCTGAAAGTGCTAGTTCCATTGGGTGGATTGTCAGATACTCATGCGTGATTTCATCCACTAACTCATCCACCGTGTCGACGTGCATCACGGGTCCGGGCATGTATGGCTTCTTCAACGCTTCATCGAGTTTGAACTCGATGGATTCATCGCCGAACTTCATCACCAGCCTGCCCTCGGCACAGTATATCACCATATTCGCCGTGTTGAGGAACGGTCTTCCTAGAATAATGGGGATCCTCGGGTTGATCTCCATGTCCACGATAACAAAGTCCGCGGGGAACCAAAACTTCCCAACTTGCACTGCTACGTTCATCAATATACCTTCGGGATTCCGCACGGATTGGTCGGCTAGGGTGATCAGCATGCGTGTGGGCTGAAGATCTCCTACGCGATTAAGCTTTTCGACAAGGGATAATGGTAGCAAGCTCACACTCGCTCCAATGTCAATTAGCGCATGCTCAATCTCGTAGTCATAGATTTTGCAAGGGATAACGAAGTTACCTGGGTCGGGCATCTTCTTAGCCATGGACGGTGGTTGTATGAGAGAGTTTGTGACCTCCTAACCACGAGAAATTCATGCTCTACGGTGAGGAGTGATTCTTCCGAGACTAAACCTCCTAACCATGGATACATGAAACCCTACCTTCCAGCAGCGATTAACATATACCATGGCAGCGTTATCGATCGCAATCACTATCCCTAAGATGACTAACCGACCGGTCCGATTCTCATTAGCCAAAGCTTAATCTACTACTTAGCGGACCGGATTCGTTCCTTAACCTTCCAGCAAGGTTCGAGATCCTATATTGTTGAGCGGTCAGCACTAACGTATGATTGATATTGCTAAGCGTAGAACCGTAAATCAAGAGTAAATAAATAAAACTAAGCATTAATGTGAATCATCGTTCATACATACAATTCCGATATCCCTACCCGCAGTAGGGACTCTACTCACTCATGGAATAAACGAAAACAGAAGATAACACAGTTCTATACATGATAAACCCTAAGGAATTCGATGCCTCGACCTTCCCTATTGTGTTACCGGTGTACGGAATGGTGCTTCTCTTCTTCTCCGATGCTTCCTGAGCCTTTCCAGATGTTTTTCTAGTCTTTTCTTGCCCTGTTCGTCGCCCCCTTTACCCTAGATCCATTCAGTTCTCTTTATTCGCTCGTTTGAAACTTAGATCTAGGTTGTTGCGAAGTGCGCGGCCCGCTCGGGCACATATGTTACCCGGGCGGGTATAGGCAGCCCGACCGTGTTGATTCGGGAACCCGATCGGGTGAACGTCACCCGATCGCGTGACTAAGCGGACCCGAGTCGCGTAAACTTACGGGGCGGAAAGATGATTAACTGCCCGAGCGGGTATTCAGATTTCGCCCGATCGGGTGGTGATCACCCGATCCTCTTTGCTCATATGCCCGAGTCGTGTCAAATGCATGGATAAACCCCGTAGGTTCTACCCGAGCGGGTGAAGGAATAGTGCCCGACCGGGCACCCTCGTATCCTTGAAATCTCTCTTTTCCGCTCGTTGCTCGGGCGTTCCTTTGGGTTCTGAAGCTCTGAGTAGATGTGTCATCAAATCATGTGGTTTTTGCGTAGAGGTGTCCTCAAATCATGTGGTTTTTTGCAGGGAATCCTTCATATTGAGCTCATATAGGCCTTGTCGCCTAAAACCTGAAAACCGAGAAAACGGGGATGTAAAACTCGAAACCGTATCGGAATAGTAAGATTCGATGTAAGAAATACGCGAAAATGATCTAAAAACCTATCCTAATAATGATATACACTTTTAGTGTTATCAGTTGCTCATTGGAAAATTCGATATATATAAACCTGTTGAATAGTTCTTATTTCAACACAAATCACAAACAAAAAACTCCTCTCACATCCATAAACACTCTAAATCCTTAGAAAAACAATGAGATCGAGATGTTTTATAGGATCGGGGGGTTTATTAGCTGGTTCCGCGGGAGCTCCTTCCCCGCCGCCACCACCACCATATCGTATTCCTTCACTAGAATCGGCACCGCCGATATTTAATGAAGAAGACGATATGATAGATATCGATTCTTTGATTGATGATTTCAATGGGCGTCCAACCCTTCCGATTATCGATCCAGAACATTCTCCTGGGACGTTATGGTAAAAAATTTACTATTTTGATTTGTATTATTATATGTTATTAATATTATCTAACTTTGTATTGTTGATTTGCAGGTTTGATGTTGATGATGTACTGAAACACACAAACAACCTCATTATCTGAGGGTCCTTACAGGACGAATTATACTATTCCTAGCAAGTTACACCACAACTTGTGCGCCAATGATGGTGGCGCACTTTTATAGTAAGTTTTTTATTAAATTAAATTTCAACTTTTTAGTTATATATATATATGTTATAAAACTAAAAATTTTATAACTTTGTTTGCAAAGCTCATACAGATGGAGGCGAAAAGGATACGTTGCGCATCTACACAGCATGGATGCGCGAGATGCAGGCGCGGATGCGCCTGATGATGAACGGTGCGAAACGCAACTACTACGCCAACAATCGCAAACCGAGATGGGCAACGGAAGCGGTATTCAGTAAAATGATTCAGCATTGAGAGTCCGCAGAATTCAAAGCCAAGAGCGAGAAGGCCAAACAATGTCGCTACGGTGAGAAGGTTTCCGGAGATGGTCCGCATCCCCATACTTCGGGATCAAAATCCTTCCCGAAACGAAGAAAAGAATTGGTAAAATTTTCTTTATTTAAATGTTTTATTTATTTAAATATCTATCTAACTAACTTCATTTTATATTATAGATGCAACGGATAGGAAGAGAACCGACTCTTATTGAGCTGGTATTAGAAACCCATGCCAAGAAGAAGACGGTTGTCGGGGAAGAGGCCGACGAACCCGAACTCGTCGATCCTCGAGCGGAGCGAACCGTGAGAGCTGTGACAGAGAAGATCACACAACAATTTCAAACTTGCGGTTCAAGCCCCGACGAACTCAGTCCTTTACAAAAGGACAAAATTTATTTAGAGGTAAAAGTTCATTATTTTATTTCTCGATTATTAATAAAATCATTTGTAAAAATCTAACGTTACTTTTTTTTGTCTTGTTGTCGGTGAGACCGTATAAGGGACGTCTATACGGTCTCGGGGCTTCAAAAGGGTATCGTCGAGGACGCCATGACGGTACCTCCCGTAGTGCAAGAGAGTTTCACGCAACAACGGTGGATCCAGGAGCTTGAAGCCAAAGTTCAGCACTTGGAGAGCGCCATCGAGTTGATGGGGCAAGGGAGGAGATCAACGTCGCAACAAAAACCGGGTCTCGATTCAGATGCAACGCCATCTAGAGGTGATGGCGATCAGAGAGACGATATCGACCCCGCCAATTTAAACGAAATGTAATAGGATAGATTGGCGTAGTTTTAATTTTAGTTTTTTATGAACAATTTAATATTTTAATTAAAAAATTTTTATTTTAAAAAATATTATTTTAAAATTTTTATTTTTTTTAATTTCTTTACAAGATTTCCAACGGGCCCTTTTTTAACCGGCCGTCCGTTGCAAATTTGCAACGGGCATCCGTTACAAATATTTTCAACAAGCGTCCGTTACAAATTTTCCAACTGAGCTTTCCGTTGGAATGTCCGTTACAATTTTGCAACGGTTATTATTCGTTGGAAGACCGGTGCGAATTGCAACGGATCCGAATTTCCAACGACTGATTCCCAACGGACGGAAATCCGTTGCCATCTGTTGAAAAGAGCCCTTTCCAACGGATTTTAGGCATTTTCCAACGGATATGTCCGTTGGAAAATGCATGTTTTTTTTGTAGTGGAAAGCAACTACAATTTTTCTTGTCCTGTGCCTCGTAGTATCCTCATGTTGGACTCTAAAACAGCTCAACGTGAATAATGTCTTCTTCAAAGTGATGTTAATATGGAAGTGTAGATGTCTCAATCATATGCAGTTTATTGCTCGAGATCAAAAGTTATATGTGTGCAAACATAAGAAACAATCTATGACCTAAAGATAGTTTGAAGGGCATGGTACTCGAAACTCATACAACTTTTGGTTTCCCAATGTTTTGCGATTTTTTTGGTGAATAAGTCACTTTAATAAATGCTTGACGATATTTTTCTTGGTTCGTTTGATCATGTGATGATTGCTGAATTGTGCAAGTAATGATTCATCTAATAGAAAATAATCTAAAGTTTGATTATGAACTACGGAATTATACCCATTACTCATTGTACTTCTCAACTGAGCCCTTTTTAGAGCCTCGATATATAGTGGTTAATCTTTTTTCTGCATCACACAAGAAAAAGGATAATAGAATCTTTACGAATGCTTGACAATATTGTCCTTGGTTCGTGTGATCATGTTATGATTGTTGAATTGTACAAATGGAGAATAAGCCAGTGGTGCATCTAATAGGGTTTTGGTTAACAGAGAGACGATGGTGTTTCTGAGGCATCTGTAGATGTAAGTGTTGGAACAACGTTAGGATTGATTTCAAATTGAGCGTTTCATGAAAAACTATTTAGAGGCAATGGGTGACCAACACAAGGTTTACGGGTGAAAGAGGAATGGTTTGGTTTGGTGACTCTTGGAGTGTTCATGGTCTGGTGAGGTATTTGTTGGATTTGTGGTAAGAAAAGACACTCTATGAAATATTACAAGACACAAGAGAAAGATGTGATTGGCGATTGGGTCATGACACAACAATTTAGATGAATAAATATCCCAAAAATAACATGGTGTATACCTAGGATCTAGTTTGCGCGAGAATTATGGACAAATCCAAGTATAGTATAAACACATAAAAGTGTTTTAGTTTGCCATGTTTGAGATATTGTGGAATAGGTCTTCGTATGGTAATTGGTGGGATAAATTAAGGGTTGGAATTCTATTGATGAGGGAGCAAGTCACGGTGACATCAAATAACCAAAAGTGGATCGGTAATGACACATGTGTAAAGAGAGAACCCAATTTTGAGTATATGACGATGATGTTGCTTGGGTATATCATTATGTTTGAGAGTATATGGTGATGTGCTGAGATGGAATATACAATGTGCGACGAGATATAGTATGAAATTTGAACAGAATTGTGTTACAAAAATTGGTTTCAAACATGTATATGTGTAGAGAAGGATTTTTGTTTGATTGGGTAAACCCATGTTTGTCGAGTAAAGTGGTCTACGAATATGACATGGTATTTGAATTCATTAATTGAATGAATTAGAGATGTCCAAACATCAAAAATACAATCTCTAATGGCTTAGAAAATGTAATCGAGAAGTTATGGAAATGAAGTTTGTGAATTTTATTACTAGAGAAAGCATTACAAGTTAATAGAGAATGATTTAACAAAAATGGTCAAGTAATTTTTTTTTAATTATTTCATTGAGGATTACAACAACTCAGGGACCTAAACGTGTCTGCCACTTGGACGGACAAAGTGAACTTGGACATACGGTGATAGGATTGGTCGAATATGGAATTATTAATGGTCCAAAGACGAGATTTCGGATATGCATGCTGTTAGTGAGGATGGTGGCCATCTCTACTGCATAATCTTGGATGAAGCTGTCAAGGCCTAAATCTTCAAGGAGTGCAAAAATTTCGATGCTCTATGTGAAGTAGTTTGAGGATGTACGTTTGGTTATGTTGCTCATATTGACGGTGAGCAAGGCACGAAGTGGGTCATTAACCTTGAATGCCGAAATTTATTTGGTGTTCATCAGAAAAGCGGTGGAGGATTGTCCATGCTTAGGCATGGTGGGTGGCTAAGGTGGAGGATAGATTTCAGCAAAGGTTTGTGAGGGTAGACTCTTTAGGGGTGGAAATAGGCGTGAGAATAGGTGTTTATAGTCAAGAAAGCGACGATGGTAAGGTAGATTGTAGAAAATTTGACGATGTTAAGAATAATTGGCGTAGATTGTAGATTTAGAGTTTAACCTTATTACGCTACAATCATGCATACTACAATTATGCTATATCATATATATTTGTGATTCCATGTATCGTGCTTTCCTTATTCTTGCTTTCCATGTATTGTACCAATGATGTACATAAATCTTGAACGATGAATGAGAAAGGGCAAGAGGAATTTCCCGAAAATTGGCATGGTATCAGAGCCGACCGCTCTCGGCCGTCAATTTTGATTCACACGAAAACACATTCCTCACACGACACCAACGATGAGTTCTAGCCATTATGTGCCGAGAAGGGCTCACAGTGGTCGCAATATGACCAATGAGGATAGCTGTGATGATGATTACACGGAAGTCTGAGGACGTGTTACTCCTGCTCGTCGTCTGCACAAGATTCCTTTGAAAAAGCCATTCTATCTCCATCCTTCAGAGGGTCCCAGGATGATCCTGACCTCGTTGCAGCTCCATCGGGATGATAATTCCGAAGAATGGGCGAAGCATATTCGTCATACGTTTCGCACGAAGCGAAAAATTGGTTTCCTCGTCGGAACCATCATGAAACCAGAACATGATGAAGAAGGTTTTGGTGAGTGGAAATTGGTGAATTCCATGATCGTCGAATGGATTTTTAACACGATTGAGCAACCTCTTCGGACATCAATCTCCATTGCCGAAGACGTGAAGGAGTTGTGGGATGATTTGAATCATCAATTCTCGATTGGTAATTTTGCAAGAGCTCATCAGCTTCGTTCGGAACTATTCTGTTGTTCATAACAGGGACAGACTATTCAAACCTAATTTGGTTCCTTGAAAAAGCTTTGGGATGAAATCGATGAATACAAGCCGGTTCGTAACCGTAGTTGCGGGTATTTGCAATCTCAGTTACCACAGGATCGAAAAGAGGAACGGGCCAGCTTATTTCTCCATGGATTGGACGATGAACGCTATGACATGTTGTGTTCCCAAGTGTTCGCCATGGAATCACTGCCAAGCCTGCGACGCTTATTCTCAATGGTGGTGCAAATGGAGCGGAGACAAATCATGGCGAGAAAAAGGAGGAACAAACAGAGCTGATTGAATTCTCGACCAATCTTCTAGCTGGACCGATGATTCAAGCGGCTGCTGATCAGGTTCGTGACAAATGATTGATGGGTACTCACTGCAACAAACACGGTCACACGATCTCCTCGTGCTTCCTGTTGCATGGGTATCCGGAATGGTTGGGACAAAGACCCCGCAAAGGAGGCACTCGAGGCAAATCGTGAGGAGGTTCTTCCGCAGGCGGCGTTTCAACTGGAGCTCCTGGTGTTTCGATTGGTGTTGGACGCGGTTTTTCTGGACGTGCCAATGCCACTCAGGGATCAGTTGTTGTCACGATGCTTTCAGATGGAGACAACGTGCCGCAAAAAACCTCATTACCGGGGTTCTCGGAGGAGCAGTGGTCGACCCTAATGAACCTGTTTAAGATGCAAAACTCCGATTGTGATAATCGATATTCTGGTAATACGAATTTTTTAGAAATTTTGTTTGATTCAAGAGCCTCACATCACATGATAGGAGACTTATCTTTGCTGGTCTCGGTGATGGAAATATGCCCGAGTCCTATTGGATTGCCTGATTGGCGCAATGCATTTGGGACCTTCTTTTCATCTGTGTGATGTACTCTATATGCTAGGGCTGAAGTTCACGTTGATTTATGTTGCAAAATTGGTTCAGCAAAATGAATGTATCATTACATTCACTGATCGTCTTTGTGTGATACAGGACCGTACCAAGAAGACCCTGATTGGAGTGGGTGAAGAATGCAATGGGGTTTACCATTTCCGTGGAACATTTGGAGCGCGTGCTTATCAAGCGGGAAAATTGGATTCATGGGAATTGTGGCACCGACGACTTGGACACCTGTCTAACAAAGTATTGTCTTTTCTTTCTGATTTGGTTGGCTCTTCGAAGCCTGTGGCAAATAAATCTCCATCCGATGCTTGTTCGCGAGCAAAACAGACACGAGCACGTTTTTATGAGAATGATAATAAAGCTGTTACATGTTTTATTTGGTTCATTGTGATGTTTGGGGACCTTATCCCACTCCTGTGACTTGAGGTGCGACGTATTTTCTTACCATTATGTATGATTATTCTCGTGCCGTGTGGGTCTATTTGTTGCATGCTAAAAGTAACATTAAGCGTATCTTACCAGCCTTCATTGCAATGGTACATCAACAATTTGATAAGCATGTGAAGATTGTTAGGTCCGACAATGGCTTGGAGTTTATGGGACTGCGAGCGTTCTTCTCTACGCATGGAATCATTCATCAGACTTCATGTGCTTATACACCGCAACAAAATCGACGCGTTGAAAGGAAACATCGCCACATACTCAATGTTGCGCGTGCATTGATGTTTCAAGCTAATCTTCCAGTCACGTATTGGGGCGAATGCATTCTTGCGGCTCTTTATTTGATCAATCATTCCCCATTGGTCTTTTTCATGGCAAAAGTCCCTACGAAACGCTCTACGGTTCACCACCTAGTTATGAATGGATAAGATAATTTGGGTGTCTTTGCTATGCCTACAAAGGACTTTGGCCGCGAGACAAATTTGCTCTTTAGAGTAGACATTGTGCTTTTATAGGGTACTCTTTAACTTAAAAGGGATGAAAGGTTATGGACTTGGAGACGAAGGAATTCTTTGTGTCACCTAATATGGTTTTTCACGAGATGATATTTCCGTTCGCTGAAGCTGTTGTTCTAGCTCCAAAAACCGGTTCGAGAGTGCCTTCACATCCAGCCGTGTTTGACTTCCCTGTGTATTTTTCACCCACGTCGCTTGATAGGGATGAAGCACCCATTTTGATGACCTGAACAAAATTGCAGTTGAGGAAACTACTACAGCCGAAGAACGCTCGCATCTGCTAGATCAGAATGGAGCTATCTCTGGTTTGACGGATGAAAACAGACCGTCATCAGATGTTGCTGCTCCTCCGGCAGCAGACAATGAGCTTGAGTCGACTGTTGTTATTCTCCGAAAAGGACAGCGTGTTCGCCAGAAATCAGTACTGCTTAAGGACTTTGTCACGTACTTTGCCCATTGCTTTTAAGAACCCATTCGCATTCCACCCCTCTCCGATCAGTCGTCTTCAGGTACATGTTCATATCGCATTGCTAACTTTGTCTCCTGCAAAAAAAATTTTGATTCTCACAGAGCATTTTTGGTGGATATCACCGTGGGGTTCAAGCCACGAAACTTTTCTAAAGCCTCATCGTCACCGGTATGGGTTTCCACAATGACTCACGAACTTCAAGCTCTGAGGACAATCGGACATGGACTCTCACCTCACTTCCCCAAGGAAAAAAGGCCATTGGCTTTCGGTGGGTATACAAGATCAAGTATAATTTCGATGGAATCATTTAGCATTACAAAGCACGCTTGGTGGTTTTTGAAAATCGAAAACCCGAGGGGGTAGACTACGAAGAGACATTCGCCTCGATGGCAAAGATGACCACGGTGTGTTTATTTCTTGCTATTGTTGCGGCGAAACACTGGTCGGTACATCAAATGGATGTACATAACGCATTCTTACATGGGGATCTGCAAGAAGAGGTATACATGAAGTTGTCCCCGGGTTACAAATGTTCCGATTCTACATAGGTTTGTCGGCTGAACAAGTCGCTCTATGGAATCTGTTAGGCTCCTCGATGTCGGTTCGCGAAGCTGACATCGGCTCTTCTACGCTACGGGTTTGTCCAATCCTAGGCTGATTACTCCTTGTTCACACTTACTCGCAGTTCGTCTTCACTCTACGTGTTGATTTATGTCGATGATCTTCTCATTTGAGTTAATGACAACACATCTATCTCTGTTTTCAAGAATTATTTGCGGGATTGTTTTTACATGAAGGACTTAGGACCTCACTTCCGCAAGGAAAAAGGCCATTGGCTGTCGGAGGGTATACAAGATCAAGTATAATTTCGATGGAACCATTCAGTGTTACAAAGCACGCTTGGTGGTTTTGGAAAATCGAAAACCTAAGGGGGTAGACTACGAAAAGACATTCGCCTCGGTGGCAAGGATGACCACGATGCGTTTATTTCTTGCTATTGTTGCGGCGAAACGCTGGTCGGTACATCAAATGGATGTACATAACGCATTCTTACACGGGGATCAGCAAGAAGAGGTCTACATGAAGTTTCCCCTGGGTTACAAATGTTCCGATTCTACACAGGTTTGCCGACTAAACAAGTCACTCTATGGACTTCGTCAGGCTCCTCGATGTCGGTTTGGGAAGCTGACATCGGCTCTTCTACGCTACGAGTTTGTCCAATCCTGGGTTGATTACTCCTTGTTCACACTTACTCGCGGTTCGTCTTCACTCTACGTGTTGGTTTATGTCGATGATCTTCTCATTGGAGGTAATGACGACACATCTATCTCTGTTTTCAAGAATTATTTGCAGGATTGTTATTACATGAAGGACTTAGGATCTCTCAAGTTCTTTCTTGGGATTTAGATTCCTCGCAGCAATGACGATATTTACCTCTCTCAACGAAAGAATGCACTCGATATTGTGTCTGAGTGTGGGTTACTAGGAGCGAAGCCGGTTCTCTTTACTCTCGAGAAGAACCATAAACTAGCCTCATCTACCAAGCCGCTGTACAAGAACCCGGAGCAATATTGTCGGTTAATCGGACGTTTGATTTATCTGATGATGACACGCCCCAAGTTTTTTTGCGATACATGTTTTGTCCCAGTTTATTAATCAGCCTCGTACAGACCATTGGCTTGCTGCATTACGAGTAGTCTACTATATTAAGGGGTCACCAGGTCAAGGCATCTTTCTCCTGTCTGACAGTGATCTTCGTCTCTATGGGTATTGCGATTCGGACTGGGCGACATGTCCGATCTCTCGTCGTTCGGTCACGGGTTATTTTGTTCATCTCGGGCATTCTCCTATTTCGTGGAAAACAAAAAAGCAACACACTGTCTCTCGTTTCTCGGCCGAAACGGAATATCGTGTTATGACAATGCTTACGAGTGAACTCAAATGGCTCAAGGTATTGCTTAAGTGCTTTGAAATTCCTCATCAGATACCTATGCGCTTGTTTGGAGAAAATCAGACTGCCCTCCACATTGTGGCGAACCCTGTCTTACATGAATGTACCAAGCACATCGAGATTGACTGTCACTTCATTCGCGATGAGATTCAACTGGGCGAGATCATGACTTCCTATATCCGATCTTCCGGTCAACTCACAGATATTCTCAAAAAACCTCTTGGGTTGCATCCTTTCATACGACTTCGTTTCAAGTTGGACGTTCGAGATCTTCATTCTCCAATTTGAGGGGATGTATTACGCTACAATCATGCATACTACAATCATGCTATATCATATATTTGTGATTCCATATATCGTGCTTTCCTTATTCTTGTTTTCGATGTATTGTATTTTCCTTATTTTTGCTTTCCATGTATTGTACTAATGTTGTACATAAATCTTAAACGATGAATGAGAAAGGATAAGAGGAATTTCCCAAAAACTCGCAAACCTTTTGTAATTTGATACTATATATTACTAGAATTAAGGATACATTTTATTGTCATCGTTAGAATACTATATATACATATATATATATATTATATCTTGTATATAACACATTTATGCAGATGAGATTATAATATATCCTACTATATGTAAGACACTGTTCGACTACAAACTCACTGACTACTAATGAGGCAGGGGTAATGACTCGACGGCAAATAAATCATATATATATATATATATATATATAAACTTTTGAAGAAAATATGGGAACCAAAAATTGGTTCTTTGGAAATACATAATCATAATAACAAGAAGACATAGGTTTATAGATTTTATTGTTAATTATGTCTATTTAATTTAGGACACATTTCTATTTATTCTCTTGTACATATAAATCCTTTTCAAATTAACTGTTTTGCAAATAAAAAATGTTAAACATTTTGTTATGAAAACATGAAAAAGATTGACTGTAATACAAATTAAACTAAAATATTGAAATAAAGAGCTAAGGATTAAGGAATCATACTCTATATGCATGCGAAACGGCGAAACACATTCCATATTTTAGAATTATTAAAGTAAAAAAATTTATATAGATAAGTATAATAGTTTTGATTAGGTAACAACTGATTAAATTTTTTCCCCGTAAAAAGAAGTTTTAATGTAAAAAGATTTTATCAGCTACTTCAATATATCTAAAAAATGCTACAACATTTGTCATCATTTCGGCCTCACCTCCACAGTGCATACGCAACATTTCTGTGCATAGAGATAAGAGATATAGTAAACGTTACGATATCTTATACATTCAAAAATTTATTTTTATGTACGTTAAAATTCAGATAAAATTTCGAAATAATGTTTCATTAAATGAATAAATGCAATACCTTGTTTTGCACTAACCAGCGTGAAATGCAGTCTTTATGGTAGACATGATGACACGGCAAAGTAATTAGCATGTCTCCCTTTGCAAATGCGGTTTGACAAATGGAACATCTGTAATTTTCACAATTGTATGACAAAAATGAAATCGAATATTCAACCACGTAAGAAAAAATTTAATGTTTCATGTGGACCGACTTATACAAATTTAGGTATTGACATTCCATTTAGTCTGAATTACTAAATATGTAGATATTGTTTTATGTATTATTACTGGATGCTATGTGGAGCAAAACAGGAAAAAAAAAAGACACAAATCAAGAACTTATCGATTCAGCTGTTATATTATTTGTTACAATATATAGTTCACATGTATAAAAAACATCTAAAAGCAATTTTGATGACCGAATGTTTTTGTTGCAAAGTTTATACATAAAAATCATTTTATACAAGAAAAAATATATTGTTTTTTCATTTTTCCATAAATGACCCATTAATGTATAAATATATTGGTATACAAAGAATACTAAGATTTGATGGTGAATATTGATTTTACGTTAAATCGATTATATCAGTATTTTACTTCATATATATGAGAAAATTTCTAATTTTAAACTCAACCATTAACTAACATAATTGCAAACTAAAAATAAGAATTAATCGGTTGATGAATATAGATTGATCTCTTACGTTGAATCTTTAGGGATAGTCTTTTTCTTTTTCCACCACGATGTTTTGGATCCAAACTTGTGCGTAGGCAACCGAGAGATTACCTTCTTCGACAATCCTCTACTTACGTCTCCAATCGATTCTCCTAATTCGTTCAATTCCTAACCAATCTGTATGTTATAATATATTTCGCTAAAAAATATAATTTCTGTATATACAATATAACAATAATGACGCACCTCATACGTCATGTTGTCGGGATCGATATCCTCATCATGAGTAGAATTTGAGTCGGAACTGTCAGATGAAGAAACCGGGGAATTATTTCCATGGTTACGCGACTGTATTCCTCTACTTGTCTGAAACTTCAATTAATTTTTTCTTAGCCATGACAAAATTTTATATAAAAAAAATCTACGTGATCAATACGCGCGTGTGTGTATATACGTATATGTGTATGATCTTTACCGAAGGAATTTGTCGATTATGAGCCGGACTAACTGCAGATTGATCGTGAATATGTCAATAATAAAACCAGTAGATTTGTTATTCTGTTGATTGGAAGAAATTGAAATAATAATAATCAAGGTATATATCTCTATATATATATATACATAAATATACCTTCAAGACTATGGAATTCTTCAGTTATGTCGTCGGATTCCGCTGAAAAAGATTCGAAAGTATACATACACCAATAAGTTAAATCGATTAATAAATTCCAATATTCAGAGTATTAGCGACTCGTGTAATTACAATTTTTATGAGATTAAAGACTTTGGATTCACCAAATTAATTATTAAAACAGTTAAATCCTCCAAATCAGAAAAAAATTTAAAGTAATTGGATTGAAAACTACTTACTTTCCTGCTCTTGCAAACGTCTTGCATATTCTTCGTCATCGTTTAGAGAGCTTGAACGAACCTGATCTGCATATAAACATTTAATTTATAAAGTTTCCATTATCTTGTATGTATACAGCCGTTTATAAAATTCAGTAACCAAGTCGTAAAAATCTGTTGAATCATATAATTTAGAGAAAGTACACAAAAAATAAAAACTAATTAAAAATGCATAAAAAGAGAAACCAATTCAAATAAGTTATATATCTTAATGACTATATAAAAACATATTACAACGTAGTTATCAAATTAGTACATAAAATATACCTTCCATCGCTTGTAATTGTCTTGCCAGTTCTTCATCGTCACATTTAAAACGAGCATCTATATATTTAATGAAACAAATGTGTCAATTACAAAAGCAATGTTCCCAATATATACATATATATCCCCAAAATACGTAAAATGACATACACTAAGTGTTACGAAGCTTTGATAATCCTCCTAATATATAAAACTACCCTAAATGTTTTAAAACCTAGACGCTACTTATTGAAATTAAATAACTTATATAAATTAGGAACCTTATATAAATCTACTTAAAAAGTGTTATTTCGATAAAAATGTCATGGATATAACCAACAAATCGATCGGAAAAACTAGTACCTTCTTCTTGTTGCATCTGTCTAGCAATGGCTTCATCGTCATCGATAAAGTAAGAGTCTTGTAAAGCTATAGCCAAGGCTTCGTCCAATGCCACTTGCTCTGAACGTGGTTTCGGCTGCCTAGGGTTGGTGTCCGCATTCATCGGAGCCTTGCCAAACCTCTGGTCTCTCACCATTGCCCAAAAAAACGATCTCAATATTTTTCTAAAATGGATTAAAATCTGGAGAGACTTCTTCAATTGGATTTTGTAGTCTCTATACCTTTATATATTTATGATGTTTGTTTTTTTTTTTTTGGTTGGGGAGGGAACGTGAATGAGAAGATAATAACCAATATTTACTAACAATCAATCAAATTAATGGTCATTTGCATGCCTTTTTATATGAATGTATGAGTTGTTTAGGCATAATTTGATGTGAGGATATATTTGAAAAAGCTTTGTGTGATGGTGCCATTAATTTCGATGGATATTTATGTATCTTAAACAAATGATCATATTCTGTTATTTTGTTATCATTATCTTCACAATATTGACACTACCTCTTACTGTTCATATAATACGCGACTATCAGCACCAAATTAGAGGTTGTAAAGTTCATAAATAAAATTTCCAATGAAATAATGAGCGAATATGATATATTAATTATCCATCCGTTGACTACTTCATTTTTGTATAACACTATGATTAAAAATTTAATATTTCTTTTTTTGTTGTGATACTATAATAAACGTAAATTATTCCAAGACTTGTTTACTTAAGTTTCTTATGATATAAAGCTTCGCTCCTATGATCGCTGCTGCATTTCCGTTTACGATGGATGGTGTTTCAGTCAATGATTGACGACGTTTTGTTTCATTTTGTCTGACTGATGAAATTATTGCATTTGATAATAATTGTGAATTATTGCGATCTGAAACAAATAATAAAAAAATATTGTGATTGTGTGTTGAACAAAACTATAAAAATGAACATCTATTATTCATAAATGAATTTATTTAAATTTTGTTTATTTTTTATATACTTTTAATTGTATTTTAAAATATTTTAAAATCAATTAAAAGTATTTATATAAACATTTATATATATGTGTATATATATACAATTAATAAAAACTATTATAGGCAATTGTAATAAATTTTTCAAGACATAATCAAATATTACATAATACAAACTATAATTTCGTAAAATTTAAAAAAAAATACATATATCAAGGGCTAGGTAAAATATTTGAAGAATTCGTATCCGATTCGTATTCGAACCGAAAATTCATACATCCGCAGACACAAATACAAATACAAATATTAGAAATCAGATATTTGACAAATATAAATACAAATAGTAGACTCAATTATCCGAACTATTCGTACCTGTAAATATTAAATAAAAAATTTAGTTAATATATAGATATATATAACAAAAATGATTTTAATAATCAAATTGGAAATAAAAAACATTATTAATCTTATTTAAACATTTATTATATAAATATATATAGACAAATATGTAATATATTTATGATTGGACGACTAAAATATCAAATACTTTAAAATAACTAATATTGTTGAAGATTTAATTTATACTATAGATTGGTTCGGATTCAAATGGGTTGGGTAATGTTATAGAGATATTATAATATATGAAAAAATATAGAACTCACTAAATATATAATTTTTTGCGAATTTTATTTTAATGTGTAATCTGACAATGTGTTTCATTGTTTTAGATGAATTAACTATATTCGTAGAATCATCCACGAAACTAAATTTCTTTATATTATGTATATTTGCATCTTTATGCAATTTGAAATTTTAATTTTAGATTATATGTGACACTACTAGAAATTTTAAATTTAGGGGCGGAATTTCCGGACGGATTTTGATCCGTCCCTAAATTACGGACGAAAATTTTGGTCCGTCCTTAAATTCCGGACGAATTTTAATCCGTCCGTAATTTACAAACGAAATTCTTTCAGTCCCTATTTTCGGACGGATTAGGGACTACCTCCAATCAGTCCCTAAAATACGGACGGATTAGGGACGGATTTTTTTATTTTTTTAAAAAAAATTATTTATTTTATTTTTATTCATTTTTTATCACTTTTTATTTTTTTAC
>CM071869.1:10316281-10366414 GCA_036759665.1 Gynandropsis gynandra | reverse complement strand
AGTTATCCCCGGAGGGACAACACGGCACAAGTAGGCCGCGACCCGCTGAAGACGTAGACCCCGGGCCGAGACGCGCCGAAAACAGTTTCAACCGCGCCGCGCGACAAAGATAAAACCGAGGCCACAACTTCGAGGGCTCGGGATGTGAAATGTTTGAAGTGTCACGGAAGAGGACACTATGCCAGCGACTGTACCAACAAGAAAATCATGATTCTTCGTGAGGACGGAGAATTTGAATCCGAGGAGGAGGCGGCCGAACTATCGGACGAGACGCAAGAAGAGGAACCAGCCACGGGAGAATTACTGGTCACGCAACGTGCCCTAAACACACAACCCAAGTGTGATGAGCAAGAATAGCATGAGAATCTGCTCCACACCCGCTGTTTGGTTCACGGCAAGGTTTGTAGCGTCATCATTGACGGTGGAAGCTGCACGAATGTGGCTAGCGTTACGATGGTTCGAAAGCTCGGACTAAAAGTTCAGAAGCATCCGAAGCCATATAAGCTTCAGTGGTTGAACGAAAACGGTGAAATGAAGGTGGCGAGCCAAGTGATCGTTCCATTTTCCATAGGAAAATACGAGGACGAGATCCTATGCGATGTACTTCCGGTGGAAGCACGCCACATCTTGCTCGGAAGACCTTGGCAGTCAGACCGCAAAGTGAAGCACGACGGTTACACCAACAAGCATTACTTCGAATTCAACGGGAAAAAGACTGTACTTGTCCCATTGACGCCGAAGGAAGTTATGCAGGATCAAGCTCATCTAAAGAAGCAGAATGCCCTTGAGCTTAGACCGTCGAACTTTTTCGCACGATCGGGTGAAATCAAGAAAACTTTACATTCCGATCAAACTATACTTCTATTTGTTTATAAAGAAGCTCTGGCGAGCTTAACTAACATTACACCGGTGTTGGCGAGTGAAATCTCTAAACTTTTGCAGGAATACCATGATGTCTTTCCAGAAGAAACCCCCACCGGACTGCCACCCATACGTGGAATCGAACATCAAATCGATTTCATTCCCGGAGCCACGTTACCAAATCGGCCAGCATACCGAACCAACCCCGTGGAGACAAAGGAGCTGCAAAGGCAAGTCGAAGAGCTTATGGCCAAAGGACATATCCGCGAGAGTATGAGTCCATGCGCCGTACCCGTGCTACTCGTACCGAAAAAGGATGGCAGCTGGCGCATGTGCGTTGATTGTCGAGCAATCAACAACATCACGGTGAAGTATCGACACCCTATCCCTAGGTTAGACGATATGTTAGATGAGCTACACGGAAGTAGGGTATTTTCGAAAATTGATCTTAAAAGTGGTTACCATCAAATTAGAATGAAAGAAGGAGATGAATGGAAACTGCGTTTAAAACTAAGCATGGTTTATACGAATGGTTAGTTATGCCTTTTGGGTTGTCAAATGCACCTAGTACATTTATGAGGCTAATGAACCATGTACTTAGAGAATGATAGAAGGAGATGAATGGAAAACTGCGTTTAAAACTAAGTATGGTTTATACGAATGGTTAGTTATGCCTTTTGGGTTGTCAAATGCACCTAGTACGTTTATGAGGCTAATGGACCATGTGCTTAGGGAATTCATAGGTAGATTCGTTGTAGTCTATTTTGATGATATTCTAGTCTATAGTAATAATTTGAATGAACACCTAGGACATCTAGAATCAGTCATGAGGGTACTTAGAAAGGAGGAGTTATATGCCAATCTTAAAAAGTGTACCTTTTGTACGGATAACATTGTTTTCCTAGGATTTGTAGTGAGTGTAGATGGCGTTAAGGTCGACGAGGAGAAAGTCAAAGCCATTCGGGAATGGCCGAGCCCAAAGACCGTCGGGGAAGTCCGAAGTTTCCATGGACTTGCAGGGTTTTACCGGCGATTCGTAAAGGACTTCAGTACCATTGCTGCCCCTCTTACGGAAGTTATTAAGAAAAACATGGGATTTAAATGGGAAGAAGCTCAAGAAGCAGCGTTTCAAACGCTAAAGGATAAATTGACTAACGCCCCGTTGCTTATATTACCCGACTTTCTTAAAACTTTCGAGATTGAGTGTGATGCATCAGGAATAGGCATTGGAGCAGTCTTAATGCAGGATCGGAAGCCGATCGCCTATTTCAGCGAGAAACTTGGAGGAGCCACTCTTAATTACGCTACCTACGACAAGGAGTTATACGCACTTGTTCGGGCATTACAGACTTGGCAACATTACCTATGGCCGAAGGAGTTTGTAATCCATACCGACCATGAATCGCTCAAGTATCTAAAAGGTCAGAACAAGTTGAGCAAGAGACATGCGAGGTGGGTAGAATTTATTGAGACGTTCCCTTACGTCATCAAGTACAAGCAAGGTAAGGAAAACGTCGTGGCTGATGCCTTGTCCCAAAGGTATGTTTTATTGACTACCTTAGATGCGAAATTACTAGGTTTTGAACACATTAAAGAATTATATGCAACTGACCCAGAATTCGGAGAAACGTATAAAAATTGTGAGAAATTTGCATCTGGACATTTCTATAGGCATGAAAATTATTTATTTTACGATAATCGTTTATGCGTGCCTAACTGCTCTTTGAGGGAGTTATTTGTTAGAGAAGCCCACAGTGGTGGACTCATGGGCCATTTCGGAGTCGCCAAGACTTTGAAAACATTGCAGGACCATTTCTACTGACCACACATGAAAAGAGATGTGGAACGTATCTGCGAGCAATGCGTCGCTTGTAAACAGGCTAAGTCAAAGATTCAGCCTAACGGTTTGTATACTCCACTCCCTATCCCAACTCATCCTTGGACAGACATATCAATGGATTTCGTCATGGCATGCCTAGTACCATAGTTTCCGATAGGGATACCAAATTCCTTAGTTATTTCTGGAAAACTTTGTGGTCTAAGTTAGGAACTAAGCTGTTATTTTCTACAACTTGTCATCCACAAACCGATGGCCAAACCGAAGTAGTAAACCGAACCCTAGGTACCTTACTACGTGCATTAGTTAGGAAGAATTTAAAAACATGGGAAGATTGTTTACCGCATGCTGAGTTCGCATATAACCATGCCGTACATTCTGCATCAAAATTCTCTCCTTTCGAGATTGTGTATGGGTTCAATCCTGCTTCACCCTTGGATCTATTGCCTTTACCATCGAGTGACCGAGTCAGCCTGGACGGAAAACAAAAGGCCCGGTTGGTCAAGCAAATTCACGAGAAGGCAAGGAAAAACATCGAGGAGAAGACCAAGCTTTATGTTAAGCAGGTGAACAAAGGATGGAAGAAGATGACCTTCAAGCCCGGTGATCAAGTCTGGATTCACCTGAGGAAGGAGCGTTTCCCAAATGAGCGCAAGACAAAGCTCATGCCCCGGATCGACGGTCCATTTACCGTGACAAAAAAGATCAGCAACAACGCCTACCGGCTGGATCTGCGAGGTACGTATAACGTGAGTTCTAGTTTCAATGTTTCTGACTTAATGCCTTATGTTACAGATCAAGCGGATTTGAGGGCAAATCCTTTTGACGAATGGGGGCATGATATGATCCCGGAGGACGCGGAAGACGCGACCATCAACAGTGAGGAGGAAGCGACCTGCAGAAAGGAAGAAGAGGGAATCACTACGACCCGAGACGCCGCGACCCGAGACGCCATCCCTGCGACCCGAGACGCCATTCCTACGACCTGAGACGCCGATCATGCGACCCGAGACGCCGACTCCACGACCCGAGATGCCAATCCCACGGCCCGAGAAGCGACCACCTCCAGCGCGACCCGAGACGCCTTAAGGTCAAAATACGTCGGTCCCGTGACCCGAGCCCGAGCTCTAGAAGAGGATGCGGCCCGAGACGCCATTAGGTCAAAATACGTCGGTCCCGTGACCCGAGCCAAGGCTGCGAAGCTCAAGGAAGCTATTATCGGGATTCTCACGACCGCCCACGCTCGCGAGGAGTATGCTAGTTCACGCGATGTCACAAGTCTTAAGAACGTCATCCAAGCCGAAGCTTGACCCGCTACGGTCATTGATTAGGTTAAGTGACCCGCGTGTACTCTTTTCCCCTCGTCGGTTTTGTCCCACCGGGTTTTCCGACGACGGGTTTTTAACGAGGCCGCGAGTCACTTATTTTCCCGCGACCTAATTAATGATCCGACGCGAGACACGAGACGGATGCAACACAAGGTGCACGGCCAACAAGAAAACTTATCTTCTTGTTTGAAGATTTCAAGACCATTAAGAAGGCTCTTGCATGAAGAGTTGCATTTAATGCACTTAAGTTTGAATTTTCTTGTTTTTGTCTAAATATGGCCGGCCTCCCCTTGTATGATCATCCAACTTTTATAAACTTTGAAAATTAATCTTTGAATTGATCTTTGATCATTCTTGAATTCCCTTTGTGAATTCTTTGGGTTGTTGGTGCGTAATATCCAGCTTCCTACTCGTTGGTGCGTCATATCCATCGAGCCGTTCGTCCTTCCTTGGTGCGTCATATCCATCGAAGACGAGCACGGTAAATCGAGAGCCTTCCGCAACTCTCGTGCGACCATTCGTTCCACACACCCTTGTGCAATTTTCGTTGCAGCAAGGCATATCCGTCACTAACCAAGTCTAGAGCGTCGATTCAGTCGGGATCGCGTCATACATGATATTGATTATATTCATGTAAGTAAAGCTAAGACGTTTTATATATGGAATGAAAAGAGGGCAAGACATAATTATCACCCAAAAACACCATCTTCGCCATCTTTCATTTCTGCAATTTTTCTCTAAGTTTTCAGAATGGTTCTTTTCATTTCTTTCTTTCATCTTTGCAAACACTAAACTAAGGCAAAAACCAACAAACGTTCACATGGAACTCTCCTTTCCAAACCAATGGCGTGGATTTGTTCTAATATGAATCTAATCCATTTTGAAAATGGTCTCAATCAAAAGAAACCAAAATCAGGATTCGAATATAGGTTTAAGTAAGAAAAAGAAGAGGCTTTCAATCTTCATTCTTTAGTACATATTTCCACTTGCAAATCTATATCTGGGTTCACTAGAATTCCCTACGAACCTTATGAAATTTTGACAAGTTTGACAAATTCCCATTCTTTTTCAGAAGATGATCATTGATGCGAAAACTGAACAGACCTTAAATATCTTACCTTCGGATCAAAGTGAACCCTTTGGCAATGGAAACAACCCAATGATCGGTGTTTCCTCGAAAGATTCTGCAATATGGGAGAGATGCTACCATTAACATGACAACTGTTCACCATGAATTCACAGATCTCAGATAATTTCCCGATTTCTAGAGGAATCCAATTTTCGTATCCAAGACACTTTGGATCTAAATGAGCATTTAAGCTTTGTGGGTCCAAATCAACAAAACAAGAAAGCAACACGATTTCGTTATTAGATCCAGATTCCGGTTTCGCATCTGATCGAGGTCAACCTGAGGGCCATGATCAGCTCAGGCATGGATACAAGGATAGCAATCTAATAACGGAAATGGTGTTAGGGTTCTAAGAATATGAAAGAAGGATGGAGAGAATTGAGTTCTGTCTCCAATTGCAGGCCGAGCCAGAGTACAAGTAAGACAAACCAAATTCGACTTATGGCTCAAAGGAGCTGAAACGAAGGAGGACAAAGTTTTTTACTCTCAGCGCACCAATCCAGTCCGAGTTCCCTAGCCCATGATCAATTCACGGCCTCGAAACAAAAATTATATGTACATTACATAGAAGAGACAAGGAGAAGATATTAGCCATGTTCAAACAACTAACTTTTTAAATAGGCAAAACACTAGCCTACTATGATTATCAAACAAAAAAAATGTCACCCCAATTATAATAGGGTGTGAAAGTGATGTTTGAGAAATAATATATGAATACTATGGGGAGAAGAGAGTATATGAGCAACACTTCTTAAGAACTCTAGTTTTTTTTTTAACTTTTTTTTTTCTATCCAAACCAAACTGAAACGCTCACAAATAATCTTCTATAGTACTATTTAAGAAGATAATGAAGGTTATAGGATTTAAAAATTAACTTCTAACCACTAACAACAATAATTGATGTCAAAGTTCAATGGTTTAGAGATCATAGATCAAAAGGTAGTAAACACTAGACCAAGAAGCACAAGAAGACACTATTTTCACACACAAGAAGCAGCACCAACTACACACCAAAAAAAAGCTGATGTAAACCCTAAACTATACCTAAGTTTACATTTTGGTTAAAAGAATACCAAGAGATTGAGAATGCACCAGCTCCTTTACTAGTATTTGAGGGCAAGAACTACAGTTTATTGGTCATACAATAAAGTGTATGTTGAGATCCAGTCAACTATAGAAACTGTTTACAGAAGGGCTACTTGAGAAGTCTGTTATTGCAGGAACTAGTACTGCTAAAGAGGAACAACAGAAAATATAGCGACTTGCAAAGATATGGAAACCAAAGATCAAACTGCACTGCAACTGTTTTATAATGTAGTATCTAAAAAAATTTGGCAGCTCACCTATCGATATGTGAAAAATCAAAATCAACATAGGATTCGTTGAAGGATAGATATCAAGGAGATCCTAAAATTAACATGATCAAGTTACAGAGGCTTAGAGCCACCACTATAAAACGAGGAGATAGAGAGAGCATTCAAGACTTTGCTAACAAAGTCTCAGAATTAGAAAATTAAATGAGGGCTTATGGTGATGAGGTGAATGAAGATGCTATGAATTCCAAGATTCTATGTTCACTGCAAGAAAGATTTGATCTTTATGTGGGCTTATTAAGCAACCTAAAGATATGAAAATCATGACAATATGTGAGTTGGTAATTTTTCTATAATCTTAAGAGTCTAGATTGGATGATAGACATGGTAGTGGAGTTGAGGGAGCTTTCCAAGCAAAGTTTAAATGACTGAAGTTTGGACAGAAGAAAGATACTCACAAGAACTCATTTGTGAAGTCATATTTTAGGCTAAAAGGGAATAAATGTTGTCCTATTTGTAAAAACGAAAAACCATTTTGAAATACATTGTTATTTAAAAAATCAAGAGAATGGAGAAGTTTCTACGCAGACAAAGGAGAAGAACGAATGTTACACTTCTGGAAAAGTGAAGCATTTTTTCAGAAACCGAGCGGTTAAAAGAAATCCTCCTAATCAAACTCAAATGACTAGAAATGAAGAGGAAGGCATCAGTCTGTTCACTACTACTCATGTTACACATCAAATGTTTGGAAATAAAGAGTGGTTAATAGTTAGTGGTGTAACTAATCACATGATTCTTAAGAAAATGCATTTTACAACCATAGATAAAGACTTAAAGTCCCTAATAAGATAGGTGATATTGGTCTCAACTCAAAAGGGAAATAAAGTTATAAATGATGGTTTCTTGGCTCCAAGTTTAGACAAAAACATTTTAAGTGTTCTTGTCATGGTAAGCAATGGGTATAAATTTATTTTTACATAACAGTCTTGTGTAATTGTAAGATTGTTGAGGTTCATATGATTAACAAAGAATATCCATTGAAATGAAATAATATAGTTGAAGCAGCTAAAATAACAAAAGAAGATAAAAACTTATCTCATATTTGGCACAAAAAGATTTGGTCACTCTAGAATCCACAACCTGCAAGAAATTATGAGCAAAGAATTAGTGAGAGGATTGCCTAAGTTCAAAATCAGAAAAGAAATATGTGAATCATGTGTCAAGGAAAAGCAACACAAGGAAGAATTTTCTAAGCATTCAGAAACTAAGACCAAGGGAATCCTAGAATTGGTTCACACAAACAACAATGGACCAATGCAAATTAAGTCACTAAATGATAGTGTGTACTTACTCACCTTTACAAATGATTATGCTCGCATGTTTTGGTTTTATTTTATGAGATTAAAGTCATACATCGTAGGATATTCAAAAAAATTCCTAAACCAAGTGGAAAATCAAACTGACAGTAAACTGAAGAGGTTAAGATAAGATAGAGGATGTGAATTCAAATCACGAAAATTCACTAACCTTTTTTAGAAGAAAGGTGATAAGCCGATGGTGGTATATGTTAGAAAGAAGAACCGTAGGCGAGAAGTGGATGAAGGGGAGACGAACCAGACAGCGGTAGCGTCTGTAAGAGGAGAAGTACCGGAGCTGGAATGACAGAGTATTCGAGAAGAAGAGACAGAGACTACATGTGGTTTTTCAGAGGTAGAAACGGTATGTTGTTTGTACTTTGTTATAGTGTTTGTTTGTTAGATTTTTCTGGTGTCTGTTAACCTTGTGCAGGGAAGTTATAACCTGTAACTGGGTATAAATAGGTGGTTATGGGGCAGTTATAGATATTGGTTAATCATTTTGAAATCTGTAAAGGGGGAGAGTGTTTGTGGCTCACTCTGAAATCAAAAGCATCACGATCTGTTTTTCTTTGTTCGATATCAATAAATACGGTCAGTTTTTCTCACTGAATCGTATCAAATTGGTATCAGAGCAGCCGATCACACAGGAATGACGAGGAGTTCAGCACAGTTGGGAGAGGCGGTCGATGCGATTAACGAGAGAATGTCGGAACAGCAAGCTTACAACGAAACTCAGAGCCAGGAGATGATGATTCTGAAGAACAAGATGGACGATTTGCAGAAATCGATGTTGGAGTTGGTGAAGGTAATCGGAAAGTTACCAGCACAGGAAAGTACCACGAATTCGGCCGAAATTCACCGGAATCACGAGGTAAATCTTCCTCGTTCCGTCGCACCGATGGGAGGAGAAACGCACACCGATTTCAGACATTTACAGAACACTGAATCTTACTGTAAAAAGATAGAGATGCCGATTTTTGATGGATCTGAAGTATTAGAATGGATTTCACGAGCTGAACAGTATTTTGAAGTCGGAAATTATTCGGAAGAGGAGAAGTTGTTATTGGCTACCATGAACTTAGAAGGAGCTGGATTACGTTGGTACAACTGGAAGAAAACTCGGAGAATGTTTACGGAATGGGACGATTTTAAGCTTTGCATCTTCAACTGTTTTGGTGGATTTAAGATTGGATCGGCGAGTGATCGGTTATTCGTGCTTACTCAGACAGCTTCAGTGTATGAGTATCTGCAGGAATTTGAAGATTTAGTCTCACAGATTCCCGATTACCGGATAATGTCCTCATAAGTGCTTTCAAGACAGGATTGAAATTGCAGATTAAGAAAGTTTTGCAAATATTGAATCCGCAAGGTTTAGAGGAAATTATTGACACGGCTTTACGATTGGACGATTGCGAGACGGAATCGATGGTTTTGGTTCCTTTTGAAAGTGATGCAAAAGCAGTTAATGTTGGGAAAAACAGTCCATTTTTTGCCACAAGAGGGCTGGGAACTCAAATATCCAATCGACCGAAGATCTCGGGGCAGTCGATGACGAGCAGTGCAGTGGGGAAGCCGAATGTTCATACTTCCATGAATCGGGATTCAATACAGGAAGCAAGAGGGGGAACTCGCAGGCCTACTTTTAGGAGATTGTCGGAATTGGAGGCTGAGGAAAGACGCAAAAAAGGACTATGTTTTCGTTGTGATGAACGATATTATTATGGACATAAGTGCAAACAGCGGGAGTTACAAGTTATTTTGGTTAATGAGGAGGAGGAAGTTATTGAGGAGTTGGAAGAGAGTTTACAGGAAAACAGTGTTGTTGAGACTGAAGCAGACACTGCATTAGCTGAATTGTCTCTCAATTCGGCGGTGGGTATATCTTCTCCGTCTACATTGAAGTTACGGGGACAGTTGGGCAGTCAAGCAATAGTGGTTATGATAGACAGTGGTGCAACTCACAATTTTATTGGGATAATCGAAACAATCTGGACAACATTCTTGCAGCAGTTGACTCATTGTTGAATCAATTCGAAGATGTATTTGCGGAGTCGACGGGGTTACCACCTCAAAGAGGACATGAACACCGTATTGTCTTGAAGGATGGTGCTGGACCGATTAGTGTTCGTCCTTATCGATATCCCCACACTCATAAGGAGGAAATCGAGGAGCTTGTTAGGGAAATGTTGGCTGTAGGTATAATCCAGCCAAGTCACAGTCCTTTTTCCAGCCCGGTTTTACTGGTCAAGAAGAAGGATTGTAGTTGGCATTTTTGTGTTGACTATCGAGCCTTGAATCAAGTCACAATTCCAGATAAGTTTCCCATTCCCATGATCGATCAATTATTAGATCAATTACATGGTGCACAATGGTTTTCTAAACTGGATTTGAGAGCTGGATATCATCAAATTTTGATGAATAAAGATGATGTTTTGAAAACTGCTTTTCGTACTCATGACGGGCATTACGAGTTCTTAGTTATGCCTTTTGGGTTAACTAACGCTCCAGCAACTTTTCAGGCCCTAATGAATGATATATGTCGTCCATTTCTTAGGGAATTCGTGATGGTGTTTTTTTATGACATCCTTGTATATAGCAGGAGCTTACACGAACACCGACAACATTTACATCAGGTGTTAAAGACGCTGCAGAAACAACAGCTCTTTGCCAACCAAAAAAATGTAGTTTCTGCTCAACCACTATTGAATACTTGGGTCATCTCATTTCTAAGGATGGGGTCGTAACAGATCCTTCGAAGACTGAAGCTATAAAAACATGGTCTTCACCAAAAACCCTCAGAGAACTTAGAGGATTTTTGGGGTTAATTGGATATTACCGCAGGTTTGTGAAGAACTATGGGGTTATAGCTAAACCTTTGACAGATTTGTTGAAAAAAGATGCATTTTGCTGGTCCGATGTAGCTGAGAGAGCGTTTAGAGCTTTAAAGGAAGCAATAATTTCAGCTCCAGTATTAATTCTACCTGATTTCCAGGATGTTTTCACTGTTGAAGCAGATGCTTCAGGATAGGGATTAGGGGCGGTGTTGATGCAGAAGAGACGCCCCATTGCCTATTTCATACGTGGGTTGTCGGATCGAGAGAAGCTTAAACCGGTGTATGAGCGAGAGCTAATGGCAATAGTGTTGGCTATACAGAAATGGCGACATTATCTTTTGGGTCGTAGGTTTAACGTTTGTACCGACCAGTGAAGTTTGAAATTTTTGATGGAGCAGAAAGAGGTTAACATTGAATATCAGAGGTGGTTGGTGAAGTTGTTGGGATTTACCTTCGATATCACATACAAACCGGGTCGAGACAACCAGTAGCCGATGGACTTTCGCGGAAACTTTGTGAGTTATCGGTCCCTTGTAATTTGGACCTACAGGACTTACAAGAAGATATTCGACTTCATTCAGTTTACGGGAAAATTTGGGATGAGTTATTAGAGGAGCGGGCGACTCATGAGGGATTTATAATCAACGATCCCTTCGTGCTGTACAAACGCCGTATTGTGATACCAGAAGGGTCGAAGTTTATTCCGATGATTTTATCGGAGTATCATGACAGCTTGATGGGGGGTCATTCGGGAATGCTGAAGACGTTGAAGCGCATTCAAGAGCTATTTTTTGGAAGGGAATGAGACGACAAGTTCAACAATATGTGGCACAATGTCCAGTCTGCCAAGTGCTGTTACAACCTCTGTCAATTCCTCAAAATATTTGGGAAGATGTTTCTATGGATTTCATTGAGGGTCTCCCAAAATCGTCGGGGTTTAATGTCATCTTGGTTGTCGTCGATCGGCTCAGTAAGTACAGCCATTTCCTCCGACTAAGACATCCTTTTTTGGCAGAGGAAGTAGCAAAGTTATTTGTTAGAGATATCGTTCGATTACACGGATTTCCAAAATCGATTTTTTCCGATAGGGATAAGATTTTTCAGAGCAAGTTTTGGAAGGAGATGTTTCGTTTGTCAAGGACGAAATTGCGATTTAGCACAGCGTTTCACCCTCAGTCCGATGGCCAAACTGAGGTAGTTAATCGCTGTCTTGAAACTTACTTGAGGTGTTTTGCAGGTTCTCATCTTCGGAAATGGGAAAATTATTTACCATGGGCTGAATATTGGTTTAATACCACCTATCAAACCTCGTTACAAACCACTCCTTTTCGAGTTGTTTATGGACGGGATTCTCCAAAGCTGATTCCGTTTGAGCAGGGATCTACGATGAATTTTACTTTGGAGCAATCGCTCATGGAACGAGATTTGATGTTGGCACATATTAAGCAACACTTGCAGCAAGTTCAGCACCGTATGAAATCTATTGTTGATTCATTCAGGCGTGAGTTATCTTTTGAGGTTGGGGACATGGTTTTCCTTAAAATGAGGCCGTATCGACAGTAGAGTCTCGCTCGTCGACCGTTTCAAAAGCTCGCAGCACGTTTTTATGGACCATTTCGCGTCCAGGCTCGGGTTGGACAGGTAGCCTATCAACTGGAACTTCCTATTGGCTGTAAAATTCATCCAGTCTTTCACATATCACAACTAAAGAAAGCAGTAGGAACATCGGTGGAGGTACAGCCTTTACCGACAACCTATCCAGTGATCTTGTTTTAGTTTTGGAGCCGGAGTCCGTGTGCGATGATAGATACACTGCTGATGGTTATTTGGAGGTATTAATTCGTTGGAAAGATCAACCCGAACATGAAGCTAGTTGGGTGTTAGCGAAGGATTTTGTTCGTGACTTCCCTACTTTTAAGCTTGAGGACAAGCTTCGTGTTAAAGCGAGGGGTATTGATAAGCTGATGGTGGTATATGTTAGAAAGAAGAACCGTAGGCGAGAAGTGGATTAAGGGGAGACGAACCAGACAGCGGTAGCGTCTGCAAGAGGAGAAGTACCGGAGCTGGAATGACAGAGTATTCGAGAAGAAGAGACAGAGACTACATGTGGTTTTTCAGATGTAGAAACGGTATGTTGTTTTTACTTTGTTATAGTGTTTGTTTGTTAGATTTTTCTGGTGTCTGTTAACCTTGTGCAGGGAAGTTATAACCTGTAACTGGGTATAAATAGGTGGTTATGGGACAGTTATAGATATTGGTTAATCATTTTGAAATCTGTAAAGGGGGAGAGTATTTGTGGCTCACTCTGAAATCAAAAGCATCACGATCTGTTTTTCTTTGTTCGATATCAATAAATACGGTCAGTTTTTCTCACTGAATCGTATCAAAAGGAGTCCAAAGGAAGCTTACTGTGGCCTTTTCTTCACAGAAAAATGGTAAAGCTGAAAGAAGAAACAAGAGCTTATTAGATATGGTCAGAAGCATATTGAAGGATAAAAATCTACCAAACAACTTTTGGGCAGAAGAAGTCTTTACTATAACTTACACCAAAACTAGGATGCCTACAAGAAATTGATGGATAAGACTCTACTTGAGATATGGAGTGGACACAAGCTATATGTTGCACACTTGAAGGTGTTTGAGTGCATATGACATGTGCTAGTACCTACACATAAGAGTAAGAAATTATATGACAGGTCAGAAAATGGAATACTCATGGGATACACCAGCTTGAGTAAATGATATAGAGTGTTCAAATTCAAAAGAGAAAAGATTGAAGTGACTAAATACATTATTTGTGAAGAAGAGAATAGTTGAGACTGCAATTCACATACTAAAACACAACATCAACATGTAATTCAATCCTAACCCTTCAAGCAATCACTTACCTATACCTATATTTACTTGTATCCAGACTCAAGGGACAACAGAATCTCATACGACTCCAAATACATTCAGATCATAAGGAAAGCTTTCCACAATTTACTCACATTCCCTTTAGGTTGAGTGATTCACAAATGAGGAGCATAGGAACTAGAGGGAGCAGTGATGACAGCTCCTTTAGACCTATACATAGAATGAGAAGAGTCATTAATCTATATATAATTGATGAAAAACGAGACCATTAAGAGACAAAACATGGGCATGAAACTAGTTACCTGACATTTGAGGATCCTTTATATTTTGAAGAGGCAGTGAGAGTCCAAGGCTAGAGAGAATCCACGGATGCTAAGATAGACATGATCAACAAGAATCAAACCTGGATTCTTGTTGACATGCCTAAAAGAAAGAAAATATTAAGCGTTAAGTGAGTTTACAAGGTGAAAACAAAATAAAGAATGGAAACTTTTGAAGTTGAAAGCCAAACTAGTGGCCAGAGGCTTTACCCAAACTTATGGCTTGGATTGTGGTGAGACTTTTGCTTTTGTGTCCATGCATGAATCCATAAGGGCCTTGATATCAGTGGTATCACAAATGGGTTGGAATATGTATCAAATGGATGTTAAGTCGACATTCTTAAATAGAGAATCGTAAGATGTTTATATGGAGCAACCTTGAGGATATGAGGCTGAAGAAGAATAAAATAAGGTTCTTAAACTACAAAAAGCCTTACGTAGATTAAAGTAGGCTCCTAGGGTATGGTACAATAAAATTGATTCATTTTTATTATTAAGGGATGCAAGAGAAGCCGTTGTGATGGTGCAATGTATGTGCAACTAAATGAGGATTCGATTTTGATTATAAGTCTATATGTGGATAAAATTACGGGAGAACTAAGTGAGACTTATGAAATTAATGACCTTGAGAAATTATGATTTTTCTAGGGTTTCAACTAAGCTATGTAGAGGGAGATATTTTCTTAAGCTAGTGCAAGTATGCACTGACTATTTTAAAGAAGTATGGTATGGAGCATTCGAAGGGAGTGAGTATACCACTCATTCCCCATGGGAAATATTGCTTTTATGCTAGATCATGAGCAATTTGATTTAATCTCATGATCATGCTTTTACTCTCGCTTGTGCTAAACAAAAAAATAAGATTATGAATCTCTCTTTTGATAAATCTGTATTCTATTTTTTAGCAGAAGAAAAAAATAGAGTTTGTAGAATTTGAATTTGAAAAATGATTCTCTCGTATTTCATCTCTTCTTTTAGTGCATATATATATCAATATATCAAGGTTTACATGGCTACATACATTAATATGTATTGTTGCCAATAATACCCTGTTTTACAACTATTCTAACAGATTTTTATTCTGTTTTGCATGTGTAACTAATTGCAAAACCGTTCTGAAAAATATTTGATGAGTTGGAGAAAAGATAACAGGTTCTGGGCTTATTTTTTAATTCCTGATGGGCCTCCCGAAATTCTTCTGGCCCATTGCCTCTTCTTCAGCCCGTTTTGACTTCAATCCAGCTCATTCACGGCCCAGCCCGCCTTCTTCAAATCTTCTCAGCCCGGCCCGCTCCAGGTAACTCTCTCGACCCGGCCCACATCTTCTTCAGACGGTAAGGATAGGATTTTTTCAGTTTCAGTTTCACCTGAAACCCTAGCCCTCATTTTCTCTCCAGAAACTTCACCCTTGCTGTCAAACCCTTCACTGTCGCCGAAGACGTCTGTTCGTCCGCCGCAGTCACGCCGGAGGAGGGGACCAACACCTTCAGGAAATATTAAAGATGGAAAAGAATTAAAGAAGCAAACCACTTACATAGTATGGTTGGGAGACTCATCTACCTTGCTTCCACCAGACCTGACCTCTCCTTTGCAGTATCCTACATGTTAAGTTTTAACTCAAAACCAATAGAACAGAGTATTCAAGAGGTTAAACGAGTGGTGAGGTATGTAAGCTAAATAAAGAAATATGGACTTATATTTAAAGAGACAAATGATGTTGAACTAGTAGGATATTTAGACTCAGACTTAGCAGGATGTCCTGCATATTCAAGGAGTACATCAGGGTTCTATTTTACCCTAAGCACTGCTATATTTACATGGGAGACATAGAAGCAGTAAGCAATAGCTCAGTCGACTAGTGAAGCTAAGTACACAACACTATGTGGAGCAACAAATCATTCAGTTTTGTTGAAAAGATTTTTTAGAGAACTAGATTTTGATATGCAAGGAGGAGTACCAATTTACCTTGATAATATATATGCTATTGCTATCGGTTAAATCCAGCCCAACAGAGAAGAACCAAGCATATACAAATAAAGCATCACATCATTCGAGAAGATGAAACAAAAGGGGAGACCGAATTGAGATTCATACCTGGCGAGTATCAACTTGCAGACATTCTGACCAAGCCACTGGAATACGGTCATGCCTAAGCCGGTCAAAAGAGAGATTGATTGCCATGACTAGCTAAGGCATGGGTACGGGGACAGCAATCCAGGGACCAGAATGGTGTTAGGGTTGCAATAAGATAAAAGAAGGATAAAGAGAATTGAGTTTTGTCTCCACTCGCAGGTCGAACCAAAATATAAGCAAGACGGGCTAAAGTCGAATACGACCCAAATGAAAGAACACAAAGGAGGACATAAGATTCTCACTCTCAGTGCATTAAGCCGATAAAACACTAGTCTAGTCCAAGTTCCATAGCCCATGATTAATTCTCAGCCCAACAACCAAAATTCTCTACATATTACATATAGTAGACAAAGAGAATATATTAGCCATATTTCAAACGACTAAATTTTGTAATAAGCAAAATATTAGCCTTAATATGATTGTCAAATAAGAACAATATCACTCTAATCATAATAGGATGTGAAATTAATATTTTGAGGAGTAAGATATGATACTAATGTGAGAAGAGAGTCTATGAGTAACACTTCTCAAGAATGCTAGTTTTCCAATTCTTGTTCCCAGGCAAACCAAACTTAAACACTCACAAATATTCTTCAACAAAAATACTTAAATTTTAGATTGTTTTATTCACTTGTTTGCAAGATCTTAACAATAAGAAAATAAAGGTTATGGCGTGTTAAAATTAACCAATAACCACTAACAAATCATAATACACAAAGTTCTTGAACTTAAATAGCATATGTACATAATATTTAACATTTATATATGAAAAAATTAATTTTATTTATTAGATTAAAATGATTTGTCAAATTTTAGATATTTTAAAAAAATAGACACGTTTGACTATCTTTCGAAATTCAAATACGATAAATTTAGAAAATTAAAAAAATATTTATATTCTTAAATTTAAAAATGACATTTAGTGAAAAACCTTTCCATATTCTTTATTTATTGTACCATGGTTAGAATATTAAAATTTGCAATAATAAAATTTGCACACATTTCATAAATCTAGATATACAATAAAATAACAATAGTTTTGAAATTTCGATTTCCTTTAATGTGGATTATATCTATATTCACTTTTTCTTGACATCATGATACATTAAAATGTCTTAAACTAGGTTTTCCATATATCCACACTTCATAAAGTGATTTAGGATATGTTTTACTAATTACTCTATTTATTATGTATACAATTATCATCAATGCATACATACACAATGAAATATATATATATATATATATATTAAAAGTGCAAAACTTTGCTTAACTCTCATCCATTTTCACTTCTCAGCAACCTACGCCAACATTTAAAAAAATTAACATCCTACCCTTTACTCCACTAACTATTCTTCTCCCACTACAAATGTCTTTCAGTTTCCTCTCCACCGACTATTCCTCGCATTCATCCATCTTCAGTTTCTATCGACGACCTCTTCCTCTTCCAAAAAGTCAAAGTTGAATGAATCTTCATCTCCTCTTCCAAATCCTCAATGGCTATCCATCTTGCTTTCTCAACAAATTGATTAAATTGTGGAAACCCAACCGAAAGCTTCGTCTAGGTCCTTTGGCATCACGGTAAACCCAACCGCAAGTACATGGAGGCATCAAAGGGTTCGTGCAGACTTGTTGGCCTATATAGTCGAATTCCAGATCTGCAGTCATCCTAGAGTCTTAGGAAGAAGACGACGACGAGATATCCAAAAACCATACTCTTCAGCAAAGAGAGAGGATCTCTTTCTTCGATGAGTTCTGATTCAATGAGAATCGTGGAAAAAATTATGGTCGAGGATGGTAAACAACCTCATTTACGCAATTCATATCATGTATCCCTGACCTATCCTAGAGACGGTTCGGGTATGGTTCAGGCACTGTTGCGGCTTCTGAATGGGACCGATAGGAATGACAGGGAGTCGTTAGTAGCGATTGAGTCGGCACCGGTGATAAGATCAGGTAAGACCATGGATTTCTTACGGAGATTTCATTGGTTTTCATTTAAAAGACGGGCGAGACTTACCTAATGTTTCAGATTTATCATGCGAGGATGGAGAACGACTGAGATCTTTAGGGTAAGCAATCTATTCATGAATTGCATATCAATGTTTTTAGTAATGATCGAATAGAACGAGAGTGTTCATATTTCTGTTACTTTTTTTTTGTTTTGGGACTGTTATAAGTTATTGGAGGGAAAATGAGAAATGTTTACAAATCTGGTGATATATCGTTTGGTCAATCATTGTTGTTCACCGGTGACTCTTGTGAGCTCGTTTAGGATTACGAGGTGTGAACTATGGGTCCACGATATTGACGAGTTGTATGTGATGGTGCTGTCTTGTGGTAGGGTTGACTGTTGTCTTGATACTTGTTCTATTTTGGGGTATGATGTTAGTATCATGGAGTTTACAGCTCTAATCTCTCTAACTACAATATCCAATGCTTCTCTGCATCCTTGAAATTTTATAAACTTACATGATTCATGAGACATGTGATGTGTCGACTAGGCTGACTTGCTTAGAGGACAAAAGATAGACCAAGTAGATGTCAGTTTACAGGCAGAAGAACTAGAAGCCATGGACAACCATTTACCTGCCAAATAAGTCAGATCCTTGTATTTGTTTATATCCTGAAAATTCATTGGAAATTTTTTACTACCATTCTAACTTGTACGTTTTTTCAAGGTATGAGGAGGCAAGGGAAGAGGAAAAATTACGTACTCAACGAGAGGATTTAAGTGACATGGTTGCCGAGGTATGATCATCTGGAGCAGATTTAGCGGTTTATGTTCCCTGATCATATGATTCGTATATTGTTTAACTGTTCAAATGATTGTGCAGAACGAGAAGAAGGAAGGAAAACACAAAACAAGAAAGATAAGAAGAAGAAAGATTTACATAGCAATTGGATTTTGTTTATTGCAGAAAAATGAATAAATATTGAGAACTAGAGGCCTAGAATGGATTGGGAGATTGATTTGGCCAAGTTTGAGATGAGGTATGTCATTCCTCACGGTGCTAATGGTATTGTCTACATGCCCCAATGATAACCAAGACAATGCAGATAATCAAAGTCTGTGTGTTGATTGTATTTCATGTTTTCACTTCAAAGTTGGTCTTGTTATCTTTGTGTTGATTGGATCAAATGGACCTCTGTTGGTTGGAGTTATATTGGTGTTCATTTAGTTATCCATGTTCTCCAAGTATTGAGAGTAGCGATATCAGGAAGGACTTGGTTTACCTCGGATATACAAACAACCTACCAACTCATGCAAACGTGGTTGGTTTAGAACGTCATAACGATCTAGAGATGTTTGTTTTGATCAAGGTTAATTTTTCATCATGACCCATTAAGAGTTCATGTTTATGTTCTTGGGCGAGTAACTTATGGCTTAGCTACTGGAGATTGGGTAATATTGAAGGATGAAGACAAGAAGCACTGCTAAAGTTGTGAAGCACTGCTTCACCTTCCTTGTTCCTTCCTTTCTTCGTATCCTATTTTTTTCTTTTTATTGAAATTTTCATTATATTTACCATTATTATCGCCTGAACTGAGCAAGAACATAGGGAGAGACAGAGAAATTTGATAGCTTCAAATCCATTTCCGATTAGTTTTCGAGTTTTTCAATTTGTCTGAAAAATACAAGCTTTATCTGTTCGAAATTTCAGTCCTTTTTCTCTTTTTCCTTCGTGGAATCAATCTAAAAATGGGTAATTCATCAGCTAAATTCGATAGCAGTAGCCTGGTCGTTTATGATAATTCTGATAAGTTTCTTTTTCTAGCTCAAATTTGGATCCTTTCTTTCCATTTAAACATTTAAATAAAAAAATTCTTTTTGGCGTCCAAGCAAAATTTTTACTTTGTCGGGGAGCAAAATGTTATGAATCGTATGTCTGAATCTTTAATACTTAAAAAGGGTTATGATATTCCGGTTTGTAGATTAGAAGATTGGTTGAGAATCGTTAAATTTAGGGATTGAAATTGCAAAATATCGTCGATGGTTGACTTTCATTTATGTTCAATTGTTATTTATTTGATATATGGAACAATTAGAGAGCTTTCCTTTGTGTTCAAATCATGATTTTAACTCTTTGTAGTTTTGTTTGCCTCTAAGATTGATTTGATTTTATATATGGAAAAGATTAAAAGATCTTTCCTTTATTAGTTTCATCAGGCTTAAGAATTTCCGGCAAGACGAGCCGTTCAACAGCTCCATCGAGTTTAAGTATAGAATCCTACAGTGGAAAGAGCAATTTAGAATGTGTATCGACGCCTAAGACAGAAGGAGAGATTCTGTCATCCCCAAATCTTAAATCTTTCACCTTTATTGATTTATTTAGGATCTCTAACGTCTGAAATGGCGGCGAGCGTTTCTGCTAGAAACATTGGTGATTTCTTTCTTTCTGGGAAAGTTTATAAGGGTCAAGGTTGTAGGCAAAATTCCTGAGTTTCTAGGTATGTCCTTAAGGCAAATCCTTGGCATGTCCTTCTTGGTATCGATTTTACTTTCCAAATCTTTCATTCTTCTGCTGCTGCTTAGTTCAAGATTCATGATTTTGAGTTATTTGTGGCTTTGGAGTTTGAATTCAAAAAGGGTTTGGATTGTTCCCTTTTCTTCAATGACTGATATTTTTCTTAAATTTTCTAACTTTATGTTCTGAATCTTCCCCTAGTACCGCCTACCAGGTCGCGTAGAGTATCCGGTGGCCTAAAGGTTAAAAAATGCGGATGTTACTCTCGATCTACGAACACCAAGATTTCAAAGATTTCTAAAGCTATCAAGGCATCATCATCGGATTCGACAAAGCATTCTAATTTCTCCGTTATTGGCAGTGGCGTTGCGGGTCTACGTTATGCTTTAGAAGTTGTAAAGCATGGGAAGGTGGTGGTGATTACCAAAGCTGAACCTCATGAAAGCAACACGAACTACGCTCAAGGCGGTGTTAGTGCGGTGTTGTTCCCTTTGGACTCTGTAGAAAGCCATATGCAGGATACGATCATAGTTGGTGCTTATCTCTATGATGAAGAAACCGTAAGACTAAGTTTCACAATTGGTAATATCTTCAAAAATAGATCTTCAATTGTTACAGTAACTAAATGTGTTTTTATTTCCAGGTGGTGTGCACAGATAGACTTGAGAGAGTACGTGATTGATCGCCATGGGAGCATCATTTGATCATGGTGAAGATGGTAACTTGCGTTTGGCAAGAGAAGGTGGACATTCACATCGAAGGATAGTTCATGCAGCTAATATGAAAGGAAAAGAGATCAAAAGAGCTTTGCTTGAAGCTGTTCTTAACGATCCTAACATCTTTGTCTACGAACATCATTATGCAGTCGATCTCCTCACTTCCTAATTTTTACTTCTTTTTCCTTCCACCCATTAACAAGATTATCTTAGAACAATATAGTTCTTGTAACCAAACATCATGGCTTCTACTTTTGTAGGATGGCTTGAACACAGTTTGTCATGGTGTTGACACTTTGAATACCAATTCGAACGAGGTATATATTTAATATATCAATCTATGAATGGTATTATAATTCATTTATATAACGTTATGCTCTCTCTCAGGTGGTACATTTTACATCAAAGGTGACATTACTTGCTTCAGGTGGAGCTGGACATATCTATCCATCAACCACGAATCCTCCGGTACGTACACACTCTTAGTCACTTACTCTCTCTCAGAGCGTTCCTTTGAAATCTTTACCGATATATTCTTCTGTAGGTGGCCACTGGAGATGGAATGGCTATGGCTCATAGGGCTCAAACTGTGATCTCAAATGTGGCGTAAGTAACACAGAGGAAAACATCTTCTTACATAATAACGTCCAAAGCACTGTTGAAATTGAAATCTGTATTGTGTTTGTTTAGCAGATTTGTGCAGTTTCACCCTACTGCTTTAGCCGACGAGGGTTTCCGATCAAACCCTTAGAGCCCGGAGAAAATGCATTTCTCATTACTGAAGCCGTGAAAGAAGATGGTGGCATTTTGTACAATCAGAGTATGGAATGGTTCATGCCTATGTATGATGAGAGAGCCGAGCTTGCTCCCCGGGACGTCGTTGCGAGAAGTGTCGATGACCAGCTTAAGACACGTAACGACAAGTACGTGTTATTGGACATTAGTCATAAGACTAAAGACAAGATTCTTGCTCACTTCCCCAACATAGCTTCCGAATGTCTCAAGTACGGTTTAGACATTACCCGTGAGCCTATCCCAATTGTCCCCGTTGCTCATTACATGTGCGGAGGAGTTCGTGTTGGTTTACAAGGCGAAACCAAAGTTCTTGGCTTGTATGTAGCTAGAGAAGTAGCTTGTACTAGTCAACATGGTGCAAACCGGCTTGCAAGTAACTCACTCCTCGAAGCTCTGGTTTTTGCAAGACGGACGGTTCAGCCATCGATGGATCTGATGAAATGCACAAGACATGACTTTGTTGTATCGGATTGGTGGGCAAGGCCGTATGTTCTGAAATCACTGGGGAAAGAAGTGATCTGCAAGATCTTAGCTTTGACAAGAGAGGTAAGACGAGAACTTCAGGCTGTGATGTGGAAGCACGTGGGCATAGTGAGATCAACAACACGGCTGCAGACATCAGAGAGAAAAATAGAAGAATTAGAGGCGAAATGGGAGACATATTTGTTCGAACATGGATGGGAACAGATAATGGTGGCCATTGAAGCTTGTGAGATGAGGAATTTGTTCTGTTCCCCGAGATTGTGAAGGAAGCCTGGGAGGCTCTCGTTCATGAAGAGCACTCGCCCACGACCATAGGAAGAGTCGCGACCTTCTTCAGCATCGAACCGGATGCTTAGGATGCTCAAATGACCCAAACGACCGGGTGATGTCACTCTCGCGCTCACAGCGGTCACATGACGTTACTGGGATGCTCCAGCACGTTCAAACGGTCACATGATGCCACTCCCGCATGCCCAATGGTCAATAAGGCCATGGTTTTGTGTATTTTGTCTTCTTTCAAGGTTTGAGACTTGCCTATGAAAGTAGTTCCAACCTTCATTTGTAAACAACTTGGATTTTGGTAGTAAATTTAAGTTCAAGAGAATATTTCTTCTATCCTAAAAGTTTCCGGGAAACATCTCGCCTTCAATTCGTTCCGTAAACAATTGAAGTGTGTGTTACGACTGTATCAAGAGGCTTCTGCACCTCTTGTGGTGTCTTTCATTCTATCTAACCCATCGAGTCCCGCTCAATAAACGAGGTTCTCGGAGTTCCCCAATACGCGTCCCGAGCCACTTAGCCCGTGCGCGTATCACTTTTGGTATCAAAGCCCAGTTCAAGGACTAAAGGTATGCTTCCACCCCTTTCAATTCGATTTAAGCTAATCATTCTTGTTTGTTAAAGGATGGTTGAACAAGGAGAACACTCGGCACTAAACAGCCAACTCAACGCGATCATGCAAATGCTCCACAGAATGGAGACAAGGATGAATCGCCTTGAAGGAGAATGAAGGTAACAAATATTGGAAGCAACAGTGGTTCACGAGAGCTGTGTGGATCAAGAAGTACGCCCAGCTCCTCAACACAGACGACATGAACGTCGAGGGCCATTACGGAATGACCTTGAAGAAGAGGACGAAGAGTTGTCAAAGCGACCAAGGCAACGACCCATCATCCGCGAGGATGAATCTTCGGATGAAGAGCCACCCCGAAGGCGACAGCCCATCATCCGTGAGGATGAATCTTCGGATGAGGAGCCACCCCAAAGACCGCGACAGAACCAGGATGGTAACGGTTTGAAACTAAAACCGCCTACCTTTTCTGGCCGCATGGATCCAGAAGCTTATCTCGACTGGGAGAGGCGGATGGATAACATATTCGAGTGCTACACATTTACGGAGCATAAAGAGGTGCAGTACGTCGTAGCCCAACTCACAAAAGGCGTGCTCACTTGGTGGGATCGCGAGGAGAGCACTAGATGGCGAACCAGAGTTGGACCATTCTCGTCATGGGGAGAGATGAAGGCCCTCATGCGCAAGAGATATATGCCTCCACACTTCCATAGAGAGCTTTAACAGAGATATAGGAAGTTGAATCAGGGAAGCAAAACGGTCGAGGAATACTTCGAAAAGTTTGAACATCTTCGCAACAGGCTGGAGTTAGACGAAGATGAAGAAACAATATTGGCTCAATTCCAAGATGGGCTGAACGAGCGGATCGCAAGGAAGGTAGAGAGACAACACTACCACGATTTGCAGGACATCTTACATTTTTCGATTCAGATAGAGCAACAAATTCGACGAAAGCAAATAGTGAACCGCGGAAGGATGCAGCCCACGAGGTCAACCAAACAACACCCAAGGTTGCCAGAAAGACCAAGGGCAGACGATCGTTCGAAGGGTAAAGCACCCGAAACATCAAGGGGTGCCAAAGGGGAAGGTAACAGACAAATTCCTTCAAACCAAACCCGTACTCGTGAACTTGTGTGTTTCAGGTGCAAAGGAATAGGGCATATGGCGCAAGACTGCCCTAATCCATGGGTCATGACCATCACCAATCGCGGAGGTTACGAGTCCACGAATGAAGATGAACGGGACATAGACAACCAGATCGAGTACCCAGAGAGCGGTGAGCTGCTGGTGACACGACGTGTCTTAAGCACGATGGTCGGTCCACCTGAAACGGTCCAAAAAGAGACGACCTTCCACACAAAGTGTCTCGTAAAAGAAAAGGTATGTGGACTCATTATTGATAGTGGGTCTTGTACTAACGTTGCTAGCGCCTACATGGTACGGAAGCTTGGCTTGGAAACGAAGAAGCGCCCACATCCGTACAAGCTACAATGGCTTAACAGTAAAGAGGAGCTCAAGATGAGCGAGCAAGTCACCGTACCCTTCAGCATCGGCAAGTACCACGACGAAGTACTTTGTGATGTCGTCCCCATCCAAGTAGGACATATCCTACTAGGAAGGCCATGGCAATATGACCGCGAGGTAACGCATGACAGGAAGTCGGACTTCTATTCCTTTGTCATGAACAAAAGAAAGACAACGCTAGCACCCCTAAGTCCCACTCAAATTTATGAAATGTAGTTAAAGCTGAGTCGTGACGATAAGCCAAAGCTAAATTTTTATGTCAAGGCTAGCGTAATTCTTAAGGCTTTGAGCAATCAAAGCCCCGTATTACTAATGGTTTACAAGGATGTCTTGATACCACCTAGTCCATATGAGAGAAGGCGACGAATGGAAGACAGCCTTCAAAACGAAGTAGGGACTATACGAGTGGCTCGTCATGCCCTTCGAGCTTTCCAACGCCCCGAGCAAGTTCATGAGGCTTATGAACCACGTGTCATCGGGAAATTCGTGGTGGTCTATTTCGACGACATACTCGTGTATAGTCGGGACCTTAGCCAGCACCACGAACACCTTGAGCTGGTACTGGAGACGCTTCGGAAGGAACAGCTCTACGCCAACTGAAGAAATGCTCCTTTGCCACAAAGGAGATCGTGTTCCTGGGATTTGTGGTGAGTTCACAAGGACTACTAGTGGAAGAGAGTAAGATCCAAGCCATACAAGAATGGCCAACACCGACAACGGTCGCCCATGTACGAAACTTTCACGGGCTAGCAAGTTTCTACCACTGGTTCGTGAAGAACTTCAGCAGTATAGTCGCACCACTCACCGCGGTTATCAATAAGGACAAGGCCTTTGAATGGGGAGAAGCACAAGCCAACGCGTTCGAGGCACTCAAGGCAAGCTTGACCACCGCGACAGTCCTTGCCCTGCCAAACTTCAACAAGATGTTCAAAGTAGAGTGCGACGCCTCCGGAATCGGAATTGGAGCAGTCCTCATTCAAGAACGACGACTCGTGGCATACTCCAGCGAGAAGTTAAGTGGAGCCATGCTCAACTACCCAACATATGACAAGGAGTTTTACGCTCTTGTTCGAGCCCTACAGACATGGCAGCATTATCTACTGGCGAAGGAATTCATCATCCACACGGACCATGAGACCCTAAAGCACCTCAAGGGTCAAAACAAGCTCAAGCAACAGCATGGCAAATGGATGGAGTTCATCGAGACCTTCCCGTACATAATTAAGTACAAGAAAGGTAACGCGAACGTGGTAGTCGATGCATTGTCACGAAGGCATGTTCTCATCACCACAGTGGAGGCAAGGAACCTAGGGTTCGAGCACATCAAGGAACTCTACGAACAAGATCCAGAGCTCGGCGACATGTTCCGAATGTGCAAGGAAGGAGTCCAAGGACCATTCTACAAGCACGGAGGATATATTTTCCACAACAGGAGGCTCTGCATCCCACAGAGCTCAATGAGGGAGTTGATACTACAAGAAGCTCATGGAGGAGCTCTCACGGGGCACTTTGGCATTGAGAAGACCTTGGCCACAATCAAGGAACATTTCTTCTGGCCGCACCTCAAAAGGGCTATACAACGGCTTTGTGCACGATGTATCACGTGTCACCAAGCCAAGTCCCGTAGCCAGCCCCACGGTTTGTATCTTCCTTTACCAATTCCAACTCATCCATGGACTGACTTGTCGATGGACTTTGTTCTCGGACTCTCGAAGATCCTAAACAAAGATTATGTTTTTGTTGTTGTGTACAGATTCTCCAAGATGGCGCATTTTATACCATGTTCGAGGACTGGCGATGCAACTCAAATAGCAGACCTTTTGTTCCAGGAGGTCGTACGCCTCCACGGCTTACCGAGGACCATTGTGTCCGACCAGGACAGCAAGTTCTTGAGTCACTTCTGGCGGACACTTTGGCGGAAACTAGGGACTAAGCTGTTGTGCTCCATAACATGCCACCCGCAGACAGATGGTCAGACCGAGGTGGTCAACCACACTCTGGCAGCACTTTTGCGGTCACTCGTCAGACGATACCCAAAGAAATGGCTCGAGTATCTACCCAAGCAGAATTTTCTTACAACAAGACACAACATTCTGCCACCAAGCACTCACCATTTGAGATCGTCTATAGGTTCAAACCCATAACTCCCTTAGACCTGTTGGCCCTACCAAGTAGGGAGGTCACCAGCTAGGACGACGAGAAGAAGGCCGAACTCATCAAAAAGATGCACGAGAAGGTTTGGGAAAATATAAGGTGCAAGACAAAACAATACGCCAAGAAAGCTAACAAGGGGCGAAGACAGAAGGTGTTCAGCGAGGGAGACAGGGTGTGGCTACACATGCTACCCGAGCGATTCCCGGACAAGAGAAGCTCAAAGCTTGCACCAAGAGGAGATGGGCCATTTTGTGTCCTTAAACGGATCAATGACAACGCCTGCCTTGAGCTACCTGGTGATTATAACGTGTCAACAACATTTAACGTTGCTGACTTATCTCCTTTTGATGCAGGTGATAGCATTCTACAGATGGAACGCTCGCAAGGGGGAGGGAATGATGAGGACATCGGACATCAGGACTACCCGAGAGCCACACACGCGAGCGAGGAGGTGACCCGAGGCGCCGAGCAAATGGAATCCTTCCACGGTCTAATCACGAGGAGACGAGCACAAAACTTACGGACCAAGGACGCTGAGATTGTGAAGGAAGCCTGGGAGGCTCTCATTCATGAAGAGCACTCGCCCACGACCGTCGGAAGAGTCGCGACCGTCTTCATTATCAAATCGGACGTTGGCCCAGACGCTTAGGACGCTCAAATGACCCAAACGACCGGGTGACGTCACTCCTGCACTCACAACGGTCACATGACGTCACTGGGACGCTCCAACGCGTTCAAACGGTCACATGACGTCACTCCCACATACCCAATGGTCACATGACGTCACCCCCCGCGTCTAAACAGTCACATGACATCACTCTCGCATGCTTAACAGTCAGATGACGTCATTTGGGCACTCCAACAAGTTTTTAGCCATTTGTCTCTTTTTCAGACACTTTTCGGCCAATAGGGGCAATAGGGCCATGGTTTTGTGTATTTTGTCTTCTTTCAAGGTTTGAGACTTGCCTATAAAAGCAGTCTCAACATTCATTTGTAATCAACTTGAATTTTGGTAGTAAATTTAAGTTCGAGAGAATATTTCTTCTATCTTAAACGTTTCCGGAAAACGTCTCGCCTTCAATTCATTACGGGAACAATTCAAGTGTGTGTTTCGACTGCATCAAGAGGCTTCTGCACCTCTTGTGGTGTCTTTCATACCATCTAACCCGACAAGTCCCGCTCAACAATGAGGTTCTCGGAGTTCCTCAATACGCGTCCCGAGCCACTAACTCGTGCACGTATCACATAGCGATACCAATTTTAACGCAAAAATTTTTTAGATTCCTCGGTAATTTTAATAATGATAGTGTCAACCCCATTTGCGTTACTATATATACGTCATAATTGAACATGATTACTCCTCAATAACTTTAACAATGATAGTGTAAAACCCCATTTGCGTTAGAAATGGTAACTCAAATTTACGTCATAATTGCGTCACTAAATATAACGTCGAACCGGCAGTTGCCATTTACCAACTATACAATAGTTGATGCAAATTTTACATCGATTTTGCGTTGGAAACAATAATTCCCAACGCAAAACCAATTATTTTCTATGCAAAATTTTTTGTATCGATTTTTTTATGGATATTCAAAATTAGAAGAATATTAATGACATAAATTATACTTTTTTTAGATTATTTAATTCTATGTCTTGAGGTTATTACTTACCATTTCCAAGAAAACAATAATTGTGAGATTATAGATCATGTCTCCTCTGCATCATTTTATTTTCAATCCTAGTACACTAAAATTGAGTTTTTTGCATCTATAACAAATTGAAATTATTAAATTACTAAAATTGATAATCATGAACAATTATAAAAATATATAATATATGTTCAAATGTGCTTGACATTTTTGTTAGAACTTAGAAGTAAGAGAGAAAAAGCATCTTCTAAGCACAGATTAAGTTAAAGACCTTGGTAAGCCTTTGTTTTTTGTAATTGCAAAATCAAACATGAGCAATTGTTCTTATTACATAAAAATTGCAATATTACTAACCACAAACCCAAGTGGAGCATGAGTGCGAAAAACCACCAATCTTGTTCTTTTCTACGATATATAACAGGTATTGAATTGTTCTTCTTACTGTCTGATAATCATTCTCTCAGTTTCAATATTTTTTTATATAATAATATTAATGTAAAATCTGAATCTTGTTAATGTGTGAACATCAAGTTTTTAATATAAATGAACATGATTATATACTTTAACTCAAAACTACTTAGCATAATTGGATTGGCTAATACTATGTATTGCATTATTTCTTTTATAACTTTCGATAACGCAAATTTTGAGACGTAAATCTTATCAATTTATCTCAAATCAAATTTTATACAAGATCAATAAAATTTCGAATTCAGATTTAACGGTTCTTGTACCACTAAAAGAGCTAAAATATTTATGAAATTTAAATTGAAATTGAATGTTTTAACTGATGCATTTATATATTATGTATTATATTCTTTACAAAATTCAAATAAATATTGTATATCAACGGGTCATTCGAATTATAATGAAAAGATTCAGTAGAAAAAAAAATATACATATATAATTAACAGAGATTACGGATGGTTAATGATTCGTGTCTAAACATAAATGTCAAAAAGAAATAAATAAATGGTTTCCCATCCCATGATTATTTCAAGATTTGCTCTTAATCATGACGTAATTAAATCAAACGTTAATGCCCCTAGGCGTCTACGGCGAGAGGCGCGTGGGTTGATGAAAGATATGCTCTGCGGACTTCACGAACTCGGGTCTCGGAGCGGGTGGGTCCCACACAAATCTCTCTCTTCTCTCTGTCCGCTGCTGCCAACAAACACTTCACATTTCTCCTCTCCGTTTAAAAATGGCGTTATTGAGTTCTTTAAATACGTACATGTGTATATAATTTATATATGCACACACGCATACAGACAGACCCACGTATATAAAAGCCTTTTGATAATTCCGTTCGTCAGCAAGAGGATTCATTTGTAAGTAAACCTTTTGCATTCTTATTTTAGACCCATGTTATATATGTAAAAAAATATTCGCCATGTGTGTGTTTAGATATATGTATAAGCATATATATAAAGGCACGCATACATGTGGACTCTGTGGAGCGGTCTGTTCGTTGCTCTTTTGCTAAATCAGACTCCTTCTGACATAGTAGTCTGCATTCTTTCTGTCATTTTCTTCTTCTGATTAGATCTCTAAAAGGCATAAATCAAAGAAGAATTAGTATAGTTATACGTCTATTTCAACATGATTTCGAAGTCGCTTTTGAATTTATCGATCTGAAAGCTTATTTCTATTTAAAATGATGAATAAATGGTTTATGTTGAATGTCACATTCTGATAAAAATTGTATCTTTTGTTTAATTTATTTTTGTTTTTGGGTTTTGTTGATGCAGAGTCAACTGGTTCCCTGGGTTTGAAAAGAAAGAAAGGTTAAAATTGTCTTTTGATTTTCTTGGTCCGCTCTTTTCTTCTTCCTTTTTGTCTTCTTAGAGATACTGGCAAGAAACCATCTTTGGTCAAAACCAAAGCTATTGAGGAGAATTATGGTTTCCCTTTTCTTTTCTCCCTTCCGAAATCTACTTTGGAAAGGAGAAAATTTGGGTTGAATGTCAAAGGAATAGCCTAAAAATCTGGGGTCTTTCTTGTCCTATTACTTCAATCTCTCTCATCTGATAATTATTTTTCTAGAGAGAGGTTTCTGGATGAAGGGCCGCGTCGGATTCTGCATACGGATTTGTGTTTGAAAAGGAGACACTTTCTCTTGTTTTCTGCTCCCAATCCACAATACACCAAAAATATTTATTTTTTTCTCTAGGCATTGCTTGAAAAGTTAGAAACTTGATTAACAAGCAAGGGAAATCAATAGTAGCACAGAAAAAAAAAGAGAAAAAATAGAGGACGAAAAGAAAACCCTTTGGCTTGGTGATACTGACTCCCCTAGAGCTAAATCCTCCACGTTCAGACATCTATCTCTTTGTTTACCATTTACGAGTTGAAAAAGGGTTTCTACTTCGTAATGATGAGTTTTGAGTGTTTAAACAGTATCAGCAGTAATAATAGTTTGGCTGTGGGTTCAGCAAGTATGCCAAGTTCTGTCGTTTCAGTTCCCATTGTATGTTTCTTCTGATATGTGTGTTTGTTCTGTTAGATTTATGATATAAATGTTTCGTCTCTTCTTAACTCTTTAACTCTATGCTTTAATACATGCTAGTGTCTGGTTGTCGCAGAACGGAAAGATGATCGGACATGGTGATATTAGTCCGAGTAGGGAAAATTTCGATCGAAGTTTTCTGGGGAGAATCAGAGACGATGAGTTTGAGAGCAAGTCGGGAAGCGACAACTTCGATGCTGTGTCTGGTGATGATCAAGAAGCCGGACGACAAGAACAAGGGCGGAAGAAGAAGAAGAAGAAGAAGTACCATAGGCACACTCCTCACCAGATTCAAGAACTCGAATCGTATGTCATTTTGATTATTTCTGAGCTTTGTTTGGATTCAAGGGTTTGGATGATTGACTCCTTTTATATTTTTCCTGGTTTAGTTTCTTCAAGGAGTGTCCTCATCCTGATGAAAAACAAAGGTTGGAACTTAGCCGAAGGCTTGGTCTGGCGAGTAAGCAAATTAAGTTTTGGTTTCAGAACAGAAGAACCCAAATGAAGGTAATGATTAGCATTTTTCTACTCTTTTAAGTCGTTGTATTTATTCATCATAGGTTGTCTCTTAGAATTGACAAGTCATCTATTTCATGACCAGACACAATTGGAGCGTCACGAAAATGTAATTCTCAGGCAAGATAATGAGAACCTAAGGGCAGAGAACGATTTGCTAAAAGATGAAATGAGAAGCCTTGTATGCAATACATGCGGCGGACCAGCCGCTCCCGCAGACGTTACATATGAGCAGCTACAATGTAGAGTAGAGAATGCTAGACTGAAAGACGAGTTAGCTCGGATTTGTGGTTTAGCGACCAAGTTCCTCGGTGGACCAGTTTCTTCATTGGTTACTCCACTCTCCCACCCGTCTGGTTTAGATGTCTCAAATTTAGGCCTTACAGTGGGAAGAAATGATGAAACTGGTTCACATATACCGATAGGCATTGATTTCATGGACGGGCCTCTGCTGAAACCTGCGGCAGCAAATGACATGATGCACGAGAGATCGATGTTTGTGGATCTTGCATTGGCGTCTATGGCGGAGTTGATAAAGTTGGCAGATTTAGACAGTCCATTTTGGATTAAAAACTCTAACAGTAATAAAGAGTTCCTGAACCACGACTTATATAGAAGTGTATGCGCCAGTACGACTTCTATAAGACCTCCAGGATTTGTAACTGAGGCTTCAAGAGAAACTGGTTTAGTTCTCAGCAATAGCTTGGCTCTGGTCGAGACACTGATGGATGTGGTAAGACTCAATGCACGACAACTTCTCTAAGACTTATGCTCTTTTGAGTTCTGTTAACATTGTTCAATATGACACACAAGAAAACACTTGTAACTTGTGTTTTTTTATAGAACCGATGGACAGAGATATTTGAGTCTATTGTCGCTGGAGCATCAATCATCGAAGTGATATATAGCGGTAACGGTGGATCCTTGAGTGGTTGTCTTCAACTGGTATGTTTCTCAGAGACCACACTGGTTAATAATTCATAGAAAGCATGACTGGAAGAAGCAAGGGTATGAATAAAAAAACTGATTTTTTGGGACAGATGCAAGCAGAGTTCCAAGTAATTTCTCCATTGGTTCCAACCAGACAAGTCAAGTTTCTTAGGTACTGCAAGCAATACAGAGATGACTTATGGGCGGTGGTTGATGTTTCATCCGACATTAACAGTGAAGACTTGAACTTGCAGTCTTATGGTGGATGCAGGAGGCTCCCCTCAGGCTGCATTATTCAGGACATGGGCGATGGTTATTCCAGGGTAATTTCAAACCATAATTTCGTACCGATTCTCTTTCTATTTTTTTTATTTTTTCCGAGCTTACACTTGGAGCTGAGCGAGGTCAAGAAACCAGCATAGCTCGGTTCATGAGTTAGTTGCCTTCGTTTCTCTTGCTGAGAAAGAACAAGAACCACATTGTAATACCAAGTTATAGTCCCAGCTTCTGTTTAGGTGTTCCTTTGCATTCGGTTATTTCCGGTTTAGTTTTAAACCGGACCACAATCAGCCCTACGCTACCCATAAATTCAGAAACTATGTCGATCTAGAGAATCCAATGCCTAAGTCGTCTAATAAAAAAATGGGTCGACATTGTGCCTGAGAATCTGAAGCCTTCTCTGTTATCTAATCAGAAAAAGATGCTTCCTTTTGGTTTAAAAAAATCACTCAGGCTTGGTTTCCAAGGATCTAGATATTACCAAATCCAGACTATATATTATACACATTTTTATTTATTTATTATGAACAATGCTTACTCGTAATTCGCATAGGTTTAGGCATAAAAACAGTTTAGATATTGGAAATCATTTTATATTTACTCTTGAAGTCGAAAATTGCTGCAGGTTACTTGGGTCGAACAGTCGGAGTATAACGAGAGTAACATTCATCAACTTTATCGTCCGTTGCTTAGTTCTGGTCTCGGGTTAGGGGCCCAACGCTGGCTCGCGACCTTGCAGAGACAATTCGAGAGTTTAGCGATGCTTCCATCTTCTCCCAACCCGAATGACAATCACTCAGGTCTGATGATTCATCCCCTCGTTAACATTTTGTAGTCTTCTTTCGATAGAACGAAAAATGATTTGAGAGATGGTAACATTATTTTATAGGCTTATCCCAAGCCGGTGCCAAGAGTATAATGAAGCTAGCTCAGCGGATGGCGTTTAACTTCTGCACGGGCGTCTCTGGCTCGTCCGTGTGCAAGTGGGACAAGCTTCTTGCTGCGAATGTGGGCGAGGAAATGAGGATACTGACCAGGAATAACTTGAGTGACCCGGGGGAGCCAGCGGGTGTTGTGTTGAGCGTTGCTACATCCGTTTGGCTTCCCGTGCCTCAGCAGAGGCTCTTTGACTTCCTCCGCAATGGGAGTTGCAGAAACCAGTGGGATATTTTGTCGAACGGTGGTTCGATCCAAGAGATGATTCGTATACCAATGGGACAACATGAAGGAAACTGTGTCTCTCTTCTTCGTACTTCTGTGAGTAATCAACCCACGATTGCTTTGGTAGTGATCTCTTATGGAGACAATTAGGAAACGTACATAGAACAGTGGTGCCTCTTTTTATTCTTCTAATGATATGAAACTGAATGTACGTAGGGGATGGATCAAACGGAGAACACTATGCTAATCCTGCAAGAGACGTGGATGGACGCTTCAGGTGCACTGGTAGTGTATGCACCCGCCGATGTCTCATCAATGAACATGATCATGAACGGTGGAGATTCAGCGTGCGTTGTGCTTCTTCCGTCTGGATTTTCAATATCACCCGATGGGTCATCGGTGCTGTCTGGAACCAACAGAGGTATAGTGAAGCTTGAAGCTGAGGAGAACAACAAGGGCGGATGTCTCCTAACCGTCGGATTTCAGATCTTAGTGAACAGCCTCCCCAATGCCAGACTCAACCTGGAATCTGTGGACACAGTTAAGAACCTCATCTCTTGCACAGTTCACAAGATCAAAGCCGCTCTTCAGTTGCAAACATAGCGAATTTTATAGCTTTTCTTTCCATTTCTTTCTTGAGTGATTGTGGGAAAAGGGTATAGGAGACAACAACAACAACAGAAGATGAGGGAACCTTTGACATGGCTGATCCGTGAGTCACGAAATGGGGTTCTTTCTTTTTCTTACTTGTTATGAGACTTTGAGGGACGAGTTAGGTTCTGTTTTTCTGCTCTGTTTTTGTCAGAATTTCGGGTATTGACTCGGATACCATTCTCCTGACTCAATCCCTTACAGGTAAGGTTTTGTGTTCTGGCAAACAGTTAATAAAGTGTAATTTACCTGCATTTGCTTCTACTCCAAAAAAAAAAAAATACCTAACATTAACTGATTGTAAGTTCAATAAACAAACCATTTTGAGAAAACTACATTTTGCAAAACTCATCATCCTGTGAAGGGCAAAATTCGTGATACAAAATAGACCGCGAGATCTTGGATTCTCAAGAAACATACAAGACACTGCGGCGATAGAAAACAAGGCTGGCTGAAGCAAAAACCGACCAAATAAAGAGAACCCACCAAGACATCAACAAACCTACTTGTCGAAAGAAGTCACCACAAGGCAAAGAGCCACATACCAGTTGGACTACTGGGAGAGAATTCAAATCGATTTGAGATAAACTGAGGAAGATGAGCATCAGGACTGGTGGCGCTAAGAACTGCAGAGCCACGAGGCATAAGTAGTGGTTGTGAAGGAACATCTTTGCTCGGCTGAAATCTAAATCAGGAACCTTGCTTCCATGTAATCTCTGGTACCAGGATAAAACAGCTTCATTCAAGAACATCTGCAGGTTGGGACGAACCGCCAATACTTGCAACAAACCAGACAGTAGTAAGCATAAAATCCGAAACTTCCCAAAATCTTCCACTGACATGCCCACATTACCCACCACCCCAGTCATATTAGTTGTGTTGAGGTTCTTTTTCACCAGGATCTCTGTCAATGGCCTGATCCAAAGCAGCGAAGTGAAAGTCGACGCGATGTAATTCGCATAAAGAATCATTCTACCGAACCATCCACACGATATTATTGACAAATTAGAGCGAATTTGATCTGTTCCAACCCAAAATGACCGTGCACTTCGCCCCGCTGGCATGTACAGAAAACCGGCAACACAAGCCATTGAGGCCGAGATAAATATGCACCAGAATCCATCAATTGAACCCAAATTGAAATCAAAGCCATTCTGAAAAATCCCAGCACTGATCACGATCCCAAAAACAAGCCCTAGCATTCCAAATATCAAACTCAATCTCCTCTCAGATTTCTTCGACGCAGATCTCTCGAGCGAAATCCTAGCAAGACCAACAAACACCTTACTCAGAGCCACAAATCCCAGAACAAGCGGAATCATCAACCCATTCGCTAGAGCACCATTATTGTCTCCTACACCTAAGTATTTGTGCAGCAGGGAACAGGAAATAGCTAAGAAGGACAAAACAAAGCAATTCTTGTAATCGTTGTAATAAAGCCGAGATCTGAGGTGATCCTCATCGAGCTTAATTCGGAAGATCTGAGCATTGCTCTCGTCGAACTCGTACTTGTCTTTAGATCTGTTCCTCTTCTTGATCTCAACGTTGGATTTTGGATCATCAGACGGCCTTCTAATGGCTGCTCTAACTCCGCCGCGGCCGGAGTTTTGGCCGAGATTCTCAGGTTGGACGTAAGCGCAGAGACCGTGGAGGAAGAGGACGGGGATTCTGAGAAATGCAAGGATTAGGGTTAAGAAGAATGGGATTAGCGTTTGAAGTATGAGATTTCTATGAGTTGTGATGAACTCGAGCATTGTTCTGTACTCTGTCTGTATCTGTCTCAATGTCGGATCGAAGATTGAATCGATGTTCGCCGGGGGTATTCTCTCTGGGTTGGTTCGAGATTTCGGACCATTCGTTTGGGTAACCGGATGATTCAACGGACCCAAAATGGGCTTTCCGAAATGGGCTCATACCAAACATACACGATCCGATTGGAGCGAAAATTCGAATATTCATTTGATTATTCGAATATTCATTTTGTATTCTTAAATGACTTATTTAATATTTAATATATAGATATATATAAAAAAATGATTTTTACATTCATTATATAAATATATAGATAAATATGCAATATATTTATAATTTGAGGACTAAAATATAAAATAGTTTAAAACAAATTATATTATTAAAGTTTTAATTTGCACTCAATATTAAATTCTAATTCAAATGAGTTAGATAATATTGTAGAGATATTACAAGATATCAAAAGAAACATAACACACTAAATATATATTTTTATGTGAATTTTATTTTAATGTATAAATTTGATAATATATCAATATGTTTCACTGTTTTAGTTGAACTAGCGATATTAGTTGAGACATCGACGAAAGTAAATTTAAATAATCTATGAGGAGATGAACGTGAAGATTTGATGTTTTGTTTTATTTATATTATTTATCTTGTATGATTTGAATTTTAGTTTTTTATTATACTTGATTATTGGTCTTTTTCTTAAAATTCTTTTTTATATTTTTATATTAAAAAATTTAGGTTCGGATACGAAAATCAATAAATCCGACGAATATTCGTATTTAAAAAAATCTGAGTTTATAAATAAAATTACAAATAATAAATTTGGATATTTATCGAATACAAAAACAATACAAATAGTCGGATATTCGTTATTTACCCGGCCATTATCAAGAATCACTTTATTTTGCTTCAAAATATTATTATATAATTGCATCATAAAAGAATCATTGTTGTCTATTTTATTTTAATGTTATAGTATAAGAACTATTTTATCCATGTAATAGATCTAAATGGAACCATTAAACTCATGTTAATTTAAATTCTTTTTCACGTTTTATCTATTAAACTGATTTTGTTTCAGATTGGTTTGATGATTCAATTTTAAGTCAGATTGGTATGGTTTAACTTAAGAACCAGTTTAATTTTTTTATTGTTGTTTTGGTATCCAAATAAATTTAGATGGTTAGTTTGAACTTTCTAACATAAACTTGTCGGAAAGGGTTAGAATTATATACAAATTATTTTTATTTATAAATGAATTTGTACTTATATATAAATTATTATGTTATTTTCACAGTAAATGAATTGTCAAAATTTATTTAAAATTTACTACGAATGTTAATATTGTAAAATTGATATGGTGTATCTGTCATTCCATATATAATGTTCTAAAATGTCGATATACAAACACATCATTTTACTTAAAAAAACAAAAAGAAATTAAAAACAAATAAATGTTATTTTTTTACCAACCTCACATAAAAATAGAAAAATAAATACATACATATAAATACACAAACAAAAATATATAAAGATGTATAAGTAATAATTGTATCATCAGTTTTTAAAATCTTCGTTCTCCATCCATCATCCATATATATATATATATATTGTGATTTGACAAATGAAGAGAGAAGATTGAATCACATCCACCAAATTTATCGTTTATAAAGTTAGTGCAAGTCCACACAAGAAGAAAATACAGTAATTTAAGAATATACAACAATAATCAGTTGCATGTTTTCATTACCTTTTTTACAAAGATTTACATCGCTTTTTTTACTACACGAGTTACATATCTCTACAATACTATAAAGCACAAGTTGTAAATACGTATGATGTCTTACCTTTATTTATTCATAATAAAATAGGATGTATACATAGTAGATCAATATTGTGAAAGTAATATGTCTATTATATAATATTAAATAGTTATGGGTTAAAATTTAAATACTGAAAAGTTCGATAATATAAATACGAAGAGAAATAGGTTTTCTCTAACGTTATATTTTTTTTAAAGATCTAAACACTAGCCACCAGAGAGAAACGAAGAACGCGAAAGGTCGTTTTTCGTTTCCGACCAAATCTATGCCAATCGTTGACAGCAGATCCCGATTTCGGCGTGGATACACGTATAGAGGACTTGTCAGTTCAAGTCTAACATGCGTTTGTTGTTAGATTCGTCAAAACATGTAACATCGGAATCGTTCCTCGTGTTTTGTTCAGACCCTCCGAACCTAATCCTGAACATGACTAGATTTCGTATATGGGTTAGTAAAATTCGCTTTCGCACCCTATGTAGCAACCCAACAGTTGTATCACAGCGTCTGGTCGTCTGTTTCTAGGATTAGAATTCGATTCTTGACGAAAAAGGGATCAAAGTTTTTTCGCCCGCGCGTGTTTCTGTTCTCGGCGCTCGCCCAGATCCTTCCCCTTCTCATGTTGCCGTCGGCACCCGAATCCGACACCGGCAGATTCAGTCTCCTCGTCATAGCCACGGCTCGTCCGCCTAGGCGCGCGGGACGACTCTCGGTTGTGGAACCCTAGACCACGCGAAGGAGAAAAACCCCATCAGCCACCGCCAAGCTTCGATCTGTCGAGCTCCTCAGTGGAGCTCTGGCACGGATCGATCGGAAAGGACGTGAGCTCGTCAGCCATGAGCCGCTCTGAGTGAGGACTCTCCTATGGGATCCCATGTTCTAAAGATGATAAGTCTGATAGAACAGTTTGAGAAGCTAGGGTGCGCCTTCTGCAAAGAGATGCAGTAGGACGTAATCCTACATTCACTTCTGGACTTCTCCCCGTTTGTTGTTAATTACAACATGAACACGCTGGATGTCGAGCTATATGAGATGCACAACGTGCTCACTGAGTATGAGAAGCACATGTCCATCGGGAAGAATGAATCAGGATCTATTCTGATGTTGGGCAATCCTCTCGGTACAAGAGGAAGGGCAAGAAAAGGCCTAGGACTAGGCAGAGCATGCCCAAGGTTGGTATGACCAAGGAAAAAGGCGGTGCTGGTAAGGTCGACCAGTCAGATGCTGAGTGTTTCTTTTGCGAGAAGAAGGGGCACTAGAAGAGGAACTGCATGGAATACCTTCAGTCTCTTAAGGGCAAGAAACGAGGTAAGACTTCCATGGAAAATGTTTTCATGGTTTCTTTAACTACTATTGATTCATCTAAATGGATATTGGATACCGGTAGCAGTTTTAACATCTATAACATGTTGCAGGGGCTGAGGAATCAGTAGGAGATTCAAGAAGGGAGAATTCAGTCTCAAGGTTGGAAATGGCGCAAGTGTTGCTGCTCTAGCCATAGGATCGATTTCTCTTATTATGCCTATGGGCAAGACTTTATTGTTGGATGACTGTTATTATGTTCCAAATTTTGTTTCGAATATTATTTATATTTCTATGCTCGATAGACGTGGATTTCGAACAGTTTTCAGTAATAACATTTGTTCTATTTATCATGGTGATGATTTATATATGAATGGTTATCTACAACAAGATATTTACGTAATGTTAATGTTGAATTATTCAACATGCATGTTTCGGTCCAAAAGAGAAAGCTAGATGATCGTCAAAATTAGACGTATCTTTGGCATTGTAGATTTGGTCACATCAGTGAGAAGAGAATCAACAGGTTTCATAAGTATGGTTTTCTGCGCCATTTTGATTTCGAATCTTATGTAACTTTTGAGTCCTATCTCACTGGTAAGATGACTAGATCTCCGTTTAGTGGAACCGGAGAGAGCTACAGAACTCCTGGGACTGATACATACTAATGTATGTGGACCTATGAAGGTTCAAGCCAAGGGTGGATATTCGTATTTCATCACATTCACTGATGATATATCAAGATATGGATATGTGTTCTTGATGAAACACAAATCTGAATCTTTTGAAATGTTCAAAAGATTGCGTAGTGAAGTGGAGAAACAAACCGAAAAAAAAGTAACAAGGTGTTGAGATTAGACCGGGGTGGTGAATATCTAAGTCGTGAGTTTATCGATTATCTAAGGTAAAATGCGATTTTGTCTCAGTGGACTTCTCCTGGAACACCGCAGCATAATGGTATGTCCGAAAGGAGAAATCAGACTTTATTAGATCTGGTCCGATCCATGATAGGGTTCACGAATCTTCCAATCAACTTATGGGGTTATGCTTTAGAAGCAACTGCATATATCTTAAACAAAATTCTCACTAAAGCAGTCTTTAAGACTTCATATGAGATATGGAAGGGTCGGAAACCTAACCTGAAACATATCAAGGTTTAGGGTTGTCCGGTTTTTGATAAGAGACTTCAGCCAGACAAGCTAGATGCTAGGTCTGATAGGTGTAGATTCGTTGGTTATCCAAAAGAAACTATGTGATATTATTTCTACCACATGTCTGAGCACAAAGTGTTTGTGGCCAGAACTGCGACCTTTCTTGAAAGGGAGTTTCTTGAGGAAGGAATTCATTGTGGAGAAATAGTTCTTGATGAAATTCAAGAACCCAACGAATCAACGCAAACTTAGGGACATGAGATGTCAATGAGCGGTCTTGGATGGGTGATATGTTGTTAGGCTCCAAGGCTTTATCTTCAAATGTTGAAGTGACAGTACCAGTTCAGGAACTAGTTCAAGAGCCTGTTCAAGAACAAGATATTCCAGTGCAGGTTAGACCTGCTATACATGCTTCTTGAGAAGTTCAATACTTTCTCGACGTGCACCTGAAAGACTTAATCTGTTGGTGCAAGAAGACGTGATCAGTCATAGAAATGATGACCCGTTGACTTTTCAAAAAGCTATACAAGGTCTAGATTCTGAGAAATGGTGGAAAGTCATGGAATCCGAGATGGAATCTATGCAGATCAACGAAGTATGAACTTTGGTTGATCCTTCAGAGACTTCCAGACCAATTGGTTGTATATGAGTTTACAAGATGAAGATTGGAGCAAATAGGCAGGTAGAGACCTATAAAGCTCGTCTAGTTGTCAAGGGGTATAGTCAACGAGAAGGGATTGATTGACTGTGAAGAAACATTCTCCCCTGTGGTAATGCTCAAAACTATTCGGATTCTACTTGCGATAGCGATATTCTATGACTATGAGATTTGGTAAATGGACGTGAAAACAACTTTCCTTAATGGAGAGCTCCAGAAAGAAGTTTTTATGACTCAAGCTGAGGGTTTCACGTTGTCGAATCAAAGTCATGTGGCATGTAAGCTTCAAAGGTCCATTTATGGACTCAAGCAAGCTTCTCATAGCTAGAACATTCGTTTTAACAAGGCAGTTGAAGAGTTCAACTCCATTAGATGCGATGAAGAACCTTGCGTGTATAAGAAATTTAGTGGGAGCACGGTTGTTTTCCTTGTACTTTATGTGGATGACATTTTGCTCTTAGGGAATGATATTCCTGCGTTGCAAGAGACAAAGTCATGATTGTCTGATCAGTTCTCCATGAAAGAACTAGGAGAAGCGACCTGTATTCTAGAAATAAAGATCTATATGGATAGATCGAAGAGGTTGCTTGGATTGTCATAATCCCAGTACATTGATAGTATTGAGAGACGATACAACATGGAAATTTCCAAGAGGGGCTATCTATAGGCACTAGAATTTTTCTTTCTAGGGAGGATTGTCCTAAGAACCGGAAAGAAAGAGAGCGCATGAGTAGGCTTCCCTACGCTAGCACAGTAGGAGCCATCATGTACACCATGACATGTACTAGGCTTGACGTAGCCTACGCGCTAAGTGTAGCGAGTAGATATCAGGCAGATCTTGGTGAAGAACACTAGAAGGTTATTAAGAACATCCTTAAGTACTTGAGAAGGACTAAGGACGAGTTCCTCATTTATGGTAGTTCTAAATTGGAATTAGAAGGATTCACTGATGTGAGTTTTTCGACATACAAGGATGATAGCCGATTCATTTCAGGCTATGTGTTTCGTTTGAATGGAGGAGCAGTAAGTTGGAAAAGTTCCAAGAAGGCTACTATAGCCGATTCGGTGTCTGAAACAGAATATATAGCGGCTTGTGAAGCAGCTAAAGAAGCGATTTGGATGAGAAAGTTCATAAATGAACTTGGTGTGGTGCCTTCGATAAAGGAAGCGACTCCTTTATTGTGTGATAACACTGGGGCTATTACCCAGGCGAAGGAACCAAGGTCTCATTAAAAATCGAAACATGTTTTGCGGAAGTATCACTTGATATGAGAAATCATTATGCGTGGGGATATACAAACCTAAAAGGTGGATGGAAAAGAAAACACAACAGATTCGTCCACGAAGGCGCTTGGGTCAAAAGAGTTTGACAAACACAAGCTGAGGATCAGCTTGAGAGACATGACGAATTGGGATTAGTTTATAGACTAGTAACGAGTTATGTAATTTTGGACATGAGTTTTATTTATTTATATATGGCATTATTTTTTTCATTTGATGAATTTCATAGGCGCATGATAGAGTCCGAGATTAAATCTAAAACTTGAAATTATGATAGAGATCATAATAAAGAGAGTCAATTTTGGTATGATTTAATCTGAAACGTTCTTGTTCGTAGGATCACTATTCGGACTATAGTGATTCGAAAGAACAACATATATGTGATAAGTTTCTATATTGATAGAAATTAGTGGATCTCTTTTACTAAATCACATATGTGGGTGATATACATAATGATGTGATCACTGAACTGACCTAAAGGGAGAAATGATTAATGGTTAAATTACCAATGAACTGTCATTAAGATTTCTCCAGAAGGATAGATTGTTAGTTCTTTCCTAAGACCTGAGATCAGCATAGTAACTAGCATTCTATCTATTATTCTTTGATTCTGACACCTATTATCTTAGAATACTAGTTAGATATATATTGGGAATAATTAGATGTTTGAGTAGTTGGTGACTGATCAATATGGGATCCGTTAACTCTTTGTAAGAGTTTGAACTCTATATTGTCAGTAATCACAATGACTATACAAACTTCTGGCCAGAGTACACTGAATGAATGAAGAAAGGCATTTCTTAGGTTCATTCACCAGTCAGTAATGATTGACATGAGACATAGTTGATGATCTGTAAGGCTGACAGTTATGACCATGGCTAGGATGCATCTGGAGCTGTAAAGATGGAAGAAAATACTAACGTCAACTTCACCCTAGTTCGTTTTGAATAAGGATGTTACTCAAATGAGTAAAGATGTTGCTTCACGCTATCCGGTCGTTGAGTAGTGTTGCTAAACACCAATCTCGATTAGGTAATTAGTGGAAACTAATTGGCTACCGGTTTCGTGATGAACCTACGAGGTCACACGCTTACGAGTATCTCGGTATCTACTTGTGATTGTTAGACAAACAGTATGGAATACAATTGTATCCATCCGCTAGCCCCAAAGAATATAATTGTACTTGGTTCTCTTTGAGGGTTGTACATTAGATGTACGAGCAAGTATGTGTATGGAGATACATGTACTTCAACTATTTGAGATATTACATAAAGGCAAGTGGGAGATTGAAAGTAATATGCCTATTATACAATATTAAAAGTTATGGGGTTAAAATGTAATTACTGAAAAGTTCAGTAATATAAATACGAAGAGAAACAGGTTTTCTCTAAGGATACATTTTTTGAAAGATCTAAACCCTAGCCACCAGAGAGAAACGAAGAACGTGAAAGGTCATTTTTTCGTTCCCGACCAAATTTACGCCAATCGTTGACAATATATCCCAATCTCGGCGTGGATACATGTAGAGGACTTTTCAGTTCAACTCTAACATCCGTTTGTTGTCAGATTCGTCAAAACAGGTAACATTGGAATCATTCCTCGTGTTTTGTTTAAACCCTTTGAACCCAATCCTAAACATGACTAGATCTCGAATATAGGTTGTTAAAATTCGCTTCCGCACCCTACGTAGCAACCCAACAATATGAAGATATGAAAATAATAAAAAAAATATGAAGATATATTTAATAACTATAATATATATATACTAAGATCTATATAATAACTATAATATATATATATATATAAGGTCAACACAATCAAAACAATATATATGCTAATCAATGCATTATATATGTTAACATTCTCTCATAGTCGAAATAAGGTTTGAATGCACGTAGAGATTGAACCGAAACTCGGAGAATATCGAAGAAATGAGACCTTTTGTAAGATGTCTGCAAATTGCAATGAGGACAAAATGTGGAGAACTCGAGTAGACCCATGGCGACATTCTCTCTGACGAAGTGAATGTCATTTTAAATGTGTTTTATTCGTTGATGTTAATTATACCATATTCGTAAAAGATACACAGTTGAGACATTGTCACAATATACCATTGTTGCTTGAGCAAAAGGACAATGGAGTTCCAAAAGGAGGATGTGCAACCACTGGGTCTCTGAAATAGTGTTAGCAACATCCTTATACTCGACTTCAGCACTTGAATGCTATATCGTTGCTTGTCGTTTAGAGAACCATGACCAAATTTTCACCAAGAAAAAAACAAGATACCCTAATGTAGACGTTCACATATCAAAACAACTGACCCAAGTGGCATCTGTATATGTTGTTAATCCAGTGATGCTGAAGGGTTGAATCTATAGACCATGAGACATTGTTTTGACATCTAGATGCGGTTCTCGTGGCTCATGGAGAAACAAGTAGATTTTTTGCATGACGTACTAAATGTCTGGTCGGGTGAATCCTAGATATTGAACCGCCTTGACAATGCTTATGTATAGACTCAGATTCGAGACGCGATTGTCAACACATGTAAACCATTTTTGTTTTGTATCGACACATGTTACACATGGATTACAAGATTTTATACTCGTTCTTCGTAGGTATCCTTAGCATATGTGGACTATTGAAGAAGCAAACTAGAGGCGGTTCATGTGGCCTTAATCATAAGGACATGATCTTGGATCCACCACAAGTTGCACGAGGACAAACAATGAGAGGCATTGCCAATAAAAAAATTGCCGAAAAGATATTTGCCCTTATATTTTGTTAGTGAATGTTTGATATTTATGTTAGTGAAACGAAAGCTATTTCAAAACTAAAGTGAATGAACGAGAGACGATTTTGAAATTGAGAGCAATTTCCAGCGATTTTCGAGTGATTTCTAGCGATTTTCAGTTGATTTCTAGCGATTTCGAGTAATTTCCAGCGATTTTGAGCGATTTCCAATGATTTTCGAGTGATTTTCTAGCGATTTCGAGTGATGTTGGACGAATTCAAGCAATTTCGAGCAATTCCTAATTATTTGAAGAGATTTTTTACGGTCGTATGGATCACAAGGGTTTTATGGGTTGCAAAGGTTATGGATCACAAGGGTTGTTTGGGTTTGCAAGGATTGAAATTTTAATAGCATTTTAAGGTCTAATAGCATTTTAAGAGTATTTTTTAAATTGCCTCGTTACCAGATATGATCTATAATATTTTAAATTTTTATTAATTTATATCTATATTAGACATTACTGCAAGGATGCATTCATGTAATGTCAGAGTCGTATACAAGTATTAAAATAAATATATATTATCGATTTCATAAATATTATGTCATTAACAACAAAAATATGATTGTATATATTATCTATTATGTTTAAGTAAAATTAACTTCGGTCACAAGTATATACAACGAGATAATCATTATAGATTCTATAATTGTTTTTATGTCAATGAAATCATTACAAATTTCGGAAAGTGTTATTTTGTTTCAATTTGGAGAATTTAGTCATTTTCATTCAATCTACTTTCTTTTGAAATTCAGATTCTTATTGTAATCATTTCAATTATTGACGTTTTCATCTAATGATTTATATATTGAACATATTATCAATAGAACTACCTTCATTTGAAGTCTAGATCTTTATTTAAACATTTCAACTATTAACGTTTCCATCTAATTACTCGTTGAATGCATTATCGTTCAATATTATAATTCCTAACCGACTAACATATCTCTCTATGCATACTTTCTAAATAATTCGACGTTTTCATCTGAATTATTCTATGTGACAATCAAATCAATGGTTCCATTAAGAATTAAAATAATAAAACTTGCATTATGAACTGCGATGAGTTCAAATAAACAAAACTCTAATTTAAAATATTGATCAAATCTATGGATCTATATGTCGAAAAGAACTACTACAGAAAACAAATAAAGATAAAGGTTAGAAAAAGTTTAGGCAATCTCTCGATCAGTCATCTTAATGACCTCGCCTTAAACAGTCTCCGCTAGTAACTTGATCCTTCAATATGGTCCTATAATTTTTCTTTCACTCTTTTGCACTATCTAAAAGTCTTTTTTTTCATCTCCCTCCTTCAATGTATCGATCTCCTTATATAGGGAACTCTTACACCTCTCAAATAATTCAAAATTTGAATTATTAATTGAAATCAACGCATTACTCGACCGAGTTGGTGTCACCTCTGATTGAGCGTTTTCTTTTTTTTCTTTTTTTGTTTTCCCTTTTTTCTTTTTTTTCTTCGTTTCTTCCTATTATCCTAACAATAAGAATAAAACTATATTTGAATTAAACAAAAGAAAAAATAACTATAATAAAAATATAAAATGATAGAAAGATAGACTAATGCAAGAACCACGCTCTGATACCACTTGATATGAACCTAGAGACGACGTTCTTTTGTTAGATAGATGAAAACGGTCTGAAACCCCATAACAACCATATAACAGAACCTAAAACTTGTCTTTTCTAAGAAAGGACTTTCCAAACCCTAACTAGAACTCGATTAGAAAACTCCAGACTCCGCGAACGATGCCATGACACTTGTGATCTGGTGTTAAAAAATCGATGAACACTCACAATCTCTCCAAGAGTTCGGTAGAGAATCTCAAAAAAATAAAGAAAAGAAAATCTCTATTGAAAACAAAATTGTTTTTTAAATTTCATACTATAGGTTCTCTTTTTATAAGAACCAAATAATAATGAAAAACTAAATAAAATAAACAAACTTAACAAAACTTGAATCATTTAGTCGAGTGGGCCAGAAGTATTAATCCTAAAATCTACAAAATCGGATAGAGCAATTTTTTATCTGGCCAAACATTCTTGTCGAGCATAATTTCGCTTTGGACAAGCATTTTTTATCCCAATTTCTTGCTCCTCTCGGTCTCCTACCCTTGTAGAGACCTTTTGTAGTATTTTTTAAGTATTTTTTGACGTGTTCGTGGGGTTGTTATCCATTCTTTCATGTCCATTTATGCGAATATATCTTAAGGTCTTGCATCATTCTGGCCATCTCACATGAATATCGTAGCATCCTTATTATCCGACTCCTCACACAGCCGTAGCAGGTGCAACCTTTAAGTTCAAGATTCGATTTGAGATTGAGATAATGATTGGATCTTGTTCCCTTTGTACTGCTAGCATTGATGTAAACGAAGTTTCAGATTCCATGCCACATAAGAACAAACAGTACAATACAACTGGAGTAAGATCTAAGTAGTTTCCTTTATGTTCGGTTCCCAATCTCTTTTGCAGTCAGCTGAGTGCCTGGAACAAAGAAAAGAAAAGGACCCATAATCATTTTGCAGTCAGCTGAGTGCCTGGACAAAGTTAAGAAAAGGACCCATAATCATTAAGACTTATCTACAAGAAAATATCAAATGCTCTCAACTTTGGTACTTTATCAAACCTTGGTACCAAAATTCGTTTCCGAAAAGTGAATCATTGACTGTAAATTCGGCTTGAACCCTATATCGTCTACCCGAAATTGAATAATCATGTACCAACGATGATTCGAGACTTGATCATGAACAAGGCACAGATATACCGGTTTCAATGGTAGTCCACAAGATATACCGGTTTCCATGGTAGTTCACAAGAACAGATATGAGTAAGTGGTCGTACCAGATATAAGTGGCTTAGGTCTGGTCTTGAACAAAATCTTGCTTTTTATTATCCCCACGACATCGAGTTCTACTCCTGTTTTAAATGAATCCCCGTCCGTACAGCTCTGTACCTTCTTCAGAACCAACAATGGCTTCTTCAGAATCACTTTCGACCCGGTCAGTTCATGATACCCGATGGTGAACGTGTAGGTCTCCTGCAACAAAATCCGCTATCTCCAATGATACACTCTTCTCAAACCGGTTGAACGTATAAGAATTATGAATCGGAGAGAAACCTGAGACGAATCGAGACGACAGAGATAACCGATCTCCAGATTCTGGATAGAGCCATGGAATGAAGATTGAGTTTCGATAACGCCTTGGATTTCCACAATCGCCCACTCGATGCACTTCTCTTCTCTGCAGCCACACTTCACTCGAATCTCCATTCCCCTTCTTTTTCTTCTTATGAACTGAACCCTAGGAAGAGAAAAAGAGCTGCTTACACGTTTGTGCGTCTGTGTACATACATGATTACATAGAGTTCATGAATTTTGGCGGGAAACCCGATATCGTTCGCGGTCTTTCCGGTTTCGGTATCCACTAACTCGAAATCCAATAATAAACCCATTTGGTTTAATGGCCTACTAACCGGGTTGGTTGTAATAACATCTAAACCAGAAATTTCTGCAAATTTGTTCATTGGCATCATTAACCGGTTTATTTATGATAACGTCACACAGCACATTTTCGTTCTAATCAAGCTTGTGGTAACTAGAAAAACCGTAATCAATAATTTATAATGCCCGGTTTATTATAAATTGAATCGAAAACTTAAAAAACATACATTGTGACAACAAGAACACACACAGGGTCAACAGAGTTAAGAAGTTAGTTCATGTCTACCACAACCTAACACATTTATTTACAAAACACGTGAGAAACTATCAAACATGGGGCTTAAACCATTGTTTTAAAAACCCTGAAGATCGGAATGGGCCTAACCATATATCCCTTGGAGAAGGAAGATGAAAACCTTGGGTTTGTAGACGTCCCCACCTGCCAAGGAAAGCGAGCTCCATCTTACACCACCTTGTATTTCAAACTATTCGGTTAATGGAAACAACTGCAATCGCTTTGCCTCCCTTGGGGATCATGTGTCGATCTCGTGATTGTCGTTAACTTGTATTTGAACTTGCCCCGGGTTCATCTAATCCAATTGGTATCGCACCAGTTAAGGTCTTCGTGGCATATTCAATGCACGGGTCCTTCCAAATATATGTCACGGATCATACCGTAGAGTATACATGTCTCTGGTTGCTCACGTTAGTGCTTTCAGGCAACACCGGGAAAAAATGACTCCTCTACTTGTCATGTGTGTTGAGTTCGCATCTTGTTGGGATCGGTTAAGACTTTGGCAGTGTTGGGAAGGTCTAGGGATTTCCCACTCTGAGTTGTATTTGCAAAGGCGATACAAGGATCTTTCACTACAAGAAAAACAGGTTTTAGGAACCGAAAAATCGGTTCCCAATCCGTTCCTAAACCAGTTTAGGAACGGATTAGAGACGACCAGTGGTAGTATCCAATCGCGCGACTCCAATTTTTTCCAGTCTCCAATCCGTGCCTAATTAGGAACGGAAATTTTAGTCCCCAATCCGTCCCTAATTAGGGACTGGAAACGTAGTCCCCAATCGATCTCCAAATTTGGAGAGGCCACGCGAGGAGCCGTTTCCAATTGTTTTAAAAAAAAATAAAAAAAATTTAAAATTTTTAAATTTAATCGATTACATTAAAAGTTCGATTACATAAGATTACATTAAAAGATAAATATTAGTATACATTACATTCCGATTACATATTTTTAAAA
>CM071869.1:10252165-10271706 GCA_036759665.1 Gynandropsis gynandra | reverse complement strand
ACCGTTTGCTCCTATTAGCTCGATTGCTCCATGTGGTGAGATGCTTTTAATAGTGAATGGCCCAAACCAGTGTGACTTAAGCTTTCCTGGAAAGAGCTTTAGACGTGAGTTGAAAACAAGTACACGATCACCTACCTCAAAGGTCCGCTGGAGTATGTGCCGATCGTGCCACTGCTTCGTACGTTACTTGTAAATTTTCGCGTTTTCGTACGAATCGAGGCGCATTTCCTCAAGGTGATGAAGCTGTAACGTCCTCTTGTCACTTGCATCGCACATAATCTCGAAAGGAAGTTCCCAATCCGGTGGTTGAATGATAGGTGGGGAAACTAAAGCTCTCTTCAACTTCTCAAAAGCGTCATGACAACTCGCTGTGAACTCAAAAGGCACGTCCTTACCTAATAGATCCGTGAGGGGTTTTGAAATTTTCGAAAAATCCTTAATGAAACGCCTATAAAACCCCGCATGACCTAAAAAGCTACGAATACCCTTGACGTTCGTTGGTGGTGGTAGTTTCTCAATGACTTCGATCTTAGCCTTATCTACCTCAATGCCCTTCGCTGATATCTTGTGTCCCAATACAATGCCCTCGCGAACCATAAAGTGGCATTTCTCCCAATTCAAAACGAGGTTCGCCTCCAAGCACCTATCTAGCACTTTGCACAAATGAGTTAGACACGCATCAAAGGAAGGTCCATGAACGGAAAAATCGTCCATAAACACTTCCATAATATCTCCATTCACATCGGAAAAGATTGAAGTCATGCACCGCTGAAAAGTAGCGGGTGCATTACACAAACCGAATGGCATCTTCCGATAAGCGAATGTACCGAATGGGCAAGTGAACGTCGTCTTCTCTTGATCGTCGGGATGGATTGGAATCTGGAAAAACCCTGAATAACCATCAAGAAAACAAAAGTAGGAGTGAAGAGCTAGACGTTCAAGCATTTGATCGATAAAAGGAAGAGGGAAGTGATCTTTCCGTGTGTTTGCATTCAACTTGCGGTAGTCGATGCACATCCGCCATCCCGTGACTGCTCTCGTGGGAATCAACTCGTTGTTTGCATTCGGAATGACCGTGATACCTCCCTTCTTTGGCACTACATGAACTGGACTCACCCAAGCACTATCCGAAATTGGATAAATAATTCCCGCATCTAACAACTTAAGTACCTCTTTCTTTACCACTTCCATCATATTAGGGTTTAACCTACGTTGGTGCTCAATCGAGGTCTTAGTGTCATCTTCGAGGTGAATTCTATGCATGCAAAGCCCTGGACTAAGTCCCTTAATATCCGCTATCGTATAACCTATAGCTCCCCTATATCTCCTAAGAGCTTCTAGCAATCGTTCTCTTTGGGAATCATCTAGGTCGTCATTTACTATAACCGGATACGTGGAATTAAGTCCGAGAAACTCATACCTCAGCCCTTGTGGTAAGGGCTTCAACTCCACCTTCGGTGCCTTGTCAACACTCCAGTCATGATTCGGATGCTTGATTTGATCATTAAGCTCGTCGGGAGTGGTTGAACTATCAATGAAGGCCGCGTGAGGTGCGCTGAATTCTGTCTGGAATTGTCGGAGGGTTGTGCACTGGCTTGCAACGTCTTCTTGACTCGAAACCCTTTCCAACTGGTCTGTACTCATGTGGCCATGAGTTGAGAAGTCCTCTTGTTGAGAACTACCCGAAAATCCATCGTTCTCTAAGGCTGCGACCTGCTGTGCTCGGGCCGCGCAGAATTCTGCTCTAAGTTCATCTAACTCGGTTCTCGGGATTTCTTTTTCATCTCTCTCATCTAGCAGCTTTGTATAATGCTTTACCTCATGGGGATCTTTGTAAAGTCCCTCTCCAGCTGCTAGAAGAGCCATCTCAAGGGAATCCATATTCCCAAACTCCTCTAACACTTCCTCGGCTAATCTCTCTAATACATCAATATAAAACACCGAGTCTACCATACAAGGTTGCCTAAGTGTGTCGTTCAAATTGAACTCCACTTCCTCATCTCCAAACTTTAAAGTGAGTCTACCCTCGGCACAATGTATAATAGTCTTAGCCGTATTGAGGAAAGGTCTACCTAGAATGATAGGAATTTTCTTGTCCTCCTCCATGTCTAGTACAACAAAATCAACCGGGACAAAGAACTTTCCTACTTGCAATGGGACGTCTTCAAGTATTCCTTCGGGGATCCTAACACTCCGATCAGCCATTGTGAGTGCCATTCTCGTCGGTCGAAGATCCATCCTACCCTTAAGATCCAACTTCTCATACAATGACAATGGTAGCACGCTTACGCTTGCTCCGACGTCTATTAGCGCATGGTTAATTTCATAATCTCCAATTTTACAAGGGATTACGAAAATACCTGGATCCGGCATCTTTTTGGGTAGACTTGGCTGTAGCATTGAGTTGGTGACCATTACGGTTTCCGTTTCCACGTCCCGCTTGTTCGCAAGTACGTCTTTGAGGAACTTAGCGTATGAAGGCATCTTCTTCAACGCTTCGTGGAATGGAATCGTAATGTGCATCTTCTTCAACATCTCCGCAAACTTTGCAAATTGCGCATCATCGTTCTTTTTGCGTTGACGTTGAGGAAATGGCAAAGGAGGAGGCCTCGGTTCGGGTTTAACGTATTTGGGCTCCTCTTCCTCCTTGTGCTCCTTGATGTGGTCGCTCTCCTTCGCTGCTGCCATTGATGGTTCTACCTGTTCAAACCTTGGAAGAGTAGGGGAATCAAGTGTCTTACCGCTTCTCAAATGGATGGCATTGATTTGTGCTCGAGGATTCGCTTCCGGGCGTGCCGGTAGAATCCCTTGCGGTTGGGAGGGTTTCGCAGCGAGCTGCGAAACTTGAGTATCCAATATCTTTAGATGCGTTTTCACCTCATTATACTCATTCTTCCTCTCTTGATTCTCTGCTTTCATCCCTTCCTGATTCGTTATCAACGTTCTAATGTCATTGGCTTGGTCCTTTTGTGCTTGTAGGATTTGAGCAAGCATTGACGCGATATCGGGGCTAACTTCTTGTTGCGGAGGAGCAGGCGCACGTGATTGGAAATTCTGATTTTGGGGCTGCGTCCTCGGCTGGAAATTTTGATTGCGTTGCATCAAACGCGGCTGGAAGTTACCCGATGCTCCTTGTGCATTGAATGCACCGTCGGAATTCTTGTACGAGAGATTGGGGTGATTTCTCCACTCGGGAGTATAGGTGTTACCCAAAGGTTGGGCGTTGCTCACATAGCTCACCCCTTCGTACCCTTGAATTCCTTGCTCGTCCGGTTGCTCATAATATTGCTGTTGATTCGCTCCGGACATCAGCTCATAAAGGCCATTGATTTTACCATTCATTTCGGCTCTCATCTCGGCTAATTCGGAATGTATGGAATTATCATTATCCACCTTGGCTACTCTTGCTGGAGTGTTGCGATTATACTCTCCGGCGGTGTGATTTCCCTCATCAGCCATTCGATAATCCTCGATTTCGACTTGTGGGAAGGTGAGGTTGCTCAAAGAACCTCCAGCCGCGGCTACGATCAAGATCCTCGTATTGTCCATAAGTCGTTGGGGAAAATTGTGTATGAGGTAGCTTTGATCCATGCCGTGATGTGGGCAAAGGCGTTGATAGCCTTTGAATCGCTCCCACGCTTCATATAAGCTCTCGGTTGCCCCTTGAACGAATGTGTTGCTGTTGTTCTTGGCTAGCTGAGCTTTACTTTGCGGGGAGAATCTTGTCATGAACTTCTCCTCTAGCTGTCTCCATGACGCGATAGAATTCGCCGGTTGTGAATATAACCAATCTTGCGCTTTGTCCTTTACTGAGAATGGGAAAGCGGCTAGCATGACATCTTCGTCCGATACCCCATCTCCAGCTCTTATGGTTCGGCATAGCATCTTAAAATCAGTAAGATGCTGGTTTGGGTCCTCGGCGGGTCTCCCTCTAAACGCCGCGTTACCAAGCATTTGGATGAATGCCGGTTGAAGCTCTACGCGGGCGTTTCTCCTCGCAATACATGACAAGAGCTGCGTGTGCCTAGGGACCGTGTATGATCCATAGGTCAGTGCCGGTTGCACTTGTTGCGCGTTTTGAACGTTCATATCTCGACGTTCGGCCATCAGCTCTTCTTCAAATGGTTGTTCAACTACTTCCTCGGATTGAAAGTTCAAGTGTACTTGCGTGTTATCAACTGGATTGCTCGCACTAGCTCTCGTTTCCTTCCTTAGTTTTCTGAGTGTCTTATCAATGTCGGGGTCGAAAACTAGATCCGCACTTCCGGTATTTCTCATGCACAATTAAGCTGCACAAGAAAAAGAAGATAAACACAAGAGCACGTGAGATCCGAGAAGTAATAGAACTTGACTCTAAACACAATAGACAAACAAAATAAACACGAAAAAGCAAAAACAAACAAACTCCTATCTAAACTAATGTCTAATCTAAAAGTTTCCTAACTCCTAAGCCGTAATTAACTCCCAATCCACCCGAGCATGATAGATACCAATTTCATTCATTCAAGTGACGTACAGGTAATGAAAGCATTAAGTACCACCATTCATTAAGCGTAGACTTCGTTACAACATGGCAAATCACTCTAACCCATGGCAAAGGATCTACTCAGACATAGATACAGAAAAGGAAACACAAGAGAAGTCTAGATTCGACATAGATATGGAAAGACACCTCCCTGGTCGTGTTCCTTGAGTGCCCGAGTCGTGCAAAGCTACGGGGATGTTTGGTAGCAATTAGCCCGACCGGGCACTCCCAATCCACCCGAGCGGGCATGACTTGAGGTGTTGTTTCCGCTCCTTTCGCTCGGTGTTTGAGTGCTCACTTCCATCCGTCGCCTCGCACAAGTTGGACCTACGTTTCCGGGGTTAGATTGCCAAAATCACTCGTGTTTCTTCTCGTGTCTTCGTTTCCTATGCAAAACACGAAATGTGGATAAAGTCTTCGAATATACTCAATAAATGAATGAAATATAAATAATCTACTCTAAACTAGACCTAAGAATGATATAAAAACTATAACGGATTGCGTGTTATCAGCAGCCCGAGCGTGCACAATTCTCAGCCTGATCGAGCTTGCTTACCTGACCATGTGGTCTACCTTCCCGAATCGGGCAAGGTTTTGGGGATTTTGAGTCCTAATTGCAGAAGTGTAGCCCGAGCGGGTCCTCTCCATGCCCGAGCGTGTAGTCTCTATTTTTCTGTTTCCGCTCCTTTCGCTCGGTGCTTGAATGTTCCATTTGGATCCGTGGCCGTGCACATGTTGTATCTTGTCATTCAATCACGTTTTCGGTGTGGAATTGCCATAATCACTCGTGTTTTCCTTCATATCTTCGTTTCCTACATGAAACACGAAATGATAAATGAAATCCTCAGATAACCTCAATAAATCGGTAAAGTCCAAGAAATCTAATCAAAACTAAACCTAAGAATCATGTAAATACTACGACGGATTACATGTTATCAAACTCCCCCAGACTTAACCTTTGCTCGTCCTCGAGAAAATCTAGAGTCGAGTACAAAGAGCTAAACCCCCCAGACTTAACCTTTGCTCGTCCTCGAGAAAATCTAGAGTCGAGTACAAGAAGAGCTAAACAACAATGGACAATAGCACAAATACTTCGAAAGATTAGCCATCATGCAAAACAATGTGTCACATGAACGTAAGCCTAAGCGTACCTAGTTCAGTGTTCTATCAACCGAAAGTCACGAGCCATGCAATCCTACCAATAACCTAAGTTTATTTCATACCCCTAGACAACGTCCAAGCGATCTCCATACCAATTCCCCTAAACTTGAGATATCATTGAACTCATTTTCTCGTTCTTATTCATTTTTTTTTTCTCATTTTTTACAGATTCACGCTTGGTTCCTAGGACGCCGAAGTCGAAGAGGGGTGGCTTTCTACTTAGACCCAGGCTGTCTATGGCACGCTCATAGGGTCTTGTAACCTTAGTGGAGTGAAGAGGTGCGTAATTGAAGAACATTTTTCTATGTTTATTTTTATCAAAGAATACACATCACTCTAACCCTTAGGACGTAGAATAGCGCATCAACCCACCACTTAGACCCGAACCATCGATCTCGATGTACTCATGTCAATATAAACCTGAAATAGTAAAAAAAAAACTTTTCCAAGATGACAGCGGAGTATAAGCGTGTGAATAAACCTGAAATAGTAAAAAAAAAACTTTTCCAAGATGACAGCGGAGTATAAGCGTGTGGAATCTATGATCCATGAACGGTAAAATATATCAAACAAATCAAAGATCAATCGGTATACACGGCGATATGGATACTTGGTACTGAAACCTAGGAGGTGAATGCAACTATAGATCATGGTTTCAAGCACAACTACTCGACTAATCGGTATCCAAAAGACTTCTAAGCAAACTTAGACTATTGTTCACGATTCGACAAAGTCGCAAAATAATGACTAAATCTCGAAATTTCATGCTAGGTATCCATCCATTTATTCGTAAAAATAACAAAAAATCAACATCTAATCCTAATCACATGCATGATACTCGACGAGTACTCCCCCAGACTTGAGTGAAACACCGTCCCGGTGTTCAAGACCTAAGAGAATCTCGCATACCAAACTATGGAAAATAATGGTTAGAACGTGTGCACCTTGTGTATCTTGCTGTCCCGAGTTGGTGATGCGGTTGGAAGTTGTTTGTGTCTCCTCCTGAAGGATGATATCGACGTCGACAAACCTGTGAAAAAGAATCACACAATCCAAAAGAAGGAATACTAACCCACCGAGTACATCAATGTGAAAAGAAAAAAGAATAGGTCCGAAAAAAATGAAATGAAAATGCAAAAGTTGGGTTGCCTCCCGATAAGCGCTTGTTTAAGGTCACGAGCCTGACCAAAACATGCTACTCATTAGATGGACGTCCTTGACGTCATCGTGTGCGTAGCGTCTCGCGTGCATAGTGTGCTCGATAGGGCGTAGCACGCGGATCAGTTGAGTTCCTTGCACGATCAGTCATGTCTTCCTTAAGATTGGTCATGAAGTTCTCTAAGTCGGGGGCTAGATCGTGCTGTCCAAAAGTTCTGGTCGAGCTGTCCATAAGTCCGGTTGTGTACTCCATGAAAACCGGTTAGGTGTTCGTCGCTTGTTTCCTTCAGCATCTCCAGATATTTTTGGTGCGTGAGCCTTTGTGGTGAAGTCTTCAACTTCACCTTGGGTGCCTTGTCAATGCTCCAATTGTGTGCTGGACGTTTGGTGTAGCTTCTCGACATCTCGGGTTTGTTTATGTACTTATTTCCACCGCATTTAGCTCGGGTTGTGCGGAAGTCCTGGTCGAGGGATTCCTTCTTCTTTTGTTGTCAAGCAGCTCGTTTGGTACCTTGTATAATCCTTCTCCAGCTGCTATAAGATTCATATCTAAGGAATCCATATTCCGAAATTCCTCACAAACTTCCTCGACTAAATTCTCAAAGATGCCGTCGGGGAACACGAAATCGATAGCGCACGGCTGCTCAAGTGTGTCAATTAAGCTGAACTCTACTTCCATCTCGGGTTTCTTCTTATGCTTATCAATGTCCATAGCCTTATCCGCTGCCGTGTTAGATTCTTCCCCTTTTTCAAATATCGAGGGATTTGGCTGATCCACCGTCTTCATTCGTCGACGTTGTGGGATTGGCAATGGACGTGGTCTCGGATCTGGTTTTACGTACTTTGGCTCCTTTTCCTCCTCGAGCTTCTCTTAAGCTTGTTGATAACCATTTCCGCTGCTGTGATAGATGCTTCACCCCTTTCAGGCATTGAAGTACGCTGATCCACCGTCTTACAATTCCTTAGGCAAATTTCGTTGACATACTCACGAGGATTTGTTTCTGAACTTCCCGATAGAACCTCTTATGGTCGTGGTGCCCCTTGTGCAAGTTGTGCAGCTTGCGTGTCCAATTGTCTAAGGAGGCCATCCATCCTCTTATTGGCGCTTTCTTGATCCGCTTTCACTCCCATCAACAAGTTGTTTTGATTTTCTAGTACTTCAAGGAAGCGGCCGAACATGGCGGTAACGTCGGGGGCTACTTCGGGTTGGTTTGACTGTGGCTGAGGCGCATATGACTGATAGTTCTGAGTTTGGGGCTGCATCCATGGCTGAAAGTTCCCCAATAGATGTTGTGCATTCAGCATACCATTGGAGTTCCTATACGGGAAGTTTGGGTGATCGCTCCATCCGTGATTGCATGTATTCCCGAAAGGCTGATTGTAACTCTCGTAGATCACTTCTTCAACCCCCAAACTTCTTGTTCCCATAATTGTTCCGAGTAATGCGGATGGTATGAGTTAGACAACATATGATGAATTTCAGAAAGTTGATCTTTTACTTCAGCTATATCGGCATACAAAGACTGGACCTTGTTCATGTTACCTCGCAAAATAAAGAACACAAAATTCGATTAAGCTCCGAGAGGTAAAAAAAAAATTGACCCAATAAGAAAGAAAACAAGAGCAAAAAATACGAAAAACAAATAAAGACTCCGGAAAGGACTATATCCTAGTTCAAAAGTATCCTAACTCTAAAGCCGTAATCAATTCTCCGACAACGGTGTCACAAACTTGATGTGGTTAATCTCATATAATAATTTACCTAGACTAACGCTTCCACAAGAATACGGATCGTATAGTACCAGAACGAACACAAGGAATTGATGCAACTCTAAAGCTAGTAAACTAATGAATAAGATGTATGAAATCGATAAGTGATGGGAATGCGAATGCAACTAAACTAGACTAATCAACGGGATAAACTCAATGACTAACCACCATAGGTTTCGAGAGATGCACGATGATGCAGCGAAATTCTAACAAGATCATGGTTATAGATATCGCTACGTATTCGTGGAATTCAAGCTCTTTTCTAGGGAATGACTCCGTACTACCAATCTCCCAATTTTGTAATCTCACCTACTTGATGCATTAAGATCACTATCCTTATTCCTAAGTTCAATCAACCGATTGACCAAGGTTCTAAATCAATTGAAACTTCATATCAAGGCTACGTTCCGAAATCCAATTCATCTCCCAATGCAATTAGATCTTTATATCCATTCATTCAAGTGGCCAACAAAAACAAAAGCATTACGAACAACCAATCAATCCGAAACGAACAAATATCATAACCAAGCATTAAGAACAAATCTTCATTACAAATCGGCAAAGCTCTCTAACCCATGATTGTGGATCTACTCAGACATGGACTCAGCAAAATAAACGCAAAAGATAACTATGTTCGACATGGATAAAAAATGAGATCCCTCCCTATTCTATTACCGACGTCTTCATTATCTCCTCCACGCTCCGACTTCCTCGTTCCGTCCTTCTCTCTCTTTCTCTGTGTCTTTGAATGTCTCCTCTCGTGTCTGGTTCGTCCCCTAGCCCTAGATGGCTTATTTCATCTTTAATTTCCCATTCAAACATTCAAACTAGGTTGTTGCGGATTAGGCAGCCCGCGCGAGCACAACATGCACCCGGTCGTGTAGAAGGCAGCTCGAGCGTGCACAATTCTCAGCCCGATCGCGCTTGCTTACCCGACCATGTGGTCTACCAGCCCGAGTCGGGCATGGTTTTAGGGATTTTCAGTCCTAATTGCAGAAGTGTAGCCCGAGCGGGTCCTCTCCATGCCCAAGCATGTAGTCTCTATTTTGCTGTTTCCACTCCTTTCGCTCGGTGATTGAATGTTCCATTTGGATCCGTGGCCGTGCACATGTTTTATATTGTCATTCAATCACGTTTTTGGTGTGTAATTGCCGTAATCACTCGTTTTTTCCTTCATGTCTTCGTTTCCTACACGAAACACAAAATGGTAGATGAAATCCTCGAATAACCTCAATAAATCGGTGAATTCCAAGAAATCTAATCAAAACTAAACCTACGAATCATGTAAATACTACAACGGATTACATGTTATCATTCCCTTTGATGATATAAGAGAATTATTACAACTTTTTATGTTAATTGTTTTTTGAATGTTCCGTATATCATTTAAAAAATGTATGAAGTATTTTATAATAATACAAAGACATGTCGTATTGGTTTAGCAATGGTACCAACAATGCCTACACAATGAACAAAATTGTGCAACCACAATGATTGAACCGTAGCTTCAAAGAATGCTAAAATTCGGCCTCCATAGAAGTAGCAATGATAGACTGTTTACCACTCATCCATGAAATAACTCCCCTAGGTAGAAGGAACAAATAACCAAATGTCGATTTTCGAGTATATCAACATCCAACATAGCATGAGTCTGAGTAACCAACAATCACAAGATTGCTAATTCTTCTATATGTGAGCATGTGATCCTTACCAGAATCTACGATTCTCATACTATGGTTAGGATAATAAAATCTATATCCTTTCGATCTCTTTGAATATTCAATGAAATAACCACTAATGGTTCTGAAATCCAATTTCGTTTCATGTGGATTATATATCCTCACTTCGGCTTGACAACTACAAATGTGAAGATGTCTTAAACTCGTTTTCCTAGATGTCCATAGTTCATAAGGTGTCTTAGGAACTTCTTTACTAGGTATCCTATTAATATGTAAACTTCTATTTTCAATGCATACATCTACAATGAGACATGTATAGAACTATCGTTCATTATACTCCTCACCATTTCCATCAATGTACGATTTCACCTTTCCGCTATACCATTCTAATGTGGCGATCCAGGCATTGTATATTGTGCACAAATGCCCTTATATTCAACCAGTTTCTTAAATGCACCTTGAATTTCTCCAACTTTCGATGTTTTTCCATAATATTCGTCACCTCTATCAGAACATATTATCTTAACCTTTCTATTTGAATGCCTTTCAACATCCGAAATGAATGTCTCGAGGACATCAACCGACTAAGTTCTTTCATGTCGTTAATAAAGGTAACATATCTATAATAGTCATCAATGAATGTGAGGAAATACTTTTTATCGTTCCAAGATGGTACATCGAAAGAATCATACACACACACACACACACACACACACACACACACACACACACACACACATATATATATATATATGTATTAGATCAAGTAACAAATTGTTTCTTGTGGCAACATGTTTTGATTCATGTTTAGTTTGCTTTCCCCTAATGCAATCCACACAAGTATCATTCCAATCGGTAAAATCCAATTGAGACAAAACATTTGTTTTAATTAGCCTCATGATCCGCGCTTTAGATATATGACTAAGTCTTTTATGCCACAAGTCATCGCACGACTCATTAAGTGCATTCCTTTCCATACCAACATCATGTTGAAATAATTAGAGTTTAAGAGGCTGAGGAAATAGATTGAGAGTTGGAGAGAATTGGAAGGGAAAGTGTTTTCATTCCATTGAGATTTTCATTACAATGAGAGTGTTCTTCTTATAGAACATAAAAAATGCTAAATAGAATAAGAATTAAATTAACCTACAAGTACAACTAATTAATGCCTAAAATGACAACACCATGTTGCATTTGGGAGGAGTGAAAGTGACAACACCATTGCATTCTCCCTAGGCTTCTCACGTGAAGGCATTGCCTCAAATGGTAATAATCAAAGGCATTGCATCAGCAAAAGCGCAACCTCTTCACTCTGCTAAGGTTACGAGACCTTATGAGTGTGCCAATTGGCAACCTGGGTCTAAGTAGAAGGCTGTCCTCTTCATCTCCGACGTCCTAGAAACCGAGTGCAAATTTAAAAAAAATGTGTGGAAACCGAAAAAAAAGAGAAGAAAAAGAAGAAGAAAAAAAAAAGAGAATAGAAAAATAAGAAAAATAATCGTCTTAAGAATGGTATCGAACTGTTTGCGCATTAAAATAGGTATGGAGATTGCTTGGATGTTGTCTATGGGTTAGTGAAATGAACTCAGGACATGTGTAGGATTGCACGGTTAGTGGCTTTCGGTAGATAGGGGTCTAAATTTGGTGCGCTTAGATCTATGTTCATGTGTCGCGTTGTTGTGTAGGGTGGCTGACTTTTCGAGTTGATTGTGCTAGTTTCCGGTTGTTGTCTAACTCCTCTCCTGTTTCTTTCTAGTCTTGCTCGAGGACGAGCAAAGGTTCAAGTCTGGGGGAGTTTGATAACGTCTATTTTGTTCTAGTATTTTCATCTATTTTCATAGTTAGTTTCATCGTTCATTCGCCCAATCCGCATCACAATATCCTACGATCTCCGTGTTCTTGTTGCATCCCATCCACACTCCTTGATCCGTAGTTCCTCTTAAATAGCTCAAGATCCGTTCTACCATTTTCCAATGGTAGGTTGTTGGTGCTTGCATGTATTGGCTCACTTGGTTCACCGCAAAACAAATATCCGGCCTTGTGATTGTGAGATAGATCAATTTCCCAACCATTCTTCTATAAAGCTTAGGATCTCCAAATGGCTCATCATCAATCTCCCCCTTACGCATTATTTTGTATCCATCTTCTAGTGGAGTTCTCGCAATTCTTCCTTCAATTGTACCTAGCTCATTCAACATATCAGGGTGTACTTTCTTTGGGATAGAAATAGCCCTTCCTTTAGAACGACATATTTCTATTCCTAGAAAGTACTTTAGTTTACCTAAATCCTTAATATCAAACATGGTTTTAAGATATACCTTTGTAGCTTCCACGCCCTAGGTCACTTCCCGTGATGATTATATCATCAACGTAGATAAGCACTACCACTATTCCCTTTGAGCTTGGTAAGGTGAATAATGTGTGATCGGCCTCGGATTTCCTAAAACCACGTCCATTTAGGGTTGTGCTTAGCTTGTGGTACCATGCCCTTGGGGATTGTTTAAGATCATAGATTGCCTTTCTAAGTCTTAGAACATTTCCCGGTTGAACTATGTGCTCTAGCCCCGGAGGTGGGTACATGTAGACTTCATCTTCTAGTTCCCCTTGTAGCAATGCATTCTTGACATCCATTTGCCAAAGGTTCCACTCAAGGTTCACGGCAAGTGAGAGTACAATCCGGATGGTGTGAAGCTTTGCAACGGGAGCAAATGTGTCTACATAGTCTTCTCCATATACTTGTGTGAGTCCCCTTGCCACAAGTCTCGCTTTGTGCCTTTCAATGGACCCATCACTATTGTATTTGATCGTGAAAACCCATTTGCTTGAGACGGCTTTCTTTCCCTTAGGTAGTTCCGACTCAAACCAATTGCCATTTATCTCTATTGCTTTATGCTCATTCCCCACGACATCTCTCCACACTTTATGTTCTTTAGCTTCATCATAAGTCTTCGGAATATACTCCTCATCCAAGTTGGCCATGAAGACTTGATGTTCATGAGGGTACACGGCTAGAGAGCATGTTGCTTGAAGTGGATGTGCCACGACCTCACAATTGTAGTACACCCGAGTATTCTTCATCATAAGTCTTGTACTTCTCCTAAGTGGTTGCACTCCTTCTTGCACTACTCTTGTGTTTCAACCCTCGGTGTATTCTTCATCATAAGTCTTTTACTTCTCCTAAGTGGTTGCACTTCTTCTTGCACTACTTCTTGTGTTTCAATAGCTTCATCACTTGTTTCTATCGCTGCTTCACATGGTTGAGTACTTCCTTGGTCATGAACCGGATGTTCTTCTAGTGGATGTGCGGATGCATCCATATTTCTTCCTCATTCCCCCTTTCATGATCAAGGGAAGTACCCTCACTAGTCATTTCTTGGACAGCCGCATTTCTTCTTGGAAGTTCAACACTTCCTAACCCAAGTGTCTCCAAGATTTTCTTGAGGTTGTTAGCTCGGTCCGAGGGTGAACTAGCCAAGTCTTTTAAATTCTCCCAATTTTTCTCATCATAGAACCCTTTGTTCTCCATGAACTTGACGTCTTTGGATATTAGAACTCTCCTTGTAGAAGGATCATAACACTTATACCCCGTTTGGGTAGTGGAATATCCAATGAATATAGCCTTTGTGCTTCTTGCCTCTAGCTTGTTTCTTTGTTCCCCAGGTACTAAGACAAAACATACACAACCAAAAACTCGTAAGTGATTAATAAGAGGTTTAGTTTTGTTTAATACCTCAAATGGGGAGAGATCTTGTAAGATCTTTGTTGGAGTTCGATTTATAAGGTAACATGCGGTTAGAACCGCATCTCCCCAAAACCTTTTGGGCACATTTGTATGGAACATCATAGACCTCGCCACCTCATAAGATGTCTATTTTTCCTCTCGGCTACACCATTTTGTTGTGGTGTATATGTACAGCTTGTTTGGTGGAGTATGCCATGCTTGGATAGGTGTAGTTTGAAGTTTGTGCTCATGTATTCTCCACCATTATCTGATCTTAAAATTTTAATCTTGGCATAAAATTGTTAGTCACATAATTTTGAAAATTTATAAATGCTTCTAACACTCTATCTTTAGATTGTAACAATGTAATCCATGTGTATTTTGATTTCTCATCTATAAATGTGGCAAAATATTTATGGTTCTCTCTAGATAGACATGGTGCTGTCCATACATCAGAATGCACGAGATCAAAGCAATTGTCATAGTTTGTGAAAGACTTAGAAAAAACAGTTCGACAATGTTTTCCTAGGATACAAGCCTCACATTCATCCCCCCTTTTTCCAGATCTCCTTTCTCATTAATTGGCCGTTCTAAAACTTAGGAGTTGGTTGAGAAAAATGGGGACCCGAGCGGGCACAGCCTCTACCCGCTCGTGCAGGCCTTATGCCCGATCGTGTACCCTCATCCAGCCCGAGCGGGCACCCATGCCCGAGCGTGTGGCTCTTCAGCCCGAGTGGGGAAAACTTACGGCGAATTTTGGCAACAATTAGCCCGAGCGGGCACTCCTTTTCCACCCAAGCGGGCACACCTTCCCGATCGTGTTTCTCAAGTTCTCGAGTCGTGTAAAGCTACGGGGGTCTTTTGCCTCAATGCCCGAGCGGGCACACCTTCATGCCCGAGCGTGCAGGTCTTGATTTGTTGTTTCCGCTCCTTTTGCTCGGTGTTTGAGTGTCCACTTTCAATCCATGGTTTTGCACAAGTTGAACCTTGTCATTCAACTACGTTTTCGGGGTTAAATCGCCATAATCTCTCGTGTTTCTCCTCATTTCTTCGTTTCCTATACAAAAAACGAAATGTAGATGAAGTCCTCGAATAAACTCAATAAATGTGTGACATCTAAGTAATCTACTCAAAACTAGACCTAAGAATCATGTAAATACTACAACGGATTACGTGTCATCAACCGACCGGTTCTCCTTGAGTATTGTTGGAGAAATGAGCTCTTTGATTCTTGAAATTGTTGTTCCTTGGTGGTTTAAGGTGGGGATGTAGAATCCAGCATTCCTCTTTAGTATGTCCCTCCTTTTTGCAATAGACACATTTTTTGGATCCTTCTTTGCCGCCAAAACCTCCTTGAAAATGTCCCTTGTTTGCTAATTGTACCATTTCGCCTTTGCCTCCAAATAAGCCAAGAGACCCTTCTTCCTTTTGAATTTGAGCACACACATCCTCAAGGCTTGGTAGAGTGTCGGACCTAAGGATGTGTTTGATAACATCATTGTAGGTGGGGCTCAAGGTAAAGAGAAGGCTAAAGACTTTATCTTGCTCTTTTCTTTCGTTAAGGACTTTTGGATCGATGGAGCTTGGCCTTAAGATGTCTAGCTCCGCCCATAAAGATCTAAACCTCCCAAAATGTTTGTTGAAAGTCATTCCTTCTTGGTGGAGGTTGTTGATTTCTCTCTTGACTTCATAAATCCGGCTTATGTTAGAGATGTTGCCGAAAACCTTCTTGAGGATGTCCCATAATTCTTTTGCACTTTCACAATAGGAATAGGCTTCAAGGATTGATGGTTCAAGGGAGTTTTGAAGGAAGGAGAGGACGGCTTGATTTTCTTGAGTCCATTTCTCCGAATCCATGGTGATGATTTCTTTCCCATGTTCATCATGAGATGTCACCTTTGGAGCTTCTTTTTCTTCAATATGCTTCCAAAGGCCTTTGCCTCCTAGGGCTGCTTTAATTAATCTTGACCATAAGAGATAGTTTGGCCCTTTAAGAATCACGGGTACAACCATCTTTGTGCTTTCCATGTCCATTGTTTGGTGTTTGAGAAGATTAAAAAAAACAGAACAGATTTTTCGAAGAGAATAATTTATAGTTTGGCCCTTTAAAAATCACGGGTACAGTCATCTTTGTGCTTTCCATGTCCATTGTTTGGTGTTTGAGAAGATTAAAAAGAAACCGAACAGATTTGTCGAAGAGAATAAGGAGATTATGATGAAGAATGATGAGAATAGACTAAGAAATTTATGTAAACCGCTCTGACACCATGTTGGAATAATTAGAGTTTAAGAGATTGAGGAAATAGATTGAGAGTTGGAGAGAATTGGAAGGGAAAGTGTTTTCATTCCATTGAGATTTTCATTACAATGAGAGTGTTCTTCTTATAGAACATAGAAAATGCTAAATAGAATAAGAATTAAATTAACCTACAAGTACAACTAATTAATGCCTAAAATGACAACACCATGTTGCATTTGGGAGGAGTGAAAGTGACAACACCATTGCATTCTCCCTAGGCTTCTCACGTGAAGGGCATTGCCTCAAATGGTAATGTCTTCTCCTTCCCTTCCAACAACACATTCAACCTTCCTCTTATAGTTCAAATGTTGTTTTGTAATTCTATCAAGATTAATTCTATCCATATATGATTAATAAGTCACATATATAGAATTTAATCTTAATACATCATGTTCAACACAAATATGAAATAGGGAATTGATAAATCTAGAACTTAGATTGAAACGAAATAAAATATGTGATAATAAACCAATACCACATAGTTTTTTACAACGATACAATTTAAAACAACAGTGTCCAATCTTAAAATCAAAACCTAATACATCCAAATCTTAAATGGAAACAAGATTTCTAGAATAATCGGAAATATATAAACAGTTTTCTAGATCGAGGTAATAGCTTGGATATAACACAATTCTATATATCCCGATACCTTCAACTCTAGTTTTCATCTTGCTTCCAATAAATAGAAAGCTTTCACTTTTCGAAATTCGTTGGATATTTAGGTAACCATGCATAACATTAGATACATAAGTGGTCGCACCAATATCAAGCCACCAGGTATTAGAAGGTACTTCAACCAGATTTGATTCAAAGCATACTGAAAAAAAAATGTATACCTCATTTTTCAAACCACTTCATTTTTAAACAATCAACCTTATTGTGTCCAGGTTTATGGCAAAAGAAATATTTCAGAATCTTTCCAACATTTTTTTGTCCTTTACCGGGTTGCACCTTATATGGTTGTTAACCCTTATTCTTTTGTTTCTTTTTTAGAGCTTAGCCGCCACTTGAACCGGCATTTGGATGACCACGATACAAAAAATTGGCTTGGGGAAACTTGACCTTAAGTTCTTTCTTTTTCCTTGCCCACTCTTGCATGAACATGGTCTTGGTATCCGAAAAGACCATTTTCCCTCAAGTTGGTTGTAAGTTCTCCAAAATTGCTTGAAACTATCACCTTTTTAGGATTTCAGCATGAACTCAACACACACTCACCAAGATAAATATCCAAACTCTTGAGCCGATTGTAGGTATTCACCATATGAGTGATATTACCATCCACAGACTGAGATATAGTGTACTCTCTCGTCGATAAATCATTAATAAGAACAACGACAACATGCTTATCCACAATGTCTGTCATAGTACACTTTTTTAATCTTAGCCAGGAATTCCTTCACTTTTTATATTTTAGGTTGTGAAGTTTTAATATTAGGAGATATGATAAGCTTGAGAAAGTTCACCATAAGCTTATTCGATCTAAGCCAAATCTCCCACAGTTTCTTGTCTGCCTCAGAACTTGTATTAGTCTGTTTAGTGGGCTCATCTATAATGAGAGATGAATCGAGTCCCAAAAGGCCAACATTTAGCTTCACATATTCGATCCAGTCGACATAATTATGCCCATTAAACTTGATACCATTGACAATCATATTTAACATATTCACTACAAAATAATCACATCTCACATGTAATTTGCTTTAAGTTCAGACAATAATTTAGACTATATAATATTACTAAAATATTGTATTTAAATTCACCTTTGTGCTAAATCTAAACACAATCAACATGCATCAAACAACTTATATAACATTAATCACAATGTTAATTTAACATATAAACCATCTTTGGATGTACATCATATGTTAATTAAAAAAGTTTATAATCTACTTCAATTGTTATTAAACATGAGTAACATCTACTTTTGGATAGCTATATAACTACATGTTAATAACTACAAATGTTTATCATCATCCTAAACGTCATTATAAAGTTAAACAACTATATACATAATTTAAATCATTAATAAACTTGAGTGGATCACTTTGGTAACTAACGCACTCACTAAATATTAATAACTTAAAAACTCGGTTATTACTAGAATATTGTATGTATATATATTCCAATTGCATTAATGAAAAATGAGTTTGTCCAAGTGGTTGTGCCATCCTTATTGCACATTTAGCACGGGTTGGACTCTCCTCAGAACCGTAATTTCGGTTTGTTTTTTAATTTTATATTTGTTTGATATATTATATAAAATAGGATAACTCTATATATTGATTTTGAGACATGGCCTAGTGGTGTGTCTATATATTGATGATTATATGTGACTGGCCCGAATCCTATCGTTTGTAAAGTTTTGTTTTCTTCCCTTAACAACCCAAAAAAATTAATCAGTGTTGAAGCACCGTAATTGATTCGGAAACCACCGAAATTAGAAGAAGCAACTCGTCGAACGAACTACTATATACCTGTTATGCACAAATCTGACCACCTTTACCTCCTCCGAAAATTGAAAATTTGGAGGTGCAACGCACCGAAAAAACCACAAGTTGAATCACGGGCGAGCAGCCTAAACGACGTCATAGATAACGTCAGAATTCTTCTCATCGAGAATCAGCCATCAAAACACGACACATCCGCCAACCAACATCGGCGAAAGGATGTGTTCATAATCGATTTCTTATGGTTTTGTGGTAATATCGATTGAATGGAAAAAGGGTGCATTTCACTTGCGTATTTGGTTTACCCAATTTTAGTTTAGGTTGTAGTTTAAGAAAACATACGATTCAATTAGCATCTAGAAATTCATATAACTAATTGAATACCCAAAACTAATTTCAGATTAGCATATAGAATTTTATGAACTTAAAAATTATTTAATATTCTATTAATAGACTCTTATAGCAAATGTTATTATTTTTTTTCAATTCTACGGTTCAATTAAATGCGAAAATGAATCGATAATAGAATAATTAAATCTACCAAAACAATATGAAACCACTTACTTGAATGTTCCGTATATCATTTAAAAAGTATTAAGTATTTTGTAATAATGAAAAGATATGTCACTAAAGAGGCGGAATATCAGAAATACCCTCATAGGGCTAAACCACTTCAAAAATACCCTTCCCCAAAATAATTATTAAATCCGAAAAATAAAAACTGAAGAAATGAAAAATTTGCCCTTAATGTTCGAACGTGGAAAAATGAGTTCGGCAG
>CM071869.1:10231489-10241722 GCA_036759665.1 Gynandropsis gynandra | reverse complement strand
TCGGTTGAATCTAGGGATTAGGATAGCGGTCATAATGCGTCTATGCATGTAAGATGCGCAATGGATACATTGGTATATGCATGCTAGATAGTGGACAAGTCTACGCCAGTCAGTTCCTATAGGAGAGCTTGAATTCCCTGAATTCATGATAGTACCTTAGACCAATTATCCTTTTAGAACTTCGTTACATCATTATACAAACTCTCGACACCCATGGTGCTTAGCTATAATTTGATCTCATCGATTTAATCTAGTCTAGCTCAATCACAATCCCAACTAAAGTCATCTCACACGTCTATTCAATTAGTTTAATAGCTCATTAGTCGCATCAATTCCTTGTGTTCGACCCTAGTTACTACACGATCCGTATTCTTGCGGAAGCGTTAGTCTAGGTTTTATAACTTGATATAACGCACATCATAATAAATTAGTCTACAAGAGAATTTTTTATTGACTACCATGTTTATAAAATTCATACATATATCAAATCTGTATAATGTCACGTATAATATCAATAGATATTTTAAAATATATTACATTGAATATCAATCTATATAGTATCACATATAACATCAAAAGGTTTCTTTGTTTTGTAAGATCTCAATCTTACATTTATATGCACTTTTGAAGTTAAAAATTTTTTCTTTTTCGGGAAGGGTATTTTTGAAGTGTTTTAGCCCTACGAGGGCATTTTTGAAATTACCCCCACTAAAGACATGTATTTTAATATAAATCCTTTAACGTTTATTAATTACAATAAAATCTCGATTTCTAATTAATCACAAAAATATCATTAGATTTTTATAATTGCGGATTGCCATAAAGAGATTTTGACCCGATAATTAGTTTTTAATACAACATTAATCATCATCATGTGTACATCAATAACAATTATCAAATATTTATATTTATACTAATCACCGTTAAAATAAAAATTCTAGAAGGGTAATGAAAATTTGCATTGTGAACAATTAAAAATTTTATTGATAATATATTTTGTCGTTGTTTAATCGTTTATCATATCACATCAACCCATTGACATTTTTGCAAGTATAACTCTGATCTCCACTACCAATGTAACCTGAAAAATATTCATGACGTATACATATATAGATTTTTATCGTGTGAGAATATATGAGCTTATTAAAAATATATCAAACATAAATATCACATTATAGGTGTTAAACGTACCTGTTAGATGGGTGTATAATGTTGTTTTAGGATTTTGTTGGAACATGGCAGTTATGTGTTGCTTCGTGTTTAAGATGTCACAACTTCCACTGAAGAGCGATCATTGATGTTTGGACATCACTGAAAAGATGTAGAATAACATGTCCGGATAGATACATAAATTCGTTTAACATTCCTAAATCAAGTTCTTTTACATAAAAGAGTAAGTAATTATAGTTTAAAAATAGCCAGTGTAATGGACAACAGTTTGTACACCAAGTAAATCTATTATTTTGATTTTAATAAAGTTCTCTCTCATGGATGTTTCTTTTAAGTATAATTTTAAAGTTTCAGTTGAGTTAACGTCCTCTATATATTAACTGTAAGTATAACAACTGTATAATCAATTGGTTCTATCTCAATGGATTTGATTTTGAAGTTAACATGGTTTTTTTCATAAGTTTCACCTTATTATAGTTATGTATTTATAGTTCTTATAGCTGCAAACGTTGCAGTGAGTGCGGAAGTATGTGCAAATAGATTATTGTAATATACACTTATATTGATCAACCGGTAATAAGCTATGCAAGTCATTATAGGCATTTACACGAGTTGGAAAGGTGTCCTTCACGAAATAAAATATGTAGCAATGGATGGGCTAAGTAGCGACAGTGGCTTATATAGCATAGAGGCGACGCACGTTATTAATAGACACAAATAAACCGAAACTTTGTAGGTTTTTTCAAAGAGCATTCAAGGGAAATTTGCGGGATCAAGAGCGGACAAAAAAGGTTGTATATTCAACTAGACCAAGTCACTCTTTTTTCGACGCACTTTCGACCTCTAAAGTCAATTTTTTACCTTGAACAAAGAGTAAGATGTGGGTTGATTGCTTACGTTGTCATTTTCCAGATGAATGCCTCCCTCTGGGACAGAAGCCATTGAACTACATGGGATAATATGACGAAGAGCTTCGAACTGAGGGTTCGATCAGTACAGGAATCAAGTGAGCACTCATCTCGAGAGCTCAATGATATTTTCGTAGGGTTTCAGGGCTTCACGTCTACCTTCGTAAACATAATTATTAAATAAAAAATGGAAAAAGACACATTTGCCATTAATTTTCGCACGTGAAAACACACATGGTTGGCGGTTTTTCGAAATAAAAAGTGTTTCAAAGTTGGGAGCAAGGATCGAGATGGAAATTAGAAGTTAAGAGCAAGGATCGAGTTCAAAATAAGCAAGAAGAAAAATTCGAAGTTGAGACCAATAAAATTTGAAGTGAGAAAGAAATGACAAGGATCATTAGTGAAGAAGAGAGCACGAGTCAATCTTCAGTGGCGTCTGTAAGTGGATCGATTTCTTGGGTTGTACGTTGTAGATGAAATACATTAGAGATCAGGCTGTTGAAAGCGTAATTGTTTGTTGATTTGAAATGGGTGTGAGTCTCAGTGAGTCGCTTGAGTCTTAGTGAGTCTCAGTGAGTTTCTTGAGTCGAAGATGGTCAGGAGTCTTAGTGAGTCGCTTGAGACTCATGACCCTCTTCGACTCAAACGACTCATTGGGTATCAAGGGTCGCTTGAGTCGAAAGGGTTATTTGAGTCTCATTGAGTCGCTTGAGTCAAAGAGGGTCAGGAGTCTCAGTGAGTCGCTTGAGACTCATGACCCTCTTCGACTAAAGAGACTCATTGGGGCGCAACGGTCGCTTGAGTCGCTTGAGTCGCATGGGCCGCTTGAGTGACAAGGGTCGCTTGAGTCGCATGGGTCATTTGAGTCGCAAGGGTCGAGTGAGTCGCAAGGGTCGCTTGAGTCAGTAAAAGTCTAATGTATTATTAATTGGTCATTTTGCAGGTGCCGCCAAATCCGAAATTTCTTTATGAATTCAAGCATATGGATATAATGCCAAAGATCACTACCATGTGTTATCCTCACGAGACAATAAATAAATTAAGTGGAATCTTGGATGAATATGAGTTGCATTACTTCAACAAGGAGTCATAATTTAGGCATTTATTTCATTTCCAATGTGACTCCATATTGACAAAAGTCCAAATGGCTGTTATATTAAATCACTGTGATTGTACGAGACAAGAAGGAATTGTGGTTCGTCATAAACGGTGTTCTCGTCTAGTACTTTATGCACTAATTACCGGATTGAACTGTGGACCCTATCCCTGAGGATGGGAATCCAAAACGGGTGATACATTCAGGCTGAAGAATTTCGACCGTGGAAAGGTGACCGCAACACAAGTGAGTGAAAAGCTTGTGAAGGCGAAGAATTTCGCTGACCGGACGAGATTGGAAACTTTGATGTTGTTGTGCCAAGTCTAGAGCACAAGCCTTCATCAGACAATTTTATCAGCCATGATCTCATTGACATAGTTGATGATTGGAATTTTGTGAAAGCTTTCCATGGGGGCCTTACACATTTGAGAAGCTTGTGGATACTTGCCATAAGCACGTTAGCGGGGAATCACCGAAACCAAAATGGCATTGTGACGGTTTCATGATCCTACTAATGGTAATTTGTATATATTATTCGAATAACAAGAATATTTTTGTACTTATTGTATTCTTATCATTTTGTTTTAATGTTTGAGTTACTTTCATTCGAAACCATCCTTAGTTTGGATAGAAACAGATGATATGTTGATGTTATGGATGCCATCATGCCCAAGGATGTGCAAGAAGATGGTTAAATCCAATTTTAACCCAAAGTATATAGACGTGATGAGGCAGATCGGAGATTCTAAGGTAACAATTACACAAGGGTCACAATGGTCACAAGGGTCACAAAGGGTCATAATTTTTATTTGCTGTTTTTGCAGGATATTCGAAGTATTCTTCGTGTTGAACACAACGAGTAAGCTTTAATTTTTTTTGGAGGGTTCTGAGGAATGCAACGACCCCGGTGTCCATATATGGATGGAATATCTACATAGAAATCCAAAGGGTATTTGTTGGGAGCACATCTATAAGCAAGAACTGCTGACACGAAAAGCAGCTCTTGGTGATACATAGAAGGAAAAAGGAATATGACTAAGAGAACTAAGAGGAATAAGAGAATAAGTGAAAAAACAATAAAGATTGTAGACGTTCTACCCATATCTGAAGCTAATGAAGAGGAAGGATGTATAGGTGATGCTGAAGTTGAAGCTGAAGGAGAAGGTGATGATGAAGCTAAATCTGAAGGAGAAGAAGCTGTAGACCCTCTTACACTGGAGAAAAAAAATTAATAAAGAAAATAAAGAAGTTAGAGAAAAGAATCATCAACACCGTAAGAGACCTTCTAAGGGATGTCAGGTTTCAGTTGTCTAATCCATAATCAAAGGCGACAAATCCTAAAGGTGCTGACAAGGCAAAATCAAAGTATATCGAGAAAGATTCGAGCACCGGACACCAATGGTTCAGAACTATGAGAGATGATGATTTTAAATTCCTTCGACGTCCATATCTAGTGTCAAGAGAAGAGCCAAGCAAAGAGCTGGTGGAGTCAGGCAGAAAATGACTATCGAGATGGCTCAGAAGAGGATGTAGCAAAAATTTCAAGATTAGTTGAAAATATTACATCTACAGCCAACATTCCTCTAATTGAATAGATTTATGAAGAGGTTCCTCCAATGGTTACTTCTGTCAAAGTTCCACAAAATAAGTAATATTGAGTCATAAAGGTCATTTGAGTCAAAAGGTCGCATGGATGACAAAAGGTCGCATGAGTCGGCATGGGTCACAATGGTCACGTCGGTCGCAAGGGTAGCATGGGTCATATATGTCGCAAGGGTTGCATATGTCTCAGAGGTCGCATATCTAACAGATGTCGCATGGGTCGCATCAATGTCATAAAGGATGAGTCTAATGAATGAATTAAATTTTATGCAGATGTTGCTATTGGTGTTCCTGAGGAGGTTCCTGTTGAGGATACTCTAATGGGTCCTATCGAAGAGGTCTTCACTAATGTTGGTGCTGAGGGAACTCCAGAAGTTCCAGTCAAAGAGTTCGAAGTTCCACCAAGTAAGTAATATTGAGTAAATAAGATCATTTAAGTCAAAAGGTCGCATGGGTCACAAAATTTGCATGAGTCGCATAGGTCACATGGGTTGCATGGGTCACAAAGGTCGCATGGGTCACAAAGGTTGCATGAGTGCATGTACCACAAAGATCGCAAGGGTCGTAAATGTCACAAGGGTCGGATATGTAGCAGATGTCGCATGGGTCGCATCAATGACGCGAAGGATAAGTCTAATGATAAAGTAATTTTTATGCATATGCTACCATTGGTGTTCGTGACGAGGTTCCTGTCGAGGATACTGTAGTGGTTCCTGTCAAAGAGGTCACCGCTGATGTTGGTGCTAAGGGAAGTCCGAAAGGGCTAGTAAAAGAGGTCGAAGTACCACGAAGTAAGTAATATTGAGTCACAAAGGTCATTTGAGTCGCAAAGGTCTTATGGGTCTGTATGGGTCACAAAAGGTCGCATGGGTCACGAAAAGTCGCATGAGTCGCATGGGTCACAAAAGGTCGTATGAGTCACATGGATCACAAAAGATCGCATGAGTCGCATGGGTCTCAGGGGTTGCAAGGGTCGCATATGTCCCATGGGTGGCATATTTCCAAGGGTCGTATGGGTTGCATATGTTCTATGCATATGCTAGAGCTTCATCAGATGAGTGTGAATGGTAATTAAAAGAAAATTAAGATGGTGGAAAGCAAGACAGAAGCCATATGCTGAACCTCCACCGACTGAGCCAGTGACCAAAAAGAGCAAAAATAGTTGAACAACAAAACCCACGAGATGGACCAACAACAAGGGCAGCGGAGGAAGGGGAGATGGCGAGGGAAAGCTATTGCTGCAGTACAACCCGCATAAGAGTGATCATCTCGTTTTCATACGTATTTCTTGCACGATTTAGGAGACGTTTTTGATACATATGTGATGTTTTACGTATGATTCCGTATCCGTTTTACTTGCTTTCGTGCTTTTCATGTTCTTACAGGTTTTTACGCGTATTTGGACTATTTTGGAGATAAAGGAACATGCACGGAGCTAAGGAGCAACTTGGGGGATCATCACGGGACAAACGGGACGAGATTGAGCATGGAGAAGCACAATTGGACCGTTTTAGGAGGCTTAAAAGGAGGCAAAAAGACGCCGTTACAGCAAGCATACAGAGGAGAAGAATTCAGCGAAGTTAGAGCAGATTCTTGCGAGGAGATAAGCGAGGAGCATTGGAGATCAAGCAGCACCACTTCGGTTTTGTTTGGTTTTTATGTTCCTTAGACTTTCTACTATGTTTATGTTTCTTTACAGACGCATGAGCGAGTAGTTTGTTTGTTCTAGGAGAAGGGATTAGCCCTTGGCTATCCCGAGACCTCTTTTGATCTATTTTGAATGCATCTTCCCGTTTTAGTTCATCTATTCTTTATCTGAGTTCTTGAATTTACTTGTGTTTGCGATGGCCACGTAGATGCATGTGTTAGGGGTTAGGAGAAGGACCGAAAGGAGAATTCTAGTCCTAGAAAGTCAGGTTTAGAACAACCGAGGTTAGGCCACGAAAGTAGGGTAGCAACGGTTGAGGGTGAACGGGCGAATCACAGAGTTTATGGGTTTAGTTCATGGTGTCAGCCACGAAAGTAGGGGGCAGCTTGTCTAGATCACGTGTCTATGCCTTGAGAGAGGGTAGATATCATGTTAGGATCGTCCGCCTTAGATAGCTTTAACTGGGATTGCATGATAGATAGGTTGATCGTGTGTTTCGGTAGTCTTGTGGTGAAACCGGTTTCCTAGGACGTTTATCTCATCGTTAGAACCCAAGTAGTTTAGTTTACTTTCAGTATTTTATTCTTCATCACCACTCTTTCGTTAGCAAGTTTGATTCGTAGTTCGGGTTTAGGTAGTGTTGCGTAGTCTCTGTGGGATCGACACCTAAATACTACACACGTGTCGTGCACTTGCGGGTAGATTAGGTTATATTTAACTCTGATACGCATCAAGTTTTTGGCGCCGTTGCCGGGGACTATTGTCAACGCGTCTTAGATTCGAACCTAGAGTCCTTCTTGCTTTGTTTTTATTTTTGTTTTCTTTTCTTTCGTTCCTTCTACGTAAATTGTTCTTTGTTTGTCCTTTGCAGAATTTTCAGGTCGACAAGAGATGGATAATCAGAACGGCAATGGACAGATGCAATTACAGGCTCCTCCACCACGTCGTCTAAGGGATTACGTGGTGCCGAACATGAACAACGTGCAAACGGCCATAAGGATGCCTGCTGTTGCAAGAGAGCAATTCGAGATTAAGCCAGCAATGATAAATATGCTTTATCAGAAGCAATTCATGGGTGGAAACCATGAGGATCCACATCAGCACCTCAGAGATTTCCTCGAACTTTCAGGTACGTTCAAAATTCATGGAGTCTCTGAGGATGCAATCTTGCTGCGTCTTTTCCCTTTTTCAATTGGGGGAAAAGCGAAAGCTTGGCTGCAATCACTCCCCGCGGGATCTATCACCACATGGGATCAGCTCTGCACATTGTTCCTATCACGCTTCTTTCCTCCGAGTAAGACAATTCAGATGAGGGGGGAAATCACAACATTCAGATGCAGAGATGGAGAGACTATGTTTGAGGCGTGGGGTAGATTCAAGGATCTTCTACAGTCATGTCCACACCATGGACTTGAGCAGTGGTACGTTATCCAAACTTTTTATAACGGAATTTCAGATGAGCACCGCATGAGGTTGGATAACGCTGCCAGAGGATCATTCATGGATCTGAGCGTCGAGGAGGCATTTGAGCTGATTGATAACCTCGCCATGAACCACACCATGTGGTCCACTCCAAGAGGTATGCCTACTAGCACTCGTCGTTTATATGAGCCTAACCAGAATAGAGCCATGGGTAATGCAGCGAATGCTATGTACTGTGCGAATTGCGGAGATACGGATCATGTAGCGTATCAATGCACAGTACATGAGGATTACGAACATATGAATTATGCCCAGCAGCAAGGCAACACGCAATTCGGGAACACCTACAACCCGAATTGGAGGAATCACCCGAACTTGTCATATCGAACAACTCAACCGGTGAAGTATTCGGGGTTTCCACCAAGGCAGAATAATTTCCAGCAAAACAACCAGCAATTCCAGCAAGCTCCGCAAGCTCCTCAACCTCCTCAAGCCTCTTCATCAAACCTTGAGGCGGTATTGCTCGAATTCATGAAGGAGCAGAAGCAGCAACAATCGATTCGAACCAAATTCGACGCGGATGTTGGGACAGCGATTAGTGAGCTTAAAACTCAAATGGAGTCTCTGAACACTCATGTGAAGATGTTGGAAAACTCCATAGCACAACAGGCCGCCTCATCTTCTCGGAATCCCGGACAGCTTCCCGGTAAGCCCGATCTTAACCCGAGAGATTATGTGAATGCTATTTCTGTGTGCAGCGATGATGAGGTTGAGGATTCACCCTCAAAAGAGCGAGGGGATGCTGCTGGTACGTCCATGGATAGAGGAAGAGGTAAGGTTGCAATTATGGAAGGAGTCGAATCAGATTTAGATAAGCCATACGTTGCTCCTCCGGCGTACGTACCTCCGATACCGTATCCTCGACGATTGGTAAGCAGTAAGAACCAAGAGAGAGTGGGCAGATCTATAGAAGGTCTCAAGAAGCTAGACATCAACATGCCATACGTGGAAGCAGTCCTAAAGATGTCTAATCGTGCCAAATTCATCAGAGAGGTAATATCCAAAGAGAAGCACACCGAAGAGAACGAGGCTGTAGTACTTACCGAGGAATGCAGTGCAATTCTTCAGAACAAGCTGCCACCTAAGCTAAAGGACCCCGGAAGCTTCTCCATTCCATGCACAATAGGTAACCTCGATATCGATAATGCTTTGTGTGATTTAGGGGCAAGCGTGAGTATCATGCCACACACAGTTTTCAAGCGGATGGAGTTTGGGAACCTTAAACCGACGAAGATGTCTCTACGCCTCGCGGATCGTACGGTAAGACATCCGGTGGGAATCATTGAAAACGTTCCCACCATGGTAGGTAAGCTTTGCATTCCCACTGATTTTGTTGTACTTGAGATAACGGAAGACACTAGGACACCTATTCTTCTTGGTAGGCCGTTCTTAGCTACTGCAGGTGCGATGATAGACGTACAACAAGGAAAGCTGTCCTTACGTGTCAAAGACGAAACGATCGAATTCATCCTGCCCAGCCCCATGGACGAATCACAACTCAAGGAGTCTTGCTTTACAGTTGATTCGCTGGACGAATTGGAGAAAGACACGCACGATCAAGTAAGTGTTTTTGATTCTCTTTTACGGTATTTGACACAAGTTGGCGATAATGCAGGATTTGCGGACGAAGGAGCTGAGGTATATACGAAATTCATGAGTGCAATTACAGCACTAGGAGACACCCCACATGAGGTGATACCACGTGATATGCATGCTGATTTCATAGCGGAGAAAGCATTCGAGCTTGAGCCCGACCCGCCGCCTTATTCTCGGTATGAGTATGTTGATTCCGATAAAACATATCTTGCTGTTTTAAATGCTAACATGAGTGCAGACGAGATGAGAAGACAGCCCACACGCGTGAAGAAGCGTAAGAGGCTCAGCTCTTCAATATGTATGTACGGAAATTATAGGGAGGACAGCCACGAACCTTCACTCGAAATTCAAAGGAGGCTGCACCCGCACTTGCACGAGGTAATGGAAAAAGATGTCATTAAACTTTTCAACGCAGATACCCCTTATCCAACCTTAGACAGCAAGCAAGTGAACCCCATGCATGATGTGCCTAAGGGATGGCACGATAAGAAGACCCTACACATGACTTCCAATCAGGTGATTTCGTTCCACTTTCTAATTCTCGACCTAAGTCTTTCTCGGGCGACCTACCGCCTTGTTGGTCTGATCCTTTTCAGGTACGAAACGTGGAACTATGGAGTGATGCGGGTGACACATTCAAAGCCAATGGACAGCGGCTTAAGCTCTACCAAGCCGCTCAACCGATCGAAAGTGAAAACTCCATTTCCCTTTCCGATCCACCCCTCGCGCAC
>CM071869.1:10203930-10221984 GCA_036759665.1 Gynandropsis gynandra | reverse complement strand
CTCGGAAAGAAAGAAACAAGTATCCTCGGTTGACCTAGGTTTAGCATAGTCTGAAGTCTTGTCTGGTGGAGGGAGTTACGGTAGCATGTCTAGTTTCCTTTGATTTACTTTCTCATGGGTAACCGTGGTGGACCTAGGATTAAGACTGAAAACTCGATTAGGCCGAATATGCCCTCGACATGCTAGTTAATCGGTTAGGTTCGCTTTAGCGGTATTTCTAGGGGAAGGGGAATTCTCGTGTTTTCATAGCCCATGTATTCCACGTTTACGTTTGCTTAGGGACAAGCAAAAATTCAAGTCTGGGGGATTTTGATCATCTCGTTTTCATACGTATTTCTTGCATGATTTAGGAGACGTTTTCGATATATATGTGATGCTTTGCGTATGATTCCGTGTCCGTTTTACTTGTTTTCGTGCTTTTCATGTTCTTACAGGTCTTTACGCGTATTTGGATCATTTTGGAGCTAAAGGAACATGCACGGAGCTAAGGAGCAACTTCGGGGATCATCACGGGACAAACGGGACGAGATTGAGCATGGAAAAGCCTCCACCCGGTCCGGCACAACCCTTGCACGATCGGGCAAAACCTACGGCCAATTGTGTGGACACTTTTGCACGACTCGGGCATGTCTTGCCCGACCATTTGCCTTGTGCCCAAGCGGGCACACACACCATGCCCGATCGGGCATCATTCCAGCCACACAGCACACACGACTTGCCCTAGCCCCACCCGAGCGGGCACACTCACTACCCGAGCGGGTCGCGGCCCATATCTGCATATTAAGTTAAGTAAACTTAACTTAAAACAAAGGGAAGTCGGTGGGGCAGTTAAGGAACAATTGGACCGACTTAGGAGGCTTAAAAGGAGGCAAAAAGACGCCGTTACAGCAAGCATACAGAGGAGAACAATTCAGCGAAGATAGAGGAGATTCTTGCGAAGAGATAAGCGAGGAGCATTGGAGATCAAGCACCACCACTTCGGTTTTGTTTGGTTTTTATGTTCCTTAGACTTTCTACTATGTTTATGTTTCTTTACAGACGCATGAGCGAGTAGTTTGTTTGTTCTAGCAGAAGGGATTAGCCCTTGGCTATCCCGAAACCACTTTTGATCTATTTTGAATGCATCTTCCCATTTTAGTTCATCTATTCTTTATCTGAGTGCTTAATTTATTTGTGTTTACAAAGGCCACGTAAATGCATGTGTTGAATCATAGAGTCTATGGGTTTAGTTCAAGGTGTCAGCCACGAAAGTAGGGGGCAGCTTGTCTAGATCACGTGTCTATGCCTCGAGAGAGGGTAGATATCATATTAGGATCATCCGCCTTAGATAGCTTTAACTGGGATTGCATGATAGATAGGTTGATCGTTGGTTTCGGTAGTCTTGTGGTGAAACCGGTTTCCTAGGATGTTTGTCTTATTGTTAGAACCCGAGTAGTTTATTTACATTCAGTATTTCATTCTTCATCCACATCCTTTCGTTAGCAAGTTTGATTCCTAGATCGAGTTTAGGTAGTGTTGCGTAGTCTCTGTGGGATCGACACCTAAAATACTACACACGTGTCGTGCACTTGCAGGTAGTTTAGGTTATTTTATTTAACTCTGATAACGCATCAGGGGTCAAATGGGTCGCAAGGGGCCGCAGGGGTCACATGGGTCAAATGGGTCGTAAGGGGTCGCATGGGTCATAGTGGTCAAATGGGTCACAAAGGGTCGCAAGGGGTCGTGTATGCTGGCGTATATGTTGAAAGGGTCGTAGGGGTTGCATATGCTAACGTATATGTTGAAAGGGTCGAAGGGACTGCAAGGGGCCGCATGGGTCGCAAGGGGTTGCATATGTTGAAAGGGTGGCAAGGGTCACAATGGAATGAAATACCGATAATAACAATAATAGTAAATCCACAATCAAAATACAAACATAAATTCAAGTTCAAGGGAATGAACTCCGAACAATAATTACTGAAATCAAACAATATTGTTGTTCGATCCTGTTGGGGGGACATACCGAAGCACATGTGTGGCTCCATTGGAGACTAGCTCGAATGTGAGAGAACATCCCTCGTTTTATCCATTTTCATGATAAAACTTTCTCCAACCCCTTCTGATACTAACACCACCACAATTCACGGGCCTCAAATCTACCAACCACACCCTTCCTTGATCGTTCATCAGCATTATCTTATATCGTCTATCAATAAGACCGTTCGACCTCGCAAGCCCTATCAGAAGGGTCTGCATCATCACCCAAGTTACATCAGTAAAAATGATTAAAAATTGAATAAATAACCAAAGTGATATATGATAAATCGGTTTGAGATCACTTACCAATGCATCTACGGCCATATTTGAATGCATGGCGGTTGCCGTGAAAAATGTCTGAGCAGAAGAATATGATCCTGCTTATGCGTTTGATGATGATGATAATGATGCATATTGCAGATTACACATATCGTCTCCAAAACCAGTGACGTGAAAAACCATGTCACCTTCGTGACGGAAAATTACGAAATCCCTAATACGAAAATCATTATCCTTGGAGAAATCTTTCCATCCATCAGTGGATCTGGAACCATCCAATTTGACTTTCCATGTTTTGTAAGACACATCTGATCTAAGCATTGTCGTGTTGTTTTTCCTCGTTTTCCCATCATATTCTCATCGAAGAACTTCCTCAGAATGTCCTATAACAAAAAAGAAATAACAAAATTAAATCTCTACATTCTCATCATATAAAATATAGAAAAAGAGACAGATGAAGGAGACTACAAGGTAGTGATCCAGATTGCTCGGAAGAATGAATTGGACGCAATGAGGGAAATTTGACATTTTCGAAGTCGGGAGATTATGAATGTTAGAGCAAAAGATGAATGGAAGATGATGAGAGTTAGAGAGAGAGTATGTATCGTTATTCGAAAAAAGGAAAAGGCTGGAATTCAAAAAGACAGAACATTAACATCAAATCGACGGAAGAGAAAGATTGTGACCAACTTTGACCACACTATTATGTTTTTTGAAATTTTGGTGAAAATTCCGGCGGGACATCAATGAATTTATGGATTTATAAGGATGAAAGGACAAAAACCAATCAAAGTAATACATTTACAGCATTAACCTAATTTATGCCAATTAAGGGTCGAACAAGGGTTGCATGTGTGGCTTGGTCGCATATATGGATCAATAGATGCAAACTCGACGAACTTATCGATTTATAAGGATGAAAGGATATAAACTAATCAAAATAATGCATTTACAACGTGGAACTAATTTATGCTAATTGAGGGTTGCATGGATTGTTTGGACGCATATATGGATCAATAGATGCGAACTCGACGAATTTATTGATTTATAAGGATGAATGAAAAAACTCAATCAAAATAATACATTTACAATGTGGAACTAATTTATGCCAATTGAAGGTTGTATGGGTCGCATGGATTGCTTGCTGGCATATATGGATCAATAGATGCGAACTCGACGAATTTATAGATTTATAAAGATGAAAGGACAAAAACCAGTCAAAATAATAGATTTACAACATCAAACTAATTTATGTCAAGTGAGGGTCGCATGGATCGCTTGGTCACATATATGTATCAATAGATGCGAACTCAACGAATTTATGGATTTATAAGGATGTGAGGACAAAATCAATCAAAATAATACATTCACAATGTCAAATAATGGTTAAAAAGGATTTTGACCCATGTGTCCCAAGAAGTGTAGAACAAATACACGTGTTTCAAAAGTGATAGTAGTGTTTTAAGAACCCGTCGGATGAGTTTGAGAAAATTTCAAAACAATACATTTAAGATTTGTTCATATGTCGATTTTATTAATATTATTGTCTACATTGATTCTTAATTAGACATCTACAACTCAAATATTTTGATAATGGCATGCAAGCCTTGAGCAGTCAGACTAACCCACTAGATCAAAGCCTTGAGCAATAGAAATATTTGAAACCAACACTTGAGCTTAGAGTTATAATTGCACCCGTACTAATGACACGGTAGAAATCTTCACAAGTATCATCTAGAAGAGGTTTACAAGGAATAAAAGCATGAAGCAAAGACTCTGCACGCATTCTATTTCCACTGGAGAGATAGTTTATTAGCCGAGAGTTATCTCCTACCAAGTACTTCGTCTTCCATCTTCTGGTTTTTTCTTATTTGGTATTGCAGTCCAGATTTATCTCTTGCCATGTACTTCGTCTTCCAGTCACATTTCAAGAGTGACCCAACATCGTCACCTAGGTCACCCCTGCAACTCGTGAGTGACTGCAGAAAGACCAGGTTTGTCGATTACCAAGACCTTTAGTAATACAAAGACATCATGATTCACTACGTCCACCATGTCACCTTTGTAAAATTTGGGATTAGACATGTAGACTAAGATTTTTCATAGAATTTGGGGTTAGAGACGTAGACTAGGAGAGGAGATGTATCACAAGAGTCGCATGGGTTAGAAGGGTCATATGGGTCAGAAGAAAGGAGTATGACATCAAAACGATGAGTCACAAGAGTCACATGGGTCGGAAGGGTCACATGGGTCCCATGGGTCCCATGAGTCACATGGCTTTAGTCGTTCTGATTTATTCTAATTGAGATTTGTACAAGGGTTATATATGGTCGCATGAGTCGGATAGGTTCCCGTTTATGCATCATTCTTATTTATTCCAATTAAGGTTCGCACAAGGGTCATATTGGGTCACATTAGTCGGATGGGTTCCCATTTAAACTTGATTCTAATTTATTCCAATTGAGGGTCACAAAACGGTTATATTGGTTCAAATGAGTTGGATAGGTTCCCATTTAAACTTGATTCTAATTTATTCATTCTTCTTGATGCCAATTAAAGTTTGACGATTCTATGGATTTCACGTAATTACGAACATTAGATTCAAAATAAGACATTTTCAAAGTTTAAATATTTAAATATAGATTTATATATAATGATTGAGAAAGGTCATAAAGGGTACAAAGGTTACAAAAAGGGAAAGAAAAAGAAGGTTGCAAAAGTTCATAAAGGTTAAAAAGGGAAAGAAAATGTTACAAAAGGTCCCAAAGGTCACATTTGCATCATTAGAGAGAGTCACGTGTTACTTTCACCGTCTGAGAGATCACCTGTAACCCTGACCTTTAGTAGCGTGGATACAACATGATGTCTGAGTCTGCCAATTACCAAGACCGTAAGTAATGCAGATACAACACAATATCCTCCATCCACATTGTAAGGACTTGTGTGTAACTGCATAGAGACCGAGTCCACCGATTACCAAGACCTTGAGTAACACAGAGACAACACGATGTCCTATGTCCACCATGTGACCTTCATGACGAAGGTCACAAAGGTCACAAAGATTTTCAGAGAATTTGCGTTAGAGATATAGACGAAGAGAGGAGAGACATGGGATTCTCTCGATTCAATCTTATCTCAAATGCGAGAGATGATGAGACTTAGACAACTTGATGAACCTTTTAATATACGGGTAACAAAGATGGATGGATAGAGTGTGTCGAAAAACCAGGAGTCTGACATCGAAACAACGAGTCCCAAGGGTCACATGGGTCCCATGAGTGTAGCATTCGAAAAAAGGCATAGCTGGCATTCGAAAAAATAAGAGTCTGACATCGAAATGATGAGTAGCAAGGATCACATGGATCCCATAAGTCGGAAGGGTCACATGGGTCACAAGGGTCGCAAAGTCTCATGGATTGCTTGATTCACAAAGGTCACAATAGTGCTTAAAGTTCAATGAGAAAAAATAGATGTGAAGTTGAAAAATTTATCGAATTATAATGATCAAAGTCACCAAGTTTTAGTCCAAATAATACAAAGAATATAATATTACAAACTAATAATATAAATAACATAGTATTACAAACTAAAAAAACTTTTTTTAATATGGCATTGTATGGGTTGTCACGTTCTAAACACTGTCAGTGATGCTGACATTTGAACCCGTTTGTCTCGACGAAGATGGGGTTTCTCTCCGAACCTCATCGGGTCCAGGATAGCGATTCTCTTTTGGCCTTCCACTTTGTCTTTTCTCAGCAAATATAGGAGGTAGAATCGTAAATTCAAAATATTGAAGAGGAATGTTCCAATCACTGCAATCATAAACCAGATACACGGTTTCTCGGTAAACCAAACGCAATATCTTCCGGAGGTAGTATGTTGAACATAGTTTTGGAATCTTGTGACCTTATGTGTAGCCGCAGTTGCGTGACTGTATGGATACTTATCCACATCAAATATTTTTCAATAGCACGTTCTTTTTTTTAATACTCACTACAAATCTTCTACCCATCTTATTTCTCACCTCATAGTCATCACTCAGTCTGTTCAATTCAATAACATCATACTCGGATGCCTGTCCAAACCGTTCATGTAACATTTTCTCAACGTAAGGTGTTAACTTTTGAGAACCATCACTAGTAGTTGCTTCCAACTTATACATATTGAACCATTCCACTATCTTTCCCAAACAAATATCTAAAAGCGCTAGGATCGAAAACTTTTTTTACATCTTCAACGTTGAATGTATTGACTCGGCCCTAGTAGTTTTTAATAAGTTGTACCTTTCACCCTTAAATTAGCATCTTTTCCAATTAACAGGATCAATTTCCTCTTTCTCCAAGTATGATGCAACATTAAGATACATGCGCAAAGGTCACAAAGGTCAAAATTGTCACAAAGGTCACAAGAATCACAAAAGTAAAAAAGATCATATTTGTACATGACCTTCAAATCATTAAATAGTTCTTCAAATTTGTTCATTGTGTATGTTACTGAACATTTGAAGAATATTTCAACCACAATAGCACCCTTTGAGCTCTTTCTACCTTAGCCTTTATTGACGTAGCTCTTTATGTTTTGTGATATATGACGTGCACAAAAACCATAATCAGCTTGTTTGTACATTTCTTTAACTGGTTTTATCAAGCTTTTATGGCGATTAGATATCACAACGACATCACGTCCATCCGGTATCAACTCTTTTAACCTTGACATAAACTACGTCTATGATTCGTCCTTCTCTCTGTCCACTATTTCCTAAGCAAGAGGATATTAGTGATGTTCATCATCTTGTGCAGTTGTCACGATCAGTGCTCCCTTGTACACTCCTATTAAAAATATTTCATCCACAACCAACACTTTACGCATGTATTTCCATCCTCTTATAGCCGCTCCAAAAGCCATAAAAAGGTATTTGAATCTTTTCCTATCACCGTCCAGCTCAAAATTTGCGATAGATACCTGATTTCTTTCTAAAAACATGTGCAACCACCCTAGAAACCTCCTATAATGTTCAAAGTAATCACCACGAGTATCCTTTTGAGCACTGCATTTGTCTCTTAATGCCATCAAATACGATACATTGGCACCATACTTTACTTTTACACGAGCCATCAATTCTTTTACTGGAGGTGTTTCATATTTCTCGGTATATTGCTCATTCAAATAAGTGTTAACCAATTTTGTTGTACCCTTTGTAGCTTCTATCTATTTAGATACAAGTGAAAACTTATGAATGAGATAGTGTGTTCTCATGCTAACTGTTTAGAATTCGGGATTGCTACCACACGTAAGTTCCATTTACAACAATTTCCTGTAAACTTGCATCGTTCTTCCCACAGCTTCGAATCAGCATTCAATGTTTTATATCTAAAACAAGCTTCAAGTGAAACCTACCTTAAAAATGTATGTAATCCTTCTTGCTATCAAACTCTTGCCCAATTTTAAGTTGAAATCCATCTTCAAACTCGATTATATTATTTTAATTGTTTTTCTTCTTGTAAACTACCATTTATAAATTATTCTCACAATCGTCATCCTTATGCTCTGTTGGCACATCAGTATCAACTTTATTACTGTCACAAACAACTTCATCAACTACCACATTCATAGCACAACCACCATCTTCTCTTAATCCGCTGGTATGTTCACTATCAGAATTATCCGAATCCAAAATATTTACAGTTTTCGTAGGATTACTCTCAACTCTACTTTTGTTATTTGAACCAACAATAACACATTCATCATAATCTACAACATCCTCATCCTCACCTTCTCTAGCAATGCTTCCAAAAGCAAGAATTAGAGGTTTAATTTCCCTCTCCACACTTCACACTTGTCGATTCTATCTCCACATATAGCACTGGTTGAATTCCTCTTATGCGATCGAATAGATAACAAATAAGAATTTTTTTTCATTCATCATATATTTCAGCTTCCTATTTTCACACTTAAATTCAATTTTGTTGTATTTTCCACCATCATCTCTACGTATAAATCATCAATAAGTTGCTGGTATGTCAGACTAATCGAAGGATAATAGAAAAAATACTCTCTGGTTCTCCTAAACTCTACCAACCTATTCAGATTCTCCATTTATGTTTTTTCATATTTACCATCATTAAAAGATAAATTTGTGTGATTTTATCATCCACCAAATTCATTACACCTGTAACAAAAACATAAAAAGAGGGTAAATTTTCTGACTCACTCCGACCATGTATTTCAAATTCAAAATGAGTCTATGACCCAGTGCAACCATGCGACTCGATGAGACTCTATGACCCAGTGTGACTCGATGAGACTCTGTGACCCAGTACGACCATGCGATTCGATGAGATTCTGTGTACCACTGTAACCATGTGTTTCTTGATGAGACTCTATGATGTAGTGCGATCGTGTGACTCGATGAGACTCTGTGACCCAGTGCGACCTTGTGTTTCAATATGACTCTGTGACCCAGTGCGACTCGATGAGACTCTGTATCTCTCTACGACCATGTATTTCTCGATGAGAGTCTGTGACCCAATGCGACCGTACGACTCGATGAGACTCTATGACCCAGTGCGACCCTTTGTTTCAATATGACTTTGTGGCCCAGTGCGACCATGCGACTCGATGAGACTCTTTGAACTAGTGCGACCGTGCGACTCGATGAGACTCTGTGACCCAGTATGACCGTGCAACTCAATGAGAATCTGTGACCCAATGCGACCGTGCGACTCGATGAGACTCTATGACCCAGTGCGATCGTGCAACTCGATTAGACTCTATGAACCAGTGCAACCGTGCGACTCGATGTACTCTATGACCCAGTGTGACCGTGCAAATCGATGAGACTCTGTGACCTAGTGCGATCGTGCGACTCAATGAGACTCTGTGACCCACCACGACCATGTGTTTCAATATGACTCTGTGACCCAGTACGACCGTGCGACTCGAACAGACTGTCACTCATTGCGATCATTTGACATTTCAATAAATATGACTCGTTTTGACTACATCAATATAAGACTCGTTTTGAAAAAAAGAGAATTGAATCTATACATATTACTTACTAATCACTCGGGTTATCTGATTCACAAAAGCAACACGAAAAACACAAGAGAAACACAAAAAAATCATTATATGTACCTGGTTTTTCTGCGGAACGTAATTAATAGCAAGCTTCTTTGTTAAGAATAAACGATTTAAACCAATTTGCAACGAATCTTATTCCAATTTCAAGCTACTTGCGATGATTTTGATATCAATTTCAAGCTACTCGTACCGAATCTGATTTGGTGTGGGAGAACAGTAATTTTTCCGCCATAAGAGAGAGGGAAATCAAGGTGCTTTGGAGGAGAGAGAAAAACTGTCGATTAAAGGACAAGGACAATATTGGGTTATCAATATTTTAAGGGTAGATTTGAAGTTGAAACTTTCTTTTTTTTTAGGAAGGATAGGATTGAAGTCTTAATAGCAGTTTAAAGGTATTTTTGAAGTTACCTCGAACCAGTTGTCCTTCCTACAAAGAATCGAATTTAAGCATTACATTTGCTTGTACTTAAAACTAAGAATAAATTTAAACATTACATTTGCTTATATAGTGCGTAATATGTTAGGATTACCCATCAATTTGTCAGCGTATAAGATTTGAAGTCTCGAAGATGCTACGTGCCGAAGAACTTTGTGAGAATGTAAAAGATAGAGATAATGAGACTTTAAATGGAGACCGTTGGTAGTTCAAATGCATTCGCTAATACGAAATTGTATGTATCAATTGAAGAACTTCCTTGTCGAACAGAAGTAACATAGCATATGTTGTATCATCAGTTTTTATGTAAACACAAAATCTGGAAGCAAGAGAGGAAATGACACTGATTTTCTCCACCTTCATGCTGCCATATATATATATATATATATATATATTCAACAATCACAAACGTTAGGTTTAAAATATCATTTTTAATCATGCAAACTACCTTCTAATTATCGTCAAACAAGTGTCTTCTTTGGAATATGGGCTTGGACTTTTTTTCATTTTCTTCTTTTGTCTAGGTTGTCTTCTAGTTTGGCCCAAGTCCATTTTGTTTCAATTATCTTCACAATGATTGAGATTATTCCAAATCACTTGTCTTAGCTCCTTTTTTGTTTCAACTTCTTCTTCGCCAGTGTCTCTCTACTTGTCCAACCAAGACTACAACAGCGACAAGGGTGAGTGATCTTCAACACTCCCTTTCGAATCCTTGGCGTTGGAGCTCAATTTATGCTTCGTCTTTGCGGTTTGACTAATCTCTGGGATTGCGGTAAGTCTCTTTGTTTCTCTTCCTATTCTATTCTCTGTTATTGAATCCGAGTTCAATTTCTCTTCTCTCACTTGTGATTTCCTTTTTTTTTCTTTCTTTTGTTCCGTTAGCTTCGGTGTGAATTTCAGCTTCGTGTTCTTCTTGGTTCTCCTTTGCATTCGGTAAGTTTATAATACCTTCCATTGTTTCTTCCAGCTTTGGTATTTCCATTACATCTTCTTCTTCCACTCCATGTGTGTAATGGTCTCTAGATGTTTTCTCATTCTGTCGTATAATTCATATAATTTCTTGGTTGTCTTTCCACTTTGAGTTGAAAAGTTGCATATGGAATCTCATTTCAATGGATAAACCTTAATCACCATAGATATATCAACCATAACTATGCCTCTCTTATCCATAATTGTGGAATTTTTTTTCTTGCAAACAGAACTTGATAACCATTCCTTGTCACTTGTTGATGCGTATCAAAGTTATACAAATATTTAAGCTAAACTACCCACAAGTGCACGACACGTGTGTAGTACTTTAGGTGTCGATCCCACATTGATTACGCAAAGCAACCTAAACTCAAACTGTGAATCAAACTTGCAACGAACGAATATGGAATTTGAGAATGAAATACTAAAAACAAATAAACAAACTAGTTCTTAACAACGAGACAAACGTTCCAGGAATCCGGTTTCACCACAAGACTAACGAAACCAACAATCAACCTATCTATCATGCAATCCCAGTCAAGTCATCTAAGGAAGACGATCCTAATATGATATCTATCCTCTCTCGAGGCATAGACACGTGATCTAGTCAAGTTATCCCCTACTTTCGTGGCTGACACCTTGAACTAAACCCATAAGATCTATGATTCATCCGTTTTACCCTCAACCGTTGCTACCCTACTTTCGTGGCCTAACCTCGGTTGTTCTAAACCAGATTATCCGGAATTAGAATTCTCCTTTCGGTCAATCTCCTACGTTCCTAAAACATGCATCTACGTGGCCATCACAAACACAAGTCAATGAAGCACTCAGATAAAGAATAGATAAACGAAAACGGGAAGATGCAGTCAAAGATAAATCAAAGTGGTTCCGGGATAGCCAAGGGCTAATCCCTTCTCCTAGAAAAAAACAAACTACTCGCTCATGTGTCCGTAAACAAACATAATCGAAATAGATAGTCTAAGGAACATGAAAACCAAACGAAACCGAAGTCTTGAATTGATCTCCAATGCTCCTTGTACGTCTCCTTCGCAAGAATCTCCTTCTTCGATCCTCTATCTCTCTTCGATCCAAACTCCAAACTAACTCTAGTCAAGTGAACTCCTTCGACCCCTCGCTCCTGTTCTTCCTTTTCCTTCTTCTTTTCTTTCCTTTTCTCCTCCTTTTTCCTTTTGGCTGTTCAGTTCTTTTCTTTTTGTTGCAGCAGCCACCGATTTTACCTTTTCATTAGTTTTCCATTCTTGATTAAGTTGGGCAACGTTTCCATTACTTTCTCCAGCAAGATATCTCTTATTCCTCTTCTCTAAAGTCATTTCCCTTTTTGTATAAGTCACCAGCAAGTTCCTTTTCGTTTTAAGACAAATTAACTTATCTGGTGTTGCAGGTAACAGACGCGACCCGCGCGGGCTGAGTGTGTGCCCCGCGCGGGGGCGGCACGCGGTGTTCGTGATGGAAATAAGGTCTACCCGCACGGGCTAGGGAGTGCCCGAGTGGGCTAGGGTGTGCCCCGTGCGGGCAAGATGTACCCCGCACGGGCTAAGGCCCCGATCGTGCTGATGGCTTGCCCGACCCGTGCTCAAGTTGTTGGACCAAATGTCGAACCAAATGCCCCGCGCGGGCAAGGGTGTACCCCGCGCGGGCTAAGCTTGTTCCTCGCCGATTCTCATCCCGTTTGTTCCGTGATGATCCTTGATGTTGGTACTTTGTCTCGTGTACGTCCTTTAGCTCCAAAATGAACCGAATACGCATTAAAACCTATAAGAACGTGAAAATACGAAAACGAGTAAAACGGATACAAAATCATACGTAAACATTGCATCTATACCGTAAATATCTCTAAAATCGTGCAAGAAATATGTATGAAAACGAGATGATCACTTGTGTAATGCTCAACATGTTTCCACTTAGTTTGGAACTAATTAGACGTCTCTTATTGTTTTTCTTCCTTGTTTTGTTTTGACGGTGATATTTCCTTCCCCTACGGTCATCAAAAGCTCTCGATTACCCAATTTAATTGGAATTTGAACACTCTTATCCAGATAAGTGAAATGCTTCTCATTATGTCATGTGGTTTGATGCACCACTATCTATCAACAAAGTGTCATTAGCTAGTCCTCGTTGCGTTTCTTGGTTTCCTGTGAACAACAACTTTCATAGTCTTTTTCATCTACTTGTATTTTATGTGCATGTCCTTGTGTTGGCTGAAACTTTTTGTGTTTGCATTCCTTTGCTTGATGTCCCAATTTGCCACAAACAAAACATAGTCCTTTAGGCTTATCTGCATGATCTGATCAGCATCGGCACTCTTGTTCTTATAGTAGCATTCATCCTCATTATAGTTGTTCCTCTTTCACACACTACACAATTTTCTTGTGTTTGCTCTCTAGTTCATTTTGGAAGCATTAAGCCTACTAGAATCAGCGTAATGTGCAGCCTTTTGTGGCTGAAAACTTGCATTGAGTGCTCCCTCTCCGTCACTGTTCGTTTGGCTCATAACTCTTTGTTCTCGGTTTTGTAATGCATTGATCAAATCTGAAATAGAGTACTTAGATCTTTGGTGTGTTCTATTACTTCAACTAAAACCTTATAATCCTTTTTTAAAGAACTTAGAATTTTCGATGCCAACTCATTATCTGTGACTTTTTCACCGTAATTCCTCATTTCTGCACCTAAATCAGTAATCGTTTTGGAATACTCCTTAAGTGACTCCCTCTCTTCCATAGATATATCCTAAAATTCCTTTTTCAGCCTCTATAATCTAACCATTACAGCCCTTTCATCCGCATGATACTCTCCTTTTAATGTTTCCCATGCTGTTTTACCCGATTTTATCTCCTCAATTTGTGTAAATATGTCTCATGTGATAGCTCTATGTATGATTCTCAAAGCCTTATGATCCTTTATATACTTCTCTTTCCATTCATGCAGATTTTCTTGTTGTTCTTATGTTACATTTCTTCCTAAACTAGGTTGTTCCGGTAAGTCCTCAGACACCACATCTCACAAGTCCTCAGACCTAAATATGGTCTTTATTTTAGCTACCCAACCATTGTAGTTGTTTCCTTCAAATATGGGCACATATTCCTCTTTTGTGCTCATATTTGTTTCTGCACTTAGTCTCTAAGTTTTTCTTAACGTTTTGTGATAGTAAAATATAAAGAATACTTGTTGTCTCTTGTTGTTTCTCCTATCTACAGATCTGCTTCTGTAGATTTATAACTTCCCTTAATGTTTTTTTGCTTATGCTCCCTTTGGACAGATTTAGTGCTTCTTGTACTGGGATTATGTGTTTCCTTGTTGCTTGTGCTTCTTTTATGCTTGTTTGTGCATCCTTTGTGCTCTTAGATCTCCTTGAACTTACTGCTCTGATACCATTTGTTGGTTTAGTAGTTGATGAGCTTTAATTTTAATATAAGCTCATGAACATCTTCTTCCTCTCTTGATTGTGGAAACTAGGAAACTTGTGTCAATGTTTATGTCTCGTATGGTTTGAAGGTAGAATGAGGTATGGTTTAGAGAAAAAGTTTTCGAATTTTTTAAAGGTGATTTTCTCCACCTTCATGCAGCCATATATATATATATTCAACAATCACAAAACAATAGGTTTAAAATGTCATTTTTAGTTCTGCAAACTACCTTCTAATTATAGTCAAACAAGTATCTTGTTTGACATAAAAAGAGACCAAAATATCTTCCCAATTTTGTTTCTAGCGTTTACTTACTGTGTCCTTTTTTGTTGCAGCTTCGTCTTCATCGGTGTCTCTCTGCTTCTCCAACCAAGACAACAACAACAACAAGGGTGACAGATATTCAACAAAGATCCTATGCATTGTTTGAACCGATGAATAGATATATAGAAACATTGAAAATAAAAAACACGATGTTCGAGTCGTATAACATAGATGAAGATAACACTGGAAAACCAGATATGAAGACGATGTCGATACCCTATTTGATTCATAGAACATAGATAAAGACGAAGTCGCTCCAAGGATAGCGCTAGAAACCCTGGAGTAGCTTCTTCGAGTCGCTAAAGTAGCGCGTTGGTGGATAGACAAGCCTCATTGTCGGTAAGACAGAGATGGGCCAAAAGCAGACGAGGTTGTTTGAGGTATAAAAACATGGAACCTAAACAAAATCGTAAGATACCGATGTGATTAACAAATTGCGGCAAAAAAATAAATATAATTGTTGGTATCAACTGATTTCATGAAACATTGTAAATTTTTTACGGTTTTGATTGATTAATGTAAAGATGATTTTCAATTTTGGATTTGATAATTTTTAGAGTCTCTAGACAAATATACCATGTTATATACAAATATTTAAAATGTATATAAGGATCAATATTCATGGTTAGTGAAGAAGAGTATATAAATTTTTTACGGTTTTGATTGATTAATGTAAAGATGATTTTCAATTTTGGATTTGAAAATTTTTTAGAGTCTCTAGACAAATATACCATGATATATACAAATATTTAAAATGTATATAAGGATCAATATTCAAAAGTTTTAAAAATAATAATTAGATAGAAAAACTAAAATATTTTTTAATAAATATATCATATTTAAAACGAAATTTATTTTAAAATACAATAATCATATAAACGATTTGATAAGATAGTAATGTTAAAAACCATATATATATATATATATATATATATATTAGATAGTATAAAGTTCGTATATTTTTGCAATAAAAATTATTTACAATTTTAAATTTATACTTCGATTAGATAATATTATTGTCATTTAGATTATTTTATCATTATTATATTTTTAAATACTCGATGAATTATTACTAATTTAAAATTTTAGTTTATATATTATAACTTAAAAATATATAAAATCCATTATATATTTTTGTTTAAATTTTATCTAATTTTATTTAATAAAATCTAATATTTAAAAAAATTAAATTTTAGAAAAAATTGAACAAATTTTAAATTTCATATTTACATAATATTTTCATTATTTATATCTTAAATTAATTATTATAAATATAATAATAGTTTACTCTTATTTATTTAGAAAATTTGATTTTATCATAATTTTTGAATTATAATTAATTTAAATATAAATATATAAAAAGTTGGATATTAAAATATTAAAATTTTAAAATAAATAATATATATGTATAATTATTATAAATTTTAATAAATATTAATTGGGAATTACTATAATAATTTATTATTGTTAAACTCAAGAAAATAAAAAATATATATATAAATTATTTCATATATATTATTATGATTTTACAAAAATAATAATAATATAATTTATTTATTTTTATTGTGTTATATTATATGTATTAATTAATACAAAATCTTAAATAAAATTATTTTATTGTAAAAATATAGAATCAAATTATGTAAAAAATTAATTTGGATGAAAATTTAAATAAATATATATATATAAATTAATTTATGTATTTTTTTAGCGTGTGCTCGATTTATTATTAAAAAACTTTAAAAATATTTATTTTAAAAATAATTCATATGTTAATTTTAAAAATTTAAAATTATAATTAGATAACTAATTTTGACATAAAATTAACAAAAGGTTATTTAATTTTCATTAATTAAATCACTTTGTTTTAATATATATATATATATATTATTTCTATTTATTATACATTACACATTTTATAAAAATAATTTTTTAATTATTATATTTAAATTATAATTTCCCGCTTAAATTTTTTTAGTAAGATTTCAAAAACGAACTTCAATGTTTATAGATATTTGTAACAACTTCTATATTTCTATCTAATCACACATTTATTTTATTTATTTAATAACAATTATAAGTTTAATACTCAAAAATTATATATTTATTATAAAAAATTAAAATTTATTTTACTCCTACGTAAATTTTCCATGTTTACTTAATAATAATAGATATTCTAAGAGATTATTATTTTATTTATTTAATAACAATTACTATTACTATCATTAATAACAAATCAATGCTTTTTTCTATTTTTTCAAGTACAAAAATTTATTGTAAATTCTGAAATGTTGTTATTTATATTATCCACTAATTATATATAATTTATTTTTTTATTCATCGTCAAAGTTTGTTTTATTTATATGTCTTCAATTATTAATTTTTATTTTTATCAAATTTTATATTAGATTATAGTGAGTATATTATCCATGAAATTGTTATGTTTTAATTACTTAAATTGAATTATTATTTTAATTTAATCAATTAATAAAAAAAATACATGATCATATATCACAATAAACATTTCAAAGTTTTTGTTCATTAAACAAATTTATTGAAAAATATTTTAAAAACTCATACTACTATATACTTTCATAATACTGTTATAGAAAAACAAATAAGTATAACTTAAAACTTTATTAAAATTATTTAATTACTTAAACTAATTACTTCTCAATCATTATTTCAATCTAACGTTGAATATACTCATTATTTATTTTCATCGATGAATATATTTAAATGTTAATATATAATTAATATTTAAAAATTATATATCTTATATTATATTCAAATTATTTATTATTATCAATTTTAATAATTTTAAAATAATAATTAGTAGGAAAATACTTGAAGGTCGTGCCTATAGCAGAATGGTTGCTGATTTTCGTACGCTCTTTTCCATTTACTTTCCCTTTGTGTTTATTATAAAACAAGACTGACTGGGAAACATCAAAAATACTTTCGTAGGGCTAAAAGACTTCAAAAATACCCTTCCCAAAAAAGAAAAAAATTTTAACTTCAAAAATACCCTTATAAATGTTGATATTCCCAAAATACCCCTGTGATCTTACGACCCAGTTCGACCCAGCGACCCAGTTTGACCCTACGACCCTTGTCCCTCTGCGACCCTTGGGCCCCTGCGACCCTTGTCCCTCTTCGACCCTTGTTCCTCTGTGACCCTTGGACCCCTGCGACCTTTGTCCCTCTACAACCCTTGTTCCTCTGCGACCCTTGGACCCCTGCGATACTAATTTATTATTTACAAATTATTTACAAATAATATGAATAAAATTTTGAAAATACAGCTCAAATCAAAATATGTTGGACCCGTGCGACCCTTCCGACCATTGCGATCCTTCCGACCATTGCGACCCTTCCAACCATTTCGACCCTTTCGACTAGTCTTTTCAATGTCAGACTACTGCTTTTTCCAGGTTCTAGCTATGCTTTTTATTTTACCAATGCCACATTGAAGACCTATATTAAAGGTTCTTTAATGTGGTCAATACATACACCTTGGTCATT
>CM071869.1:10182358-10197772 GCA_036759665.1 Gynandropsis gynandra | reverse complement strand
GTGCGACCCATGCGACTCAAACGACCCTCAGACACTCCGCGACACTCAATCGACCCACGCCCCTCAAACGACCATTGCGACCCATCCCACTCACTGAGACATCCGACTCACTGAATGACTGACACTCACCCATTTCAAATCAATAAACTGAGTCGAAGATGGTCATGAAACTACTGCGACCCTTGCTACTCAACCGACTCACGGAGTCGAAGATGTTCGTGCAACTCCTGCGACCCTTGCGACCTAACCGACTCACTGACACTGACACTCACCCATTTCAAATCAATAAACCATTTTGTGACTCGAAAGCTTGCAAAACCCTAGAAATCGAACTACTTACACTTATTGACACCATTGAAGATTGACTCGTGCTCTCTTCGCCAGTGATGTTGCTGATTCTAGCCATTTTCCTTCTCGCCAACTTCAAATCGATCCCTCTCAAGTTCGACATCACTTATTTCTTTCTTGCTATAAACTTTTAAACATGTTTCACGGCGAAAAACTGTTCGGCTTTCTCGTTTTCGGCAGTTTTTCACGTCGAAAAACTGCCGAATTTCCATTTTTCCACGTTCGAACATTAAGGGCAAATTTGTCTTTTCTTCAATTTTTTTTGGATTTAATAATTATTTTGGAGAATAGTATTTTTGAAGTGGTTTATCCCTATAAAAATATTTCTGATATTCCGCCATCAAAAATCTACTCGGATCGAACAAAATTGCACCGCAAATTACGCAAATGGCCCACAAGGCCCATTTAGAGATATTACAAATTCGAACATGAAAAAATAATGATTCATAATTATTAATAAATTAAACTATGTAATTTTAAAATTCTACCAAATATTTAACAAAGTTGAAATATATATATATATATAAATGATTTCACACAAAATATGCACAATATTATGAGCTCGAATCTTATATATATACTATCTTATAATACATTCAGTTTTTTATTTGACTCTGGAAATCCAGTGAAGAAGTTGAAAAGGTCACAGCAAAATAAAAAATGCACAAAAATATCCATGTACAAATAAATGAATGGGACAGTCGACGTGTATTTTCCAGGTTCACTTTTATTATTTTTAAATCCCAATAAATTTGTAAAATTTTGAAAAATGTATAAATACAAGAGGCTAAATAAGAACCACGTCGGAGAGAGATTTACGACCAAACAAATAAAAAGAGTTAGGAAGACCCATACGTCAAAGTCGAGAGGCACACATTCATCCAACAATTCCCTTTTCGCAACCAAACCAAAGCTCATGCTCTTCTTCTTTGTTATGCCTCTTTAAATGCAGGCCTTTGTATTGCATGCTGTAAATCCGAAATTCCAATTTAACCCTTCAACATAGTCCCTACCGTGTCATATTTTAAGGGCACATCTGTAGTTTGCCAATGTCTTCTTTTACTCCCATGCAAACTTTACATGGTGACTTCTTTCCAGTACATTATTTTGAAAGGTTCAAAGCTTCGACATTAAATGCAATTTTGGTGTTTTCAAATATGACCACGATGATAGATATGATACACTAATAATGATAAAAAGTTTTAGTATAAAGAGATCGAAAATATATAGACAAATCGATTGAACACAGCACTTTATCTAAAAGATATATGATTTGAAAATTTTAAAATCTTTATTATTTGTAAATATTTTATCGATTTTTTAGCGTATACTATAAATTTATAGATGTGATAAATAAAATTTTTATAATTAAAAAAACAATAATAAACATATCTCGATCGTTGTTTATTACATTGAACTATATATATATATTCGTCTTTTAATCTTGTAGAAATGAAAATTCTAAATTTTAAAAGGAGAAAGGTATATCACTCTTTTAAAAAGGAAAAAGTATCTCTTTTTTTCACTAAGAAACGAAAACTAGTACTTTAACACAAGAATAAAGCGTTAATTTCAAAAAAGAAAAAAAGTTTATATATCTCGATCTATATGCCATGTGAGGTACATGGTGGAGTGAGGAACCTATTTTATCAAACTCACTTACTAAACGTGAAAAAAATAATTCCAATATACTTATAATTTTAGCTGACAACGATTATCATATCCATATGTCATTGCATTTTTTATTTTGTGGATCGTATATATATCTATATGTATAATATTTCATACATTTATGACAATAAAAAGGCAACCCCACTTCATAGTATATATATATGCATACAGATAGTAGTGTCTACGTAGGCGTGGATTTTGTATGGACATAAAACGAGCCTTGCTTCATAACAACTTCATGGAAGCCTTGCTTTGCTCCGAAATCATCCCCAACATAAGATCCTCCATTGATGATCTCTCTTCTTCTTACGAATGGCCGAAGAGCTTGTCATCTTTCACACCCATGGAATCAGAGAAAGGAAACAAAGAAGAAGACAAACCCAGAATGGAATGGGATCTGTCTCTGTCCGCCGCGGTTATCTCATCCAGCTCCGCCTCGGAAGCGCCGTCCGATGCCATTGGAGCAATCGAGTTCGATCCTACCGGAGAAATTGTTGCTACCGGAGGAATCGCCCGGAAAATCCGACTCTATCGCCTAAGCTCGTTCACAGATTCTTCGACAGTAGTGTTGGATCACGGCAAAGCAATCGAGTTCTGCATCTGCACTCCGGCCAAATTGAGCAGCCTCAGATGGAGACCCGATTCGGGAAATCGGGTAATCGGATCGGGCGATTACGACGGGGTGGTGACGGAGTACGATGCTGAGAAGCTTGTCCCTGTCTTTGAGCGAGATGAGCACGGAGGCCGTCGCGTGTGGAGCTTGACTACACCGTGCTACACAGGCTCGGCCACGGGCGTGTCGGGCTCCGACGACGGGTCGGTGCAAATGTGGGACTCACGAGCCGCAAACTCCGGATCGGCCGATTCGTCGACATTTCGACCTGGCGGCGGAGCGGCGATCTGCTCTGTCGAGTTCGATCCACTAGGTGGACCGTCCTTAGCCATCGGAAGCGCTGACCGGTGCGCTTACTTGTACGACATCAGACGACTCGTTGAACCCGTTGTGCCACTCGAGGGTCACACCAAAACGGTGACGTATGCTCGGTTCATGGACTCTCACACCGTTGTAACGGCTTCGACGGACGGGTCATTGAAGATGTGGGACTTAACCGAGGGTGGGCGCGTGATCCGGACGTACAGAGGACACGTGAACAGTCGAAACTTTGTCGGGTTGTCGGTGTGGAGACATGGTGGTTTGATAGTGTCTGGTTCGGAGGATGATAACGTGGTTGTGTACGACAAGAGGTGGGGAGAACCGGTTTGGATCCGAAGGCTCAGTTCGGGACAGGCAGATTGGGTGGGGTTGGACCGGCGGTTCGTGAGTAGCGTGTGTTGGAGACAAGTAGGGGAAGACCAGAGCGTCCTCGTTGCTGGAGGATCCGACGGGGTTTTAGAGGTTTTTCTGGGCCAACGCAGCTAATATAAACAATTATAATATTTTGCTATTTTTTACAAACGCAATTCGTTAATAATGAACAATTGATTTAAACTCGTGATTTTAATATTTAAGCCATTGGAAATTTATTTTTCTATACGATATTGGATAGTTTAGCCACTTTTATCAATATAGTTGATATGAAATTCTATTTGCTTTAAAGCGTTTAATCATACTTGTTAAGCTTAAAAATCAGACACGATCATTTGGCTAACTTATTTCATCTCTTACAATTCTGACACATTTCTATAAAACTAGTTTTCTCATTATAACTCTTATGGTTTGATGTGATCCAAACAAAAACTACAAAATGCTAGGAAACAAACCACCTTTTGAAGAAAGAAAAAGCAATTCGATACAATGATTTTACGAATTCAGATAATCGAACTATTTGTTCATCTTATACCTTGGGAAGAACTTCGATTATCTTAATCATGATTAATACAAGAGAGGGTATTTCAGATCAAGCTTGATCTTGTCTCCGATAATCAAGAAATATGAATAGGTATTATCGAATTATAGCTAAAGCTTTAATATAAGTTTCACTAGATTAAATTAGATTAAATTAAACAAGGATACATATCATGTAGTAGGTTTCGCGAGTCATTTCTAATTAGAATTTTTTTAAACAAGTTGAGTTGAATAATTTTTTAGTTCTTTCTTTTAAACCATCTCGTGAATTGAGCGGAAAACGAGTTAGTGTTTAGACAAACTATCTTGCCAGCTTGAAAACAGACTAATTTGATATACACATGAAGGAAAAAAAATAACTTATATTTTTATTAATATATATATTACTTTTTTATATATATTTAAATGAGATGAAACTATGGTTGGACAAATAACGAATATTTGTGAATATCCGACTATTTGTATTTGTATTTAGCGAATATCCAGATTTATTATTTGTATTTGTGAGTTCAGATATTTGTAAATACAAATATTTGCTAGATATACGGATATTCGTCGGATATTCGGATATTTACATCCATATCTAAATTTTTTAGCGTAATAAATATATATAAGAATTTTAATAAAAAACCAATAATCATCAAATATAATTTAAAACTAAAATACAAATCTCACAAAGATGCAAATATACATAATATAAATAAAACAAAGCACCAAATCTTCACAATTATCTCCACATCAATCATTTAAATTTAGTTTCGTCGATGATTCTACGAATATCGTCAATTCATCTAAAACAATGAAACAAATTGTTAGATTATAAACTAAAATAAAACTCGTAAAAAATTTATATATTTAGTGAGTTCTGTTTTTTTTTTCTTCATATACTTTAATGTCTCTATAATATTATCCAACTTATTTGGATTAGAACTAATCATGAGTATAAATTAAATCTTCAACAATATTAAGTATTTGATATTTTAGTCCTTCAATCATAAATATATTGCATATATGTCTATATATTTATATAATAAATGTTTAAATAAGATTAATAATATTGTTTATTTCCAATTTGATCATTAAAATCAATTGTGTTATATATGTATCTATATATTAATTAAATTTTCTATTTAGTACTTGTGAGTACGAATAATTCGGATAATTGAGTCTATTATTTGTATTTGTATTTATCGAATATCTGATTTCTAATATTTGTATTTGTATACGAGTACGAATCGAATATGAATATTTCGAGTAGCCCTAGATGAAACCATTACTATTAAAATATATTGGAAAGAATGTTACGGGTGACCGAATTTAAATGTTTATATTTTCGAGATTTTATTTAATATTCGATGACTTTGTATTATTTTATTTATATTTTGTATAGTCAAGCTAATATTTTTATATTTTAGGCATTTTCTTTATTTAGTTTGTTTATTAACGTGTATTTTAGAGTTCTTTTCAATTAAATGGCTTAGCTGGTGAGGCAACTCATTTTTAGCGAGCTATAGACGAGCTGAGCTGTGTTGGAATTTTTCAGCTCCTTTTATGACGAGATGATGGCAAGATGAGTCGAGCTAACTCATTTTACATCCTTGCGAATCTATATGAGATTTGAAAATATTGTTGAATATTTCACAATATTCTCATATATTAGTTTTCATCATATTCAATTATGATATAATTTGATTTCATACTTTAGATTTTGTACTTGAAATGCTCTATTATTATTATTATTATTATTATTATATATTGTAACTCTAATTTTTTGTACGACTAATACTCAAATAATATTATTTTACTTTATAATCTATCATGGTATCAAAGTTGATTTCGATTTTATACATGCTAATTGTTCTTCCTTTCATTTGTGTTTTTTCTCTTTTGTTCATTTCTCTCTTTTTTTGTCAATCATTTATCGCCATAGTAATACACGCTTCATTTTTCAATTTACATCTATTAGTCATTGATATGCGTTTCTCCATTATCATTATGTACTTCTCTATCATTCTAGGAAAAACTTTCATTTTTCTTATATGGTCTCCATCTCCATCTCTACCTTTCGATATACGCTTCTCCATAATGGTCTTTGGATTTATATCCAAATTTACATTTTTTTCTTTTTTTACAAGTGTACCATAAGGACTACTCACCTTTTAAATCTCTTTCTTGTCTATATACACTTTTCCACAGTCAGTTTTTCCCTTATATGTCTTTTAAGAAATTATTTTCTTCTTTTTTCGTGGATTGGCTAACACTTTTCAAGTGAAACTATATGAAACACTATTTCTTTTAATCTCAACACGTTGTTTATCATCCTCTTAAGCTTGTGGGGCGTATAAGATATTTGAAAATATTGTAAAATATTCTCGTTTAGTTTTGATTAGATTTGATAACGATATGATTTGTTTACATATTTTAGATTCTTATATATGGAAAGTAAAGTTTTCTCTACTATTATATATTGTAACTCTAACTTCTCATACAAATAATACTCAAATAATATTATTTTACTCTAAATTCTATCAGAATATAACTATAAATTCCATGAAAACTAAGTTCATGAACAAATTGTGGTTATGTTTCATACATAAGATAAAATAAAATTATAGTTACATTTTATTTTATTTACATTGGAGATAATGCATGCAGGTTTCGAAAAATTTTAAGGTATATAGATTCTTTTTTAAAGATGTTATTAACATGTTAATTCTTTCTAATAAGGGAATTCAATCTCTTATATTGATTCAACCTTTTTCTAGGTTTAGATCTCTATTCAAATATTCATTTATCAATATATTTATTAAGTGAACAAAAGGTTGAATGCATAAACGAACAATATCAAAATCATGTATCCTTTTAACATATGTCTCGATATGGTTAATTAGGTTTATTCAATGCATGTGACCGCAATTCATACAATATATCTATTGTGTTCATCCATAAATCAATTCAATCAGCCAACAAATACAAATAATTCGATCCATAATTATAAATTAACACGTAAATATCAACGGATAGGTCAACAGATCCATCTGTTAAAATCAATTCCAATAGATGCTTATGGAATATCAACGGGCGAACATCTGTTAAAATTTGTTGGTGTTATCAACGAATAAAACCTATTGATATTAATTGTGGTATCAGTGGGTAAACCGTTGGTATCAACATAATAGTAATGATATAACTCGTTGATATACACCGGGTATCTGTCGATTTACCGTTAAAAATCCTTCAAAACAATCAATAGATACCCGTTGGAAATGCCAACATATACTCGTAGAAAATTTAAAGTTTCGATTCAACCGTTGGAAAAATTGACCTTTAGCAATCAACGAGTATTTGTTGAAAATTACAATATTTATATACTAGTCTAAAATTTCCTAATATTGACCATTGAAAACCAAATATACTTTCAAAAAATGTCATTCTCCTAAAATAGAAATATATAGAGATCAACAGAATGAATGTATAGAAGAAAAAATCGAGTAACTGATGAGGTTACACAAGAATTCTTGCATTGATTTGAATAATTTATGAGTTTTGCATTGATACAACCTTTTGTGTCAAGAATGCGATGCAATATTATATCCTAAAAAAGATGCAAAAACATGAAATATCAAAGTTAAGAAATTTTTGGCAAACACCTTTATAAAGTCGGTTTCGTACATCATGTTTGGTTTCTTTCCGTTGAAGATAGTAGCGTTAGAGATGTGAATGTGCAAGAATTACAAGCAATGGAAATAAAAAAGAAGGGTCGTTTTAAAACAAGGATGACCAATCCATATGTCGAAATGATATCATATGCTTTTTCTGGAGTTGTTGAGCAAACACATGAAGAGATGTCTAACAAGGAAACATGTCGATTTTTGACCTATGCGGCGAGATAACCTATATATGAAGATTATTGTTAAGGTCAATCTCGTTTATCCTTATCATCAAGATTGATGAGTAAAAAATAGATTACAATGTGTCTGAAAATTGTATAGATTCATTTTGTCAAACCATGTGTGAATATTTATTAACCGGAAAATAATCAAGCTCTATAGATATATTATAAAACACAAAATGTTTTACAAGATTTGGGCATGCCACATGAGAAGATTGATATTTGTAGATATAGTTGCATGTTGTTTTGGAAAGGAAACAAACACCTTTAGAATGTAAATTTTTCGGTGCAAGCATATTTCTTTCAAAATACCATTTTCACGAAATTATGTACTGTACATTAAAAAGGTTAAACGAGTAAAAAATATTGCCTCAATGAGATGTCACACATAACAATCGAGGGTGAATGATAGAGCAACATCCAATAGATGTTAAGGCTTGGAATTAGTTCAACGAAATATTTCTTGAGTTTGCATATACGAAGAATATTTATTTTTGTCTATGCATTGATGATTTTAGTCCATATGAACCATTTGAAATTCAATATTTCCTATGGAATGTGATTTTGTCTCCATATAAGTTTTCTCACAATATATGTTTAAAAAGATAAGTTATGTTTCTAATATTGTCGATGTGGTTAAAAAACACGTTAAATTTTTGGATGGATATGCGTCGAAAATTGCCCGTTGTGTGGATTTGTGGATTCAAGGTTGATTGGCATGAAGAGTCTTGATTTCCACGTTTTCATGTAGCATCTTATCTCATTGATTTTGCGGAGTTATTACTACATAATGTGCATGAAGCTTTATGTGAAATTAACATATTCATCAGAGGTATATTTCAAAAAAAAAAAAATAAGGGATACCGTAGTGTTATCGAAAAATAATATCTCAAAGGTATTATGCTCTATGGAAAAGATATTTTTGCCTTTGTTCTTCCATTACATGGAACATTGCAAATACAATTACCACACGAGACAATACTCGATGAGACGGTGCAATTGAAGGATCTATAGTTATACAATAATTTTTTAAGAGATCGCGTATTTTAGCACATTGTATTTTGAATTGCATATTTTGATGAAAAAGAAAATATCAGAAGAAAATCATTCAAACTATCTATATCAATATAATTCTCAATTTGGTGCAATCTCTAAGATTTTTACGCTAATTGGACATACGAGGAGGAAATCAGAGGAATAGTGGCTAACACTAAAGGACTATAATTACATGCACACATATATTTTGTTAAATTTCAAGAGTTAATTACCTTTCAAAAGATAAGAAATGATGATAATATTTAAATTTATTACATAAATATATATGTCAACTTGTTAATGACTGTTGTTTTATTATTTTTATGACAAGATATTTGATGAATAAGTGATGAGCACATATGTTCATCTAAACGCTCATGAACTCAACAAAACAAAAGTCCAACATTATGTCTCGTGGTTGAAAGATTATGTAAATATACATACCATTATAGTTATTATTTAATTTGTATTTCCTAAAATAATATTTTATAATTAATATTTCATTGTTATATTATAGCTTCAGGGTTGCACTGAGAGACATCCCACATAGTTGAGAGATTTGATTAATGGTTATAAAAGAAATGTATTGTGTGGGCCACTCATACAAGTATTGAAAACATAGAAGCGCATACAATTAAGATATTTGAGTTAGTAATGCAATAGATGATGATAATTTCTATGATATTTTGCACCAAATCCTACAGATTGAATATATTGGTCTAGTTGGATTGAAGATAATATTTTTCAAATGTTAGTTATTCGACCCGATCATAAGACGTGGTACACGAAAAAACCAATGAGGACGATTTAAAATCAACCCATCACGACATTACGTAAAGTATGATCCATTCATCACAACAAATCAAGTATATGAGGTGTGTTGCATTCAATATCCAACGACATTGAAAGGTCAAATAGAAAAGTGGTGGGATGTAGTGAAGATTAAATCGCGTGGAGTTATAAACACAAAAGAAAGATAATATCCATTACGAACCAACAATCCAGAGCTAATACACTTAATTGAATCTAAAAGTTGCGAAGAGAATCTCGTGAGGACCAATATAGATGGTGAATACATCGACAATTATAAAGATGTTGAATCAGAAGATACAGAAGATAAACATACCGATGAATTAAATGCAACATCGAAGGAAGACTCACCAATTGAAGAATCGACAGAAGAAGAATTGGGAATTTTGTAAATATCATATTAAAGTTTTTTAAATTTTAATTTTTTAACTTTCTGATTTTATTATCAACAGACATCTGTTAATACTTTTAGCGGACCCCTGTAGATACTTAGAAATTCTTTTAGGGACTTGGAATTTTTTTTTTCTAGATTTCTATTCTTTTCCAATTTATCAATGTGCACCTGTTGATATTGATAACAAATGATTATTGATATGTAGAACATATATCCTAGACTTAGATAATTTTTTCAAGTTCTCATACTCTTATTTTCAACGGTTATCCATTGGTGATGCAACATATGACCGTTGTAATTTTTAATAGACATTCGTTGTAAAATCTCATAATTACATTATCTACACCTATCTAGCTTCTCAGAGTTTGTTGGCTAGGGAATAAGTATTTCAACGAACATTTGTTGGAAATGCCAATGAATGCCCGTTGATGAAGAAATTGAAATGTCGCTATCTGATATTCATGGATTGGTCGTCGTTATCAATGGACATTCGTTGAAAATTTGGTTATTTACCTCGTTCAATGATTTAATGTTCAACACAATAAATAAACAAACCAACAAAATCTCTCGAATTCCCTCAAAAATCATTTAAACACTATGAGGGTTCCAAGTTTTATCAACCACAGAAGATTGTTGGTGGGTTCAGCTGAAGCACCGTCACTACTTTCTCTACCACCATAACGTTCTCCGTCACCAATATATAAGTGCCACGATATTTAATGACCACGTTGATATTGTGAATCCCGAATGTTTCTATCATTAATCCCAAACGCCTCGACGAAATGCTTTGGTATTATTTTTTAAAATATATATTGTTTTATTGAAATTATTTAAATTATCTATTTTTTCATTTATATATGTATGTTGATGTGGATGATATCCTAAAACACATGAACAAAAATATTATTCAAGGTTCCATGCAAGATCGATTATACTATTCCTCACAGGTGATGCTAGAGGTTATTCGCGACTAATGGACTAATGGTGGTGTAGCTTCATTGTAAGCATGATTGTCAAATTTATTTAATATATTAATTCACATTTATTTGATTCGTAGATGGCGTAAAAAGCACACATCGCACATCTATACATCTGGATGCACGATATGCAATCACAACTACGATTAATGATGAACAACGTCAAAAGGAATTACTACAAAATAACTCCAAACCGGCATGAGCAACAGATGAGGTTTTCAACGAACTCGTCCAACAATAGGACTTAAAAGACTACAACGTGAAGAGCGATAAAGAAAAAAGATTTCGGTACAACGAGACCGTTCATGAGGATGATCCACATCGTCATACATCGAAAGCAAAATAATTTCCGAAAAGGAAAAAGAATTGGTATAGAATTTTTTTTAATAGTAAATTAAATATGTTTACATTTTAAAAATGATCTAATGAATATTAATTTATATTGCAAATGCAGAAGATAGAAAGAATTCGTTGTAACCCTCGACATCTGCTTTCTTGCAATATTCATATACTTATTTCCCTATCCATCAACAATAACCCAAAAATATGTGAGTAGGATTTACTAGACTCCGTGAGGCTAATGCATCTATTATCTTCATGCATCTAATCGCCTACTCGATACATAGTAAAATACACAAATATATAATATGAATACTTGTAAACCCCCAACACCCCCTCTCGAACAAATACCCACAATCAAAGGCTTGTACCTTGTCATGATTGTCGCTCACAACGCTTGCAATGTCCATATGATGCAAGTCTCTTGGCACAACACTCGAAAGATTCTATTGGATCCCAATCAGTATAAAAAAATTACTCGCATAGTCCTTTTGAACTCCAACACAACTATAGCGCTCGCAAGGTCCACCAATCTTAGTGTTCTGGCTCTATTACTTGCAAGATCCCACTAGATCCTAACATGGGATGCCCCTCCCATCATGATCCCAAGGAACCACGATACTATCATCTCTAACTGTATATTCTTCATGTGATGCACTCGCCTCACATCCCATATCTTTCCATGAGTTTTCATCTTCACACGAGCACCACGACCCCAAACTTGACCCTCACGGTCCACCTCGATCTCAAAAGCCACCCGGTTTTTCTCGTACTCGTTGAGGTATTGGAACTCCTGGAAGACATTTGATACACAACCACAATCCTCCTTTAAACAAGTGATCTTCATTCATCTCCATACATCTTCATTCTCTACCTTACTAGACCCCGAATACACATTTACAAACTCCAAAGCTCATCACGCAAATTTTCCGATATTTATAAAACCTATAATTCTAACGTTCCAAATCTCCGATTATCATTCTATAGAATTTTTAGGGTTTTCATGCATCTAATATGAGTATAGAAAGTGTAATAACATGCCACTATTGATACAATCGAAACGACGCTAAGGTTCTCATCTTATTTTTAACGATTATGACGGTAAAGATGTTGCTTCCAATAACAATGGTAACACTTCGACGAATACTAACTTCCCTCTCTTCATTTTATCTTTTTCTCCATCGGTACTTTCTTTTTGTTTAACTCACCTACTCACATCCTTTTATTTGTTATCTCTGGAACCCCTTTGAAATTCCTATTATCCCTAAAAAGATCACCACTTACATCATCCACTTACATCATTGATTGAGGGTTATAATTATTATTATCATGGTCTAAAGAATTAATGTGTATATTATTATATTTTTCTTTAACGTAATGGGTATCACAAATACAACATAATATTATCTCATGATATCTTTTAGAAAGTATAGCGGAAAATATACCGAAGCCTGATCGAAGTGATTATATTTTCTAAGGACAGCTTAATCAAATTTAGTTGTGATGAGGCATCAAATGGAATCGAGAAAATTTGAAATTGCTTATTCCATAATAATAATAATAATTAATAAATAGAAAATGGGTAGAGTTTCATACAAACAGTAAAGCCCAGCCCAAATATCCAAATAATATCAACTAAACCATTTATCAAATCCATGAGGGAAATGTGATCAGTCTTGTACGTCTGGGAGAATAGTTTGTCCACGGCCAGTGGTTCTAGAAAGTTACCGTGTAATTCGTTAAAGTTCTTCGCCGGAAGTACCCCTTTTGTTGTTGCCTCCACCGATCGAAACGCAGAGAGAAAGAGAGAGAGAGAGAGATTCAAACGTAGTTCTTCAGAGAGGGAGAGAGAGAGAGAGAGAGAGATGGTGTTATCTCCGGTGGTGAATACGTACCCTTTATCGAACTACAGCTTTGGGACCAAAGAGCCGAAGCTGGAGAAGGACACCTCTGTCGCCGATCGACTCGCTCGTATGAAAGTCAAGTATGACTCTTCTCCTCTTTTTGGTTTTTTTTTCTTATATAATTTTTTTGGTGTTATTGTTCGGAAAAGGACGTTTAAATAAAACCCTAGGAATCTTTGTTCTACTGTGGAATTCGTACGCGCAAGATTGAAGCATGATCTCGCTGATTTTGTTCCAAATCTGCGAATATTAGATGCTACTCTACTTAGTAGTATTAACACTGTACGTGAATTTTTCAGCCTTTTGTTATATGCTACTAATTAGGGAGGAAACTCATGACCAGCGATGTGTTGCTCTTCTCTTCTGGATTTTGCTTGTCTTCTCGTTTTGTTTCTCTACCTTCAAAGCTTCTGGGTTGCGCTTGATTCCACACTTATAGCTGTTTTGTTGGCTCAATAAGTAATCTACAACAAATTCGAGGTTTGTTAGATTAAGTTTAAGGGTTAGGTTTCAAGTGAATGAAGCAACAAATGAGGTCTAGTTGCTGTTATATCCTACGTTAATCTTCAAGGTCCCACATTTTGAATCAATGGGTTCTGGCTTAGTGTTTATTACTGAGACTTATTTCTGGACTCTGGAGATTCAACGATTGTTTCTCTTTGTTGCTAATGGCGTGCGGTGCAGCTATATGAAGGAGGGCATGAGGACTAGCGTTGAAGGGATTTTATTGGTATGTGATTTTTCTTCCTGTTTGAGCATTGAATTTACGTGCTGCGGTTTGCAAAGCCTTATAGATGTCTTCCAGCTCATGTATAGTTGTATCTAGGTTAGAAATTTGCTAACTACATATCAATACCGCAGCAATCTTGTTCATTATTTGTGTAAACGGGTTGTCATATTGATGTCCTCTCGGATAAAGCCATACTTTGTAGTATCATTTGGAGTGTATAAAAATGTGCACTCTGAACAATCTGTCAGTAGGCACATAACATGAAAAGGAAGCTCTAAGAACATAGCATTTTGTTTCCTTTCTAGTTTTCATCTCGAATCATTTCTTGAAGTCAAATTTGTATCACCTTTTGCGCACACAAGCACTTATATTCTTAATGAATTAATTTGAAAAAATAAAACCCCTAGTCATGAGTAGAAATCCAAAGATATGAGCTAGTCTAATAGCAGGTATATGTTTAGGTTTGCAGGTACATATATTACGGGTGTTTTATTTCTCAAGGAGCTCTTTAAACTTGTTAAATAGTGTGTGCATGCTGTCCATTTTTCTCCATTATTCATGAGGAATTCTTGTCATGTTGCAATGTCCCGAGGGCATAAGATCTGATTGGCTGTGTCCTAAATTGACAGAATGTCATATTTTCAACTTATATTTGATTTTTTAACCAGGATGTTAGAGACTCTATTTAACTTAGGTTGATTTAAACTGTGGCCTATGTTGTCAGTCTCGTTGCTGCATTAATAAATGATGTCTGGTTTATCACCTTGATAGATTTCAGATTGTTTTGTCCCCTCTTAAAATTGCAATCCTTATTGGTTCACCTTGCAGGTACAAGAGCACAACCATCCTCACATACTTCTCCTACAAATTGGTAACACGTTCTGCAAACTTCCCGGTGGGCGTTTGAAGCCAGGAGAAAATGGTATTGACCTTTCCAAGTAATTTCCACACTGTTGTGTTTAGTTCTTTTGTTCACATTTTGGTGTTTTCTGGCAGAAATTGAGGGCTTGAAAAGAAAGTTAACCAGTAAGCTTGGAGCTAACTCGCCCCCACTTGTGCCTGATTGGAAGGTACTTTCCTTGTTTCCTATTTGTCTGCTTGTGAGCATATTCCTTGGTAATAGAAACCTTGAATCTAGACATTGGGTAAGGATGAAGATACTTATTCAAACTGGATAAGTGTTGTATTTGACAATAGCTCTAAATGTGAAGTTAATGCTATTCGTATTCCATAAATTTGTTGGTCAACATGCAGACATGATAGTGACAAGGAATTAATAGATGGAAAATGGAATTTCCATGTATCTGATTGCCATGGGTCTCCTGTTTCCAGATAGGTGAATGTGTGGCTACATGGTGGCGTCCAAATTTTGAGACAATGATGTACCCGTATTGCCCTCCTCACATCACAAAGCCAAAGGTAATAGTAAGATTAAAGGTGAAGAGGTTACACAAACACTTCTCACCTC
>CM071869.1:10171711-10182320 GCA_036759665.1 Gynandropsis gynandra | reverse complement strand
CACTTATCTGAGAAAGAGTACTTTGCAGTGCCGAAAAACTTGAAACTCTTAGCTGTCCCATTGTTCGAACTCTATGACAACGTTCAGGTTTGATAATTTTGGCACAAAACCATCTTTCTTTACAGATGATTGTTTATGTTTTTAGTGTTTTTCCAAATTATAACCTCAAATCCTTGTTGCAACAGAGATATGGACCCGTAATTTCAACCATTCCTCAGCAGCTATCAAGATTCCATTTCAACATGATTAGTTCTTAAATCTTCACTAGATCTAGAGAGCGAACTCTTCGGCGGTAACTTTGCTTTTATCTGATTAGAGCTATAGCTGCCTCTTTGAATATGCTTTTAAGGACATTTACGGATTCTGTTCGACTATTTTAGGTGAGTTTCTTAGGACGTAAGTTTAAAGCATTCTTCGTACCAAATCAAGCAAATACAACGCTTGATTAATGCCGTCTGTCTAATCACTCGTGTTGTTTTTTTAACACTTTTTGACGTGGATGTAAAGCCGTCAAGAGCGCGGTTGCTGGTGTGAGAAATTGTGGTGGACCCTTTTGTATGAATTACGGAACTGTGTAGCCATTGCAAGAGAATGTTGATAATTTAGGTTAGGATCAGTCAACTGGTTTACTTTAGTTATCAAGAAATATGGTTAGGTTAAGATCAACTCCTTGACTGTAATTAGCAAGATAGTGTAAGATCAACATTCTTGATGAATGTTCTCTCAAAGTTTCTGAACTCGTACACACAAAATCAACTTTTAGGGTCATAAGTCTTTGTTCCAATACGAGAAAATTATCTCGTGCAATTTATGCATGGAGGATAATCTCATTCAATATGTACAAAAGGATATAGTATGTTATTCTAAATGTACATAACTATCAGGGATATAAATGAAAATAGCTTGCCACTAATTGTATTTTCTAAACAGTTTCTTTCTATCCTATATTATTGTTAATTCTTGGTGTTTCTCTTTACATTGTTATTATTTTCCTTGTGAACATTTTACATATTTTGACACGTTCACTAAAACACCATGAGAATTCATTGGATTGTCATGGTATCAGAGCATCTTACTTATTGTTGTCAAACCTTGAACTATATTTCTCTTTTATCTTGATTCTTTAGTTTGTTTTCATATCTCTACGTTTGTAATGATTTTAAACGAGAATCTTTTAGTCTCTCGAACAGCAATGGCGTTCCAGTGTCCTTGTCGGAAATTTTACCATAATGTTGCTGTTGATGATTTTTTTTCGTATCTTAGGGAAATCTCAGGGTTCGGTAGCCATCATCACCGATGTGCACTTAAAGGGAGATAACAACTACGTTGAATGGGCAAAGCATATCATGCATACTTTGAGAACGAAAAGGAAGATCAAATTCATTGATGAAACTATTGCAAAGCCATTGCCTCTCGAAATCAAGTACAACGAGTGGGGACCGATTATTTCAATGTCTGTGCATGTGTTCCATTGTTGGCGAGGTTCGAGCACTATGGATAGACTTAAAATAATAGTATTCGATTTGCAATTCAACTCGAATTCACCATACTAGAACTGATGTGGCACAATGTTCGCAACAAGACCAGGCGATTCAATTCAAGCTTTTTTTGGGAGTTTAAAGAAAATTCTGGAATAAATTGAATCCTACTAGCCCGTTCGAAGATGTCTTTAAGGCCACTTGCAAGCATAATTTGTTATGATCGTGAAAAAGAAATGATTCATTAATTTCTCACAGGATTAAACGGTTTGTGTTTTGGGACAGTGATGACTCAAAATTTTTTTGCAACTGACCCTTTATCTAGTCTCAATTTCAATCGAGTAATCCAAGAAGAGATGTACCCAATTCTATCTCATGCTAGAGATGATTTGATTGAAGCAGTTGTTCTCCAACCATGACTCCTGCAACTCCGGCGGGTGACATCACTTTGTTCGCTATCGTTGTCCAGACATAGTCAAAAACCACGTATGCCCAGATTGATGAGAAGAATACCAATGAATTGTCACAACTCGTGCAAAGAATCGAACTGCAAACGCTTCCTTTGGAAGGAGCCTTCTTGTTCGTGCTAATGCAATAGATGCAAAGGCTTCGGAGCCTAATTCACTTGTTCTTGGTGACATACATCGAACCAACCTATTAGGTTTCACAAAGGAATAATGGAAGATTGGTTAATATTTTTAATATGATGAACATGAGTTGAACATAAACCTAGATTTTTTTATAAATGTTTATAATAATGCACCATGTTTTATTGGTCTCCCAAATGGGCAACATATGGCTGTCATAGAACAAGGAGATTTCTATTTGGGGATTATATTTAATTCACAACATTTACATATAGATGTTGCGTTTTTCAAGACCATACGACGAGGATGCCGATTGGAGCGAATGAAAGAATGTGGCAATGTTTATCGATTTCAGGGGCATTGGGAGCGTGCGCATATCAAGCCTAACCAAGTGATTTTTCGAGATTTTTGGCACTATCATCTTGATCATCTGTCTCAGTTTGCTTTGAGAAATTTATGTGATTCTATTCATGTTGGAACTCCTTTGTATGGAAAAAGCGAAAAAGGTTTATTGCGATATTTGTTTACTGGCCAAACAAACATGTTCACCTATTCCCAATAACAATTATATAGTTGATGGTATTGTCGATTTTGTTCATTCCGACGTTTGTGGATCTTATCATATGCTTTCTTCATGTAGAGCTATTTATTTTCTAGATGATCATTCACACTCAATTTTGGTGTATTTGTTAATGTATAAACCTTAGGTTAATCAAATGTTACAAATTTTTTTACAAAATGGTGGAAAGAAAATTTAATCGACAAGTTAAGGGCGCCTGAATCGACAATGACACATAATTTCATTGCAAAAAGTGAGATTCATCATCACACATCTTGTATTTGCACATTCGTTGGTGGGATCAATGTTTTTCCTAACTTATGCCCATTCATACGTGCGACGATCAACACCTCCAAGGTACGTCACAATATCCTATAATTAATTGATAGAATACACACTCCTTTTCTTTTTCCTAACCTATGCCCACTCCTTTTGTATTTGCACATCCGTTGGTGAGATTTCATAGAATACACACTCCTTTGTTTTTCCTAACCTATACCCATTCATACATGCGACGATCAACACCTCCAAGGTACGCCTCCATATCATATCATTAATTGATTTAATGCATTAAGTTTTCTAATTCGCATTGAGAATTTATTATAACACTGCAAAAGAACAACCAGTTATCAACAGACGGATCAATGGATCCATCGGTTGATACGTTTTCCAACAGAGTACAATGGATGTCCGAAAATGATCAACGATAATAGATCCGTTGGAATCTGTTTCATTTATCAACGAACAAGCAATGGATATCATCCGTTGCATTGGTTTGTTGAAACACCATTGAAAACTGCAATTTTTTTTTCCAACGGATGTCCGTTGCGATTAACAACGGATGCCCGTTGAAAAGTTAGAATTTTGAGGTTTCCGTTAGAATAATCCAACGTTATGTTTCAACGGGCATCCGTTGGTGGGTTCAACAAATGCTTGTTGAAAAATTTACTATTTATTGATCGAAATCGATCATTCTACCATCAAGCCATCAAGACTAAATATATTTTTAAACAATATCGTCTTCTTCAAATATATATATATATATATGTATGTATGTATGTAGATCGAGAGAGTGAATGTATATAAGAAAAGACTCCGTAATCGAGGTAGATACTCAAGAATTCATACACGGATTGGAACAGTTTTGAGTTTTGCATCGATGCAACTTTTAAGTCAGAAACGCGGGTTTATGTCCTTGCAAAATATGCTAAAACATTAAGTATCAAAGTCAATAAACTATTTGCAAACATCTTCACAAGATGAGTTTCGTAGAGAATTACGAAATTTGGTTATTTTATGGCAAAAATTATGGTGTTAAAGATACTGTGCAAGAAGCACAAGAAATAGAAAGAAATGAAGAAGTTATTTATGAATCATCGACGACCAATCCATATGTGGAAATTGTGTTAGATGTTTTTCTTGGAGTTGTTGAGCAACCGCATGAAAGGATGCCCGAACAATGAGGCACGTCGATTTTTCAACCTATTGGATTGGGCGAAACAACCTATATACGAAGGTTTCCATGAAGGTCAGTCTCGTTTATCTTTGTCCTCAATATTGATGAGTATTAAAAAAAACTAAAATATTGTTGGAAATTATATGGATTCATTTTGTAAAACCATGCGCGAATAATTACCGAAAAATAATCAAACTCCCGAGATATATTACGAAACAAAAAATATTTTAAAAGATTTGGAAATGCCACATGAGAAAATTGATGTTTGTGGAAACAGTTGCATGTTGTTTAAGGAAAATGATAAAGACTTGTTGGAATGTAAATTTTGTTGTGCAAGCAGATTTCGTCCAAAAAACCCATCTTCACGTAAATATGCACCATACAAAAATGTTATATATGCCTGTAAAAAACATGTTGAGAAGGTTATTTGAATTGAAAAACCGATGCGTCAATGAGATGACACGCAAAACACTCGATGAGAAAAAGGATAATGCAACATCCATCAGATGGTAAAGCTTGGAAAGATTTCAATGAAATATTTTTCCTGAGTTTGCGTATGAAATAAGGAATGTTTATTTTTGCCCATGCATTGATGGTTTTAGTCCATATAGACAATCTGGAACTCAATATTCTTTGTGGTCGGTGATTTATCTCCGTATAATTTGTCTCTCGATATGTGTCTGAAAAAAGAAGTAATGCTTCTGACGTTGCTGATTCTAGGACGAGAACATACGAAGAAAATTTTCGATATTTTTTGTAGCCCTTAATTCATGAATTGAGACATTTGTGGAACGATGGAATTCCTGCTTATGACGTGAGTATGAAGCAAAATTTCACATTCAAAACGGTCTTGTTGTGGATAATTAATAACTTTCCTGCTTATGGAATGTTATCTAAATGGAGCACATACAAGAGATTGGCATGTCCATATTGTATGGAGGATATAGATTCATTTTGACAAGTACATGCGAAGAAACTATGTTGGTTTGATTATTATAGGAGATTTCTTCCTCGTGGACATACTTTTAGAAAAGATAAAACCATTTCCGGATGAACGTTATACAAAAAGAAGATGCACCGTGTATGCAAATTGGAACGTAAATCCTTTACAAATAATTAAATACGATGAGATATTTTCAAGAATCGATAGAATGTAATGGAGATCGTGCACATCAAAGGACCAAACGTAGTATTTTTTTTAGGAATTGTCATATTGGAAATCACTAATATTGAATGTGACGATAAAAACGAAGGATAATATACAATCAAGAAAATATTTGAAGAAATTATGTCGAAGACCTTAGTTAGAGTTACAAGATAGAAGGGCATTTATTCCAATATTCAGATTATTTGGGCCAACGAGAACCACATTATGAAGGTGGTTAAAAGAATACATTAAATTTTCAGATGAATATGCATCGAACATTGTTTGGTATGTGGATATTGTTAGTTCGAGGCTGATCGGGTTGCAAAGTCATGATTGTCACATTTTCATGCAACACTCATTCCAATTGCATTTACTGAGCCCTTACCACAAAATGTCCATAATGTGTTATGCAGAATTGATATATTTTTCAGAGAAATATGTTCAAGAAATTAAAAAGGGATGAATTGGAATTAATTAAAAACAATATCTCTAAAGTATTATGCTCATTGGAAAAAGTTTTTCCAACGAAATATTATGTGTTGGCCAATTTGTTTACTCGTGGATACACGTTCCACACTTACAAACACGGAAAACATAGAAGCACGCACAATTACGGTGTTTGCGTTAATAGTGAAATATATGGTGATAATTTCTACAACATTTTGCACCAAATCCTACATGTAGAATATGTCAGTCTCATTGGATTGAAGGTAATGCTTTTTAAATGTCAGTGGTTCGACCCAACTGTAGGACGTGGTGCATGAAAAAATCGATGGGGAGGAATTGACATCAATTCGACACGACAATATGGTAAGTGTGATCCATTCATCACAATAGTCAAACATATCAAGTATGTTACGTGCAATATCCAACAACATTGAAACATCAAAGAGAAGAGTGGTTGGTCGTAGTAAAGACTAAGCCGCATGGAGTTATAGGCACATACGAAAAATAAGATCCATTGCAAACCAATCACCCTGACATAGATGGAGAATACATTCGCAATTATGAAGATATTGAACCAGAAGATGCAGAAGATGGACATGATGATGAATTCAATGAACAATTGAAGGAAGACTCACCAATCAAAGAATCTATCAAAGAAGAAATATGAATTGTGTAATTGTAATATCTAACTTTATCTAACTTATTAAAATTGTATTTTTAACAATATATATTCAAGTTTCAATGGGCATCTGTTGCAATCTAGCAATGAAAACCCGTTGAAACATTAAATTCTGTTTGATACATAAAAAATTTTCATGGCTTTCTAATTGTCAACGGGCATCGATCATTTCGTTGTAAATTGCAACAGATGCCCGCAATCTAAAAACGAAAAAAAATTCTTTCAAATAGAAATTCTAAACACTTAAACATAATGAGAGCTCGATGATTTGTTGGTTACGGTGCAATGTTGGCGGGTTCGGCAGGAGCCCCACATCGCCTCCACTGCCACCATATCGACCTCCTTTACCTATATCGACACCATCGATATTTTATGAAGAAAATGATATGGTGGATACAGATGCATTGATCGATAGTTTCGACAAGCGTTCTTTTGTCCCTATTATTAACCCTGAACGTCTTGACGAGACGTTATGTTAAGATTTTAGTTACAAAATTCATATTGAATTTAATTATAAATACTATCTACATATTTTATTTCCACGTGTAGGTTTGATGTTGATGATGTTCTGAAACACACGAACAACAACATCATCCAAGTTTTGTGTAAGATCGATTCTATTATTCCTAACATGTGACGCCAGAAGTTATACATCGTCGATGGTGGTGTACATTTATCGTAAGTAATTTTAAATTTAATTTTAAAATTATTGTATACTTTTATTTATAAACTAATTTATTGCAATTTAATTTTCCTGCACGCATATAGATGGCGGAAGAAGGATACGTCGCATATCTGTACACCTTGGATGCACGATATGCAAGCCCGATTGCGATTGATGATGAATAATTCCAAACGCAACTATTACAAAAAGAACACAAAACTGACATAGGCAACGGATGAGGTATTCGACCAACTTGTCTAACATTGAGAGTTTGAGGATTTCAAGGCCAAAAATATCGGTACGACGAGAAGATTCCAGGGGATTTTCCTCATCGCCATATCTCGGGATCGAAGTCATTCCCGAAATGAAAGAAAAAATTGATAAATTTTATTTTAATTAATGATTTAAATTTTATTGTTATATAAAATTGTTAACTGATTATATTATTATAATATTACAGAGATAGAGGATGGGAAGAGAACCGACTCTTCTTGAGTTGGTTATAGAAACCCACGTCAAGAGAAATCCGTCATCGAGGAAGAGGTCGACGAACTTGAGTTGGTCCTCGTGCGGAATAGACCGTGAAAACTATAATGGAGAAGATCATACAACAATCCCAAGCCATCAGTTCAACTCTCGACGATCTAAGTCCTTTACAAAAGGATAAAATTTATTTATAGGTAAATAATAAGATCATTGTTATTGTAATTATTTAGTTAAATAAAATATTTTCTAACGATATGCTAACTTTAATGTGTTTTATATTGTAGTCTGTTAGACCGTATAAGGAGCGTCGATACGGTCTTGGTTTGCTACAAAATGAGAGTGTTATCGAGTTGCTGACTAGTCGAGCATATCAGCCACCAGTACCGACGGGAGCAACAACACCGAGACAAAAACCGATCATTGACTGCGACGCAACCCCTTCACGTGGTGTTGATAATTATGGGGATGAAGACGGCGCTACCAATTTAGATGATTGGTAGTAAATTAGGGTTTTAATTTGTATAAATTTTATTTATATTAATTTTTTAACTTCTATTTTTTTTAATTTGTTTTTTTTTATTTTTTTAATTTTCTTCGTTAGGTTCTCAACGAATGCCCATTGAAAAGTTTCAAAACTTTCAAGGGGCATCCGTTGCACTTTTTAAAATTCTCGCCATTTCTTTTTGCAACGAGTATCCGTTGATCACTCTCACCATTTTCTTACTAACGGGTATCCGTTGAAATTCTTTAACTTTCCGCCAATTTTGTTTCCAACGGGTATTCAACGGACATTCGTTACAATCCTTCAACGAACATCCGTTGGACTGTTTGTAATGGGCTTCCGTTGTAACCTTTCAACAGACATATCCGTTACATTTCGTTGAAATGTATCAACATATTTTATCTGTTACACTCCGTTGGAATGTATTAACGGATTCAAATTTTCAACAATCGATTCCCAACGGCTCCAAAACCATTGGGAATTGTCATTTTTAACGGAAATCTAGCCATTTCCAAGGGATATATCCTTTGGAAATGACCTATTTTTTTGTAGTGTAACCGCATGTTTAAAACCTTCATCATATACTGATGCATTTCGTTTTTGTGTTGGATCAAAGTTTTGCAAAAAGAGCTTCAAGCCCTTTCTTTGACTAAGAAGGCTATCAGATGTCGTTGGGTATAAAAAATCAAATCCATGTCTAATGGTTCCAAAGAACACTACAAAACTCGTTTGGTTGTTTTGGAAAATCACTAAAAGGAAGGAATCGACTTTGACGAAATGTTTTCTCTTGTTGCCACGATCCCCACTATTTGGTTTTTCTTTCTCATAGTCATGGCTCGTGGCTAGATTTTGCATCAAATGGTTCATGATGCTTTTGTACATGGGGATTTGCATGAACAAGTTTACATAAGTTATCGCTCCATTTACCATTTTCTGATGGATATCTCAAATGTAAACTCTTCATCCTTATACTTTCTTCCTCTTTGTCATGGCTAGTCCACGACTCTTTTTCTTTTCTCTTGACCTACAACCTTAACAAAAGTAGAAACTCTCTCGTATCAAGTGTCACGTTGCTGGTTCGCGTATCTCGCTACCGCTCGAATTGTTTATGACCTCCAACAATCCTTGTCAGATTATTCACTTTTCTCTAGTCGTAAGGGCCAAGCCGAGTTATTTGTTCTTGTTTATCTTGATGATCTTCTTATTTGTGAAAAACAAAGTTTCATCTATGGATATTTTTAAAGGATATCTTTGTGAAAGTTTCCACACGAAGTATTTGAGATCCATCAAATATATACAGGAGTTCAGATTGCTTGCACTCACGAAGGGTTTTATTTATCTCGACTAAAGTATGCTCTCGACCTAATCTTCGACTGTGGTGTTCTTGGTTCCCATCCATCGAGTTTTCCTATTGAGCAAAATCATAAACTTGACACATCTACGAGTCTCTATCACACAGATGCTGAATACTATCATCGCCTTATCGGACGATTGTTGTATCTGACTTTCACTCGATCATTAATTCATGCATGAGCCGCGGATTGATCACTGGCAAACAACGCTCCATGTTGTTGGATATCTCAAAGCCTCACGAGATATCCGCGGTAGATAGAATAGACTTGATAAAAGTGAAAAACGAAAAGCAAAATGCGAAAAACAAACAAAGAATCCGGAAAGGACTAGATCTTAATCTAGTTAATTCCTAGTCTAGGCCGTTATTAGTCCCCGGCAACGGCGCCAAAAACTTGACAGAAACTCGAGTTATATATTTTCCTAGACCACTTCACCTCAAGTATACGGATCGTGTAGTACCAGGGTCGATCTCTAGGGACAAGCAGCCAATTCCTAGACCACTTCACCGCAAGTATACGGATCGTGTAGTACCAGGGTCGATCTCTAGGGACTAAAGCAGCCAAAAACTAAGAATAACACTAAACTAAGACGAATGGAAGTAGATAAAGGTGTGGTGCTAAATACCTAAAAACTAAGCTAAGTGGTGACAATGATAATAGGTTGGGGTAAACTAGGATATGACGAACACTACGGCTGTCGAGATACCGGGAATCGTATGGATGAAACAACTAAAGATCATAAACCTATCGAATTATCTTGATAATGGGAAATTCATGCCCTAAGGTGAGAAGTGATTCTTCTGAGCCTAAACCTCCTAACCATGAGTACGTGCAACCCTACCTTCCAGCAGTGATTAACCCGTACCATGACAGCTTTACGAACGCAATCCTAATTCCTAAGTCGACTAACCGACCGGTCAGATTCTCACGAGTCGAACTTAACCTACAACTTAACAGTTCCGGATTCATCCTTTAACCTTCCAGCAAAGTCTGAATTCCTATGTCACTGAGCGGGCAACACTAGTTTAAGAGTGATAATGTTAAGTGTAGAACCGAATGTCAAGATAAAAACAATAGATCTAAGCATTAACGCATAACATTGTTCATCCGTTACAATCCGATATCCCTAACCCATAGTTGGGAACCTACTCACTCATGGAGAATACAGATAACGATGAAGGTTTTAAACATGCGTCTCCCGAGCCTTTTCTGATGTTTTCCAAGCCTTTCCTTGCCCTCTACGTCGCCCCCT
>CM071869.1:10121865-10158522 GCA_036759665.1 Gynandropsis gynandra | reverse complement strand
TCACCCGATCGTGTGGTTGAGGAGCCCGAGTCGCGTAAACTTACGGGGCAGAATGGATGGCTGAATGCCCGAGCGGGTAGTCAGAACACGCCCGATCGGGTAGTGATCACCCGATCTTCTTGTTCATATGCCCGGTCGTGTGTTCTTGTATGGATAAACCCCGTAGGCTTTACCCGAGCGGGTGGAGAGTATAGTGCCCGGTCGGGCACCCTTGTATCCTTGAAATCTCTCTTTTTCGCTCGTTGCTCGGGTGTTCCTTTGGGTTCTGGAGCTCGGTCTCGGCTCTGAGTAGATTTTCCTCCAGATCTTGTGGTTTTTGACAGGAATCCTTCATTTTGATCTCATTTAGGCCTTGTCGCCTAGAAACCTGAAAACCAATAAAACGGGTGTGTGAAGCTCAAAATAGAATCGGATAAGTATGTAGACGATGTAAGAATCATGCGAAAATGATGTAAAAACCTATCCTAATAATGATACACTTTCAGTGTTATCACCCGTGTCGGGCTATGAGGTTGCCCGACCGGGTCGCCTAAAAAGGCTCTGCCCGCGTGGGTGGAGTATGGTGCCCGCTCGGGTGACTTCCCTGCCAAAGGAACTTCGGCTTCTCCTCGATCTGCATGAGTGCGTCCGACATTGCTGGTGACTGAAACTGACTCCCGATGCACTCGGACAATGGTATGTCCTCTGGATGGGTGTCTCCATGTACATGTCCAATCTCCTTCGTTGATGCATCCGTCGTGGTAACATTCATTACGGGTTCGGTCATGAATAGCTTCTTCAACGCCTCGTCGAGTTTGAACTCGATAGCCTCGTCCCCGAACTTCATCACTAGCCTTCCTTCCGTGTAATAGATGACCATCTTTGTTGTGTTGAGGAATGGTCGTCCCAATATGACGGGGATTTTCGGATTGATCTCTATATCCACAACGACAAAATCCGCGGGGAACCAGAATTCTCCCACTTGAACGGCTACATTTGTCAATATATCCACTGGACTCCGTATGGATTGATCAGCCAATGTGATTTGCATCCTCGTGGGTTGAAGATCTCCTATCCTATTGAGCTTTTCGACAAGGGATAGTGGTAGCAAGCTCACACTCGCTCCGATATCAATTAGCGCATGCTCAATTTCGTAATCATAAATCTTGCAAGGTATGGCGAAGTTACCTGGATCGGGCATCTTCTCGACCATGGTAGGAGGCTGTATAAGTGAGTTCGTTACCATTACCATCTCGTTATCCACGGTCCTCTTCCTCATTATGATGTCTTTGAGGAACTTCGCATATGAAGGGATCTTTGTAAGAGCGTCATAGAATAGGATAGTGACTTGTAGCTTCCTCAAGAGTTCTACGAATTGAGAGAATTAGGTCTCGTCACTTTGTTTCTTTTGAATTTGACGCTGGGGGAAAGGCAATGGTGGTACCCTCGGGGGAGGTGCTACATAGGGTAACTCCCTCTCCTCTTCCGCGGTCACCTTCTCTCTTCCACGGCTGGAGCGATTGGTTGTTCGATCTTATCGCTCATAGGCTCTTCTCTTGCATCCATGGGTGGCATTGGTTGCCCTACCGTATTCCCGCTCCTTAGGAAAATAGCATTCACTTGCTCGCGGGGGTTCGCCTCGGGTTTCCCGGGAAGCTGTCCGGGTTGTTGGTTCGAACCTTGGGCTAGTTGCGCCACTTGTGTCTCGAGAAGTCTCAAATGCGTCTGAAATCCATCCATTCTCTTCTTCATATCCTCTTGCTCAGCCCTAATCCCTCCAAGTGCACTCTTCTGCTCTTGGTGCATCAATTGGAGCATCGAAAGAATCTCGAAATCACCCGAATATTGTGCACGCGCCTGATATCCATAGTCTTGGCCACTTCCTCTCGATTGGAAACCTTGATTCTGGTTTCTCGCCATTATCCGCGGTTGGAAGTCTTGCGGATTCGCTATGTTGTTCGTGTTGCCATATGAGAGGTTAGGATGGCTCTTGATATAATTCTGTTGGTAGCCCCGATGGGAAACGTAGTCCAGCTATCATCTGATGAATCTCGCCAACTTGCTGCTTCAAGTCCGTCAATTCCGGGTTGGCGATGCCAAGCTCGTTCACTGCAGCTTTTGATGGGTAGTCGAAATTGTACTCTCCTACCTTCTTGCCTCCTTCCCTCGCCATGCTCTCGATCAAGTTCTCGAGCTGATTGAACGTAAGGTTTCCGAGGGAACCACCACCCGCTGCCACGATCATGAATCGGGTGGTTTCTTGGAGACCTTGGATGAAACTCGTGATAAGATACTTCTTATCCATTCCGTGGTGTGGGCATTGATAAGATACTTCTTATCCATCCCGTGGTGTGGGCATATCCGCTGGTAGTTCTTAAATCGCTCCCATGCATCGTGCAACGTCTCGCCTCTTTCTTGTAAGAAGGAATTAATGCGACTCTTGGCGAGAAGCGTTCTATGATCCGGGAAGAATTGTTGCATGAACCGTTGCTCCAAATCATCCCACGACGTGATTGATGCAGCCGGCAAGTTGAAGAGCCAACGTTGCGCCGCATCCTTAAGTGAGAATGGGAATGCCATCAAATAGAGATCCTCCCGAGTAACTCCCGTTCCAACCTTGGTAGTGCTACACATCATCTTGAAGTCCGTAAGGTGGGAGTTCGGATCTTCGTTCTCCACTCCTCTAAAGGCTGAATTGTTGAGCATTTGTATAAAGGCCGGTTGTAGCTCAAACTGGTTATCAATCGTGCGGGCCATGCACGAAAGTAACTGCGTGTGCTTCGGAGCGGTGTATGCTCCGTAAGTCTCGTCAGCAGCAGCCATGCCGGGATTACTTGCGTTGTCCTCTCCGCTGCTTGCACTATGGATTGCTTCCTCCTCAGAGGCGTATGACTCGGGATTGCTCGTTCTTTCTACCTCGGATTCGGAATCCGCTATTCCAATCCTTCTCTTCTTGCGCAGGCTCCTTAAAGTGCGTTCAACCTCGAGATCGTAGATGAGAAGTTTCTGAGTAGAGCTTCTCATACAAGGCTCCTGCACAACAAGAAACAAAACACCAAAGCGTAAATCTGCGGTAGATAGAATAGACTCGATAAAAGGGAAAAACGAAAAGCAAAATGCGAAAACAAACAAAGACCCGGAAAGGACTAGATCTTAATCTAGCTAATTCCTAGTCTAGGCCGTTATTAGTCCCCGGCAACGACGCCAAAAACTTGATGAGCGGAAACTCGAGTTATATATTTTCCTAGACCACTTCACCGCAAGTATACGGATCGTGTAGTACCAGGGTCGATCTCTAGGGACTAAAGCAGCCAAAAACTAAGAATAACACTAAACTAAGACGAATGGAAGTAGATAAAGATGTGGTGCTAAATACCTAAAAACTAAGCTAAGTGGTGACAACCTAAAACTAAACTAAGTGGTGACAACGATAATAGGTTCGGGTAAACTCGGATATGACGAACACTAAGGGTGTCGGGATACCGGAAATCGTATGGATGAAACAACTAAAGATCATAAACCTATCGAATTATCTTGATACCGGGAAATTCATGCCCTAAGGTGAGGAGTGATTCTTTCGAGCCTAAACCTCCTAACCATGAGTACGTGCAACCCTACCTTCCAGCAGTGATTAACCCGTACCATGGCAGCTTTACGAACGCAATCCTAATTCCTAAGTCGACTAACCGACCGGTCAGATTCTCATCAGTCGAACTTAACCTACAACTTAACAGTTCCGGATTCATCCTTTAACCTTCCAGCAAAGTTTGAATTCCTATGTTACTGAGCGGGCGGCACTAGTATAAGAGTGATAATGTTAAGTGTAGAACCGAATGTCAAGATAAAATCAATAGATCTAAGCATTAACGCATAACATTGTTCATCCGTTACAATCCGATATCCCTAACCCATAGTTGGGAACCACTCACTCATTGGAGAATACAGACTAAGAAGATGACACAAACCTAAACATGATAAACTCTAGGAAACTCGATGCCTCGATCTTCCCTATTGTGTTACCGATGTGAGGATTGATGCTTCTCTTCTTCTCCAGCGTCTCCCGAGCCTTTTTTTGATGTTTTCCAAGCCTTTCCTTGCCCTCTACGTCGCCCCCTTTGCTCTAGATCCGTTCTGGTCTATAAATTAGGTCGTTTGAATGCAAGATCTAGGTTGTTGCGAGAAACGCGGCCCGCTCGGGCTCCACTTCTACCTGATCGTGCAGAGGTGCGCCCGGTCGTGTTCTTCGTCTCGCCTGATCGGGCATCAGCACCCGATCGCGTGGTTGAGCGGCCCGAGTCGTGCAAACTCTCGGGGAATTTTGGGATGAATTAACGCCCGAGCGGGTATCCGTATTGCGCCCGATCGGGTTACGCTACCCGATCATGTTGCCTTTGTGCCCGGGTCGTGCAAGGTGTGCAAATAAAACCCCGTAGGTTTTACCCGAGCGGGTAGACCATGGTGCCCGACCGGGCACCCTTGAAACCTTGATTTTTCTCTTTTCCGCTCGTTGCTCGGGTGTTCCGTTGAGTTCAGAGGCTTGATTTTGGCTCCGAGTGAATTTATCTTCAAAGTGCGTGGTTTTGCTCAGGAATCCGCCTTTTTAAGCTCGTTTAGGCCTTGTCGCCTTAAAACCTGAAAACCAACAAAACGGGCGTATGTAACGAATAATTGTATCGGATATGTAGATCTATCTATGAAATATATGCGAAAATGGCACTAAAACCTAACCAAAAATTGATACACTTTCAGTGTTATCAGTTCCCATCCATCGAGTTTTCCTATTGAGCAAAATCATAAACTTGCCACATCTACGAGTCTCTATCACACAGATGCTGAATACTATCGTCGCCTTATCGGACGATTGTTGTATCTGACTTTCACTCGGTCATTAATTCATGCATGAGCCGCGGATTGATCACTGGCAAACAACGCTCCATGTTGTTGGATATCTCAAAGCCTCACGAGACAATGCATTTTCCAAAATTCATATAATGACTTGCATGCATCTTTATGGATATTGTGAGTCGGATTGAGCAATATGTCCAAAAATATGGAAATTACTTAGAGGTTCTATTGTTCTTCGCGAACACTCTCCAATTGCATGAAATAAGAAATAACGAACGCTTTCATGTTCTTCGACAGAAGAAGACTATATTATTCTTAGTTCCTAGTATTTATAATAATATTGTTTCTATATTGTTGTTGTTAGTTCCTTGTATTTCTCCTTACATTGTTTCTTTCCTTGTGAACGTCTATATATATTTTGACGTTGCTTAGCTAGAAGCCAAGCAAAGATATAACCTTTCACTATCTAGACGCCCTAGAAGAGGGTCCCACAGAGTTGAGTTCTTCCCCTGTGCGAAGGTCAAGCCATAGTCTCTATCCTTCGGGGAAATATAAGGAGTCGGACGAATTGAAAAGGAGGACAAGTTATTTACATTTCATTTGTGTTTCGACAATAACTTTGTTAGAAACTATAGATACTTTTTATCTTTTTTTATCAATAATCTTAAATATTGTATATTATAAGATAATTTATGATTTGGATAATATTAATATCTATGTATAAATTAAATGAGTTTATATGAGATAATATTATTTTAATATGTTTTCTATTAGCCGTCTCATCGTGTGAACAATTAAGAATTTGTTTGGAGAGATTTGTTTTTAGTAGTGACCCAATCTTGTCTTCTAAGCATGTATTCACTTTTCAAATTGCGTTAGTATATAACAAAATGAATTTTGAAATTCATTTTTGAGGTACAAATGAAACACAATGATATTGATTTGCTCAACCAAATATTATCACAAAAGAAATTCGATTTTTAGAAAGAAAATAAAAAGAATATTCACAATTTTTTTTTACTAAAAGTGCATTTTTTAATTGTTGAAGAAAAAAGGTTTTCTTTATCATCAAATTCCAAATGAGTTATATTCTTAGGGTTTAAATGTATTATTGAAAAGATTCATCTCTCTTCCCGAAAAGTCTACCTAAATATATATCGTTTAACATGATTTGTACACCAAATATTATTATGAAATAATGTAATCTACAACAAATTATTATGAAATAATGCTAGACGTAACAAGATTTGTACACCAAATATGGTAGACGTAACAAGATTTGTACACCAAATATGGTAGACGTAACAAGATTTTTACAACAAATTTTATTATGAAATAATGTTTTTATTATTGTAATCATGAGTATTATTATTTGTTCACGTCATGGTTGAAATCAAATAATCATCTGTAAGAACCAATCTGGCTTGCAGAAGAACAAGACCAACGAGAAAAATGATCGCAATTCACTACAAGAAATTCACGGATTAGGGACTGAAGAATCAGTCCCTAATCCGTCCGGAAAGGCATTTAGGGACTGATTTGAACATATACAAGTATATATATATATACGTATATGCATTTGAAATTTTACGAAAATAACCTTACAAGAGTTTGGATTGGTACGTGAATAAGTTTCAACTTCTGTTATAAGTAAACAAATGCTAAATCTTGTTAAAGTTTGTCGGAAAATTGACTAACCTCTAGACATGGGGAGCTCCAAGTGCATGAAAGATGGATTCTAGGATTTTCTGAAACTCTCTTGTGTTTCTGTTAATCGAAAGAGGAACACTTTATCTTTTTCCCGCACCAAAATCCGAGTGAACTGCTAGTTTTTTTATTTGTGAAATCAAGAAGATGTACCTTGAACTCGTAATCTTTGAATAATATCTTGCAAATGTTCACTGATTATGTCGAAATCTTGTTTCCTGCAAGCATTCAGCTTTGCTAAATTGGATTGAGTTCTTGTATCGAGGTATTGCTTCCTTAGATTATATCGTTAACCAAACGAAAAAACTTGACATATGAGGGATTTCAGTTACCAAACTTGACAAAGCTGTAAGGTTTTGAGATTTTGTTGATCAGGGTACGGTCAAATTTCTCGATTTCCTTATGCAGATCCTTTAGGAAATGAAACGCAAGTTTTCTTGGGTATGAAGAATCCGATAGCGTGATGAAACATATGTTCTTCTCAACAAGACAACTTCACAGTTGAGAGCATCAGAGATAAACATCCAAACAACAACAAAAAATGACACAATAGAGAGATTTTCGAAGAAAAAAGAGGAATCAAAGGATACTGGAAAAAATGATGATCGACCAAGATGGTCATCTTGGGATGCAACAATGAACCTTTGGAGATTTCTCCGAGGAGGAACTCGGCTTGTTGCTTGTAGAACAAGAAACTGCTATTCTCGGAAAAGGAACTATGATCCTCTGAAAGATGGAATCCATCTCTAGCCCTTCCAACTATTGTGAGTTTTACCATTGCTCTGATTTTACCAAAATAAATTTTATGTCATGGTTTTAAATCTCTAAACTCTTAGCCATAATATATACAACAAGACACTACTAGAAATTTTAAATTTAGGGACGGAATTTCCGAACGGATTTTGATCCGTCCCTAAATTACGGACGGAAATTTTGGTCCGTCCTTAAATTCCGGACGGATTTTAATCCGTCCGTAATTTACAAATGAAATTCTTTCAGTCCCTATTTCCGGACGTATTAGGGACTACCTCCAATCAATCCCTAAAATACGGACGGATTAGGGACGGATTTTTCATTTAAAAAAAAATTATTTATTTTATTTTTATTCATTTTTTATCACTTTTTATTTTTTTACAAAAAAAAATTCCGGACGGCCTAAAAAATCAGTCCGGAAATTAATTTTGTATCCTTCCGGAATTTTTGTATTTTTAATTTATTTTATTTATTATTTATTTCTTTAATTTTATTTTTTTTTTAAAAAAAATCTAACCGTCCGGAATTTTTTTTCAAATAAAATTAAAAAATTTAAAAACAAAAAATTAAAAAAACCGTCCCTAATCCGTCTCGAATTAGGGACGGATTGGGACGAATTATTTAATCCGTTTGGAATTAGGGAAGGATTAGAGACGGATTATTTAATCCGTTTGGAATTAGGGACGGATTAGGGACGAATTATTTAATCCGTTTGGAATTAGGGACGGATTAGGGACGAATTATTTAATCCGTTTGGAATTAGGGACGAAATATTTGAATCCGTCCGGAAATCCAATCTTATAAATTCATTTGCAAGGAATAAGAAGAGAAAGAAAAAGAGAATGAAGAAAGAGAAAGAGGAATAGATAAGAAGGCATGTGAGACGACGACGGCGGAGGTGGAGACGATGGCGGTGGTGGAGGCGACGGTGGAGGTGAGGTGGCGATGGCGGCGGCGACGGCGACGGAGATGGAGACAACGACGACGGTTGATTTGGAGGCGACGATAAAGACAGAAGAAGAAGTTTAATCTATCACAAAAATGTTTTTATTTTTAAGTTTTTTTATTTTTTTATTTTTTTGATTTTGATTTTTATTTTTTTATTTTTAATTTTTTTTGAAAAAAAATTCCGGACGGAAAAATATATCCGTCCGGAATTATTTTTTTAATTTTCGGAAAACATTTCCAGATGGAAAAATATATCAATTTTTTATTTTTTTAATTTTTTCCGGACGGTTTAGGGACTACTAAATCCGTCCGGAATTTCAGACGAATTCCAAACGGAAATTAATTAGCGACGTTCATTTACGGATCGATAAAATCCGTCCGGAAAACGTTTAGAAACCATTTTCCAGACGAATTAGTGATGGATTTTGCTGTTTGGAAATTTAATTTTTTTTGTAGCGAGAGGTGTAAAGCGAGAAGGATTGAAGGTGAATTTATTCCACGTGGGCATGCGGAAGAAATAGTTGGTGGTGGTGCAAAGTCAAAATTATATAGTTTAGGCCAACGGTGAACATAAAACATTTTTAGGTGAATAAGAATATTGGGTTTCCTCCATTTGCGGATTTGTTTTTTTAGGAACTAGGATCTCTTTTTCTAAATCGAAATGAAAATTTGATTTATTTTGAATTCACATTAAAAATTAAACATATAAAAATTTCTATATATATTTGTATTCATAATAAGAAAACCAACCGAAATTATCTTTTTTTCTATATGTAATGTCCAAAATCGTATGTGTACAAGATAAGAGATTTATGTGAAATATTTTTTTATGTGTGAAATGAATTTTGTAATTAAAAAATTAATGTCTCACACGAATATATCTCATAACCGATAAATAACCACTTAATTATTCGATTTTCAATTATATAATTTAATTTTGATCATTATTAAAATATAAATGAAAATATGATGGGTTTCTAAGCATATAAATTTTGACACTCATTCAAAACAAAAAATTGATCACATTTATTTTGAACTAAACTAGATAACAACATTTGTTCATAATTATTCACATATCAGTCTATATAAGATATATATAAAAAATTCAATACTTCATGTGGTCGTATACGTGATTATAAAATTCTAGAATAACTAAAAAAGCGCTCATTACAATATGGTAAATGGTTTTGTCCATCAATTGTATCAATGTAGATGAAATCCATATGATTTTTTAGCACTGAAATCAATGGACATTCGTCCATATTGTGTATATTATTAATTGATGTCCATTGGTTATAAAAACATTTTAGTTTTCACTTAGCAAAATTAACATTTTTGACATTATCAACATATGACCGTTGATAATGTCCAATTATCGGACGTAATAAAATTTAAATATTACATTTAATCGGTTCGATTATCAACATGCATCCGTTAAAAAGTGCATTATCAACGGCGTGTTTCGCTGTAACTATTTTTGTACATACCAATGGACATTCATAGATAATATCAACGAGTCATCCTAAAGCTATCTATCCATATGAAAGGTTATTCACAGGGTATGTTTGTTTTCATAAAGTGCTTTGACTAACATCAACATTCACTACAAAAAAAAAAAACACATCTATATCAGCGGATCCGTTCATTGAATATATGTCAACGAATTTCTACGAAATATCAACGAGCGGTCATCCGTTAAAATCCCGTTGTATTATCAACAAAAATCCCGTTTGGTGATATGCATCATGATATCATGTCCGTTGGTAAACCGCCCGCAATTATTATCAACGAAATATTAACGGATATCATTTATTGATAGATATGCCTTGGGTATCCATTAGTGAATCGTTGAAAATTCTTCAGATTTATCAATGGATAACCGTTGCAACTTGCAATTTTTCAACGGGTATCCATTAAAATATGTCTTACAATTTTATCAATAATTTGACCGATAATCCATGTGAAGCAGATGGTTTTTTGGAAGATTATCTCATTCAAATAAAAATTTGTGTTGTCTTGTTGGTTTGAAATTCATCGGTTTGGCCAATTAATTAATATAACAGTTTCTGTAATAATGAAAATACTAAGAGGAGTGTAAATTTATAGCAACAATAGATGTGCTTGAACATATTTGCTTGCGGCAAAAAGGGGTAGCATGCGCCCATGATATATCGTTTTCATACTACACATGCCTTGCAATTTCAATAATTCCTGCCTCACGCTTACTTCATCATCGCATTCATCATGATCTCTCTCAGCAAAAAATATGATGCACACACACATATACACACATCCACACACACATATATATAAACATTAACGTATATATATATACAAGGATACGAAATAGCAATTGATAGAAGAAATGTTAAAGAAAAAATAAAGAGGAAGACAGAGAGAGAGGAGACAAAGAGGCAAGTGTAATTAAGAGAGGGACCGTTGTTAAGTTTGAGAGGATGGAGAAGCACATGTCTACATGTGCTCCCAAAATGCCCTCCCGGATTTGTTGGTCTAATCTAATGGAGCATCTAATCATTAATTAATTAATTAATTAATTAAATTAAACCTCTCATATTTCAATCTCCTCATCGGTTTTTTATTTATACTTGGAACACCATCAATATCATCATATGATTTATATCGAGTTTAACAACATTATGATACAACTTCTTCCATGTTTTCATAATCGACGCTCAAGGTAAAAACAATTAAGGAAATTCCGGTTTTCATTCTATGAGAGTGTCTAACTATATACGGTGAAAAATATATCTTGGTTTAAATTAATCAAACAACTAATGATAATCCAAACCATATATATATATATATATAAATTAATCAAACAACTAATGATAATCCAAATCATATATATATATTCTATAACCCATTATCATATAAGAGTAAAAGATAATGCAATGTACTTTTGAATCAACTAAAAAAATAATTTAAAAATTTAATATTATTCAACATCAATATCCATGTTCTAATCGAACAATACAATATACTATATATATATATATATATAAACATATCCAACGTGCATGTTGGGTCATGACGAGGATATGGCACATAATCGCTGCTGCTCGCTTTTGGGCCACCACCACTATTCATAATAATAATAATAATAATAATAATAATGATAATAATACTACTGCAACCGAACGTCGACAAATAGCTGTTGTTACACGATAAAATAGAGACGAAAAAAATAAAAAAATGGAACACCGAAATTTTATATGATTTACCAAAATATCTACGTCAATATCTACGGATAAAAAAATAAAAGGTTTTTATTAACTCTCAAACAGTTCTCCCAAACTATAAAGAGAAAACATTAGTATTTCTTTTTTACAATGAGAAAAAAAGACACTTTTAAAGAATCAAGATAGAATCTTAAAAACTAAAAAAAAATAATTTTTTTATCGTTTTTCTTTTTTGTTTTGTTTTGTAATTTTAGAATGGTTTTGAATTTTGAAAAATTTTTAACTTTAGTTTTGATAAAAAGTGATTTTGTCATTGTTTTTTTTTTCAAATAATAATAATAATAATAATAATAATAATAATAATAATAATAATAATAATAATAATAATAATAATAATAATAATAATAATAATAATAATAATAATAATAATAATAATAATAATAATAATAATAATAATAATAATAATAATAATAATAATAATAATAATGTTGCACAAAAGTAAAAAAATAAAAAAACCCATATTTATTGTAGGTCTTAAAATAATTTCCCATAAGAGGTATCAAATTAAGTAAAGCCTTATATTAGCTGTTGGATCCATCCATATCCATATTGTTTGTTTGACCTTTCTACTAGAGAACTAATAATTTATGAATTGGAGACCCCCTTAACCTATGAATACAATTAGTAGCAGAAAAAGTTTACTCTACATTCTCAATCCATTTTTTTTATATAATTAGATTCAATTTTGTTGACAAGTCATGTGATACGACCACATATCATGTATATTTCACCTACATATATATATATGCGCGCTTGTATTCAAGGTTTATGTTTGACATTATGATTTATTTTCAAATAGAAAACACAATATTGCATGAATGACATATTGCACCCAAATGTTACTGTCGTCATTATTGGTTTCTTATTAGGAAACGAAAACTGTAAGCGGAATTTAAAATTTTCACGAAAATGACAGGAAATATTTAGTTTCCTCATTAACAAAAACGTGTGTATATATATGTATATACTATATGAGAAAATACCATTCTAAGAGTTGGATTTCCAAAGCAATATTAATTTTTACCAATTAAAAAGCCAAAATTCAGATATTAAATAATGATTATTATATGAAAATATCCTAATTTTACCATTACAATTTTACATTTATACAAAGTTCTGAAGTTTTTTTTAAACATTTTTAATATAGAAAAAAGTAGCTCTTTAGCGTGAATATATTAATTCCGCGATCGACTCTCCCAAGCCTACTAGTCTAGTAATGATTACTAACTTTTGTAGAATTCGCTGCCGCAGATTTTTTTCTTTTCTACACTAAGATTCCGATTAAACATAGTAATTACCACACCAAATTCATCCCCTCTTTGACTTCGTATATGTTCTCCATGGTACTGTGGTAGCTAAATTGCATTAATGTGTGTATATATATATGTATGTCTCTACATATATTCAGACCTCCGGAGAGGAAAAAAGAAGAAATAATGGTTAAATCTTGGACTTTTGGAGCCACAAGGAAAATGGTGGTGGGGTTGGGGTGTCCATGAAATAAAGGCACAATAGAAAAAAAACCCATATGCCTTACTGCAATATAAAGAAAAGCACTTTTCAATTAAAATCACTGAAATAAAATAGAAAAGCTAATTCCCTACTCAATCACCCAAAAAAGAGACCTTAAGCTCTAACCTAATAACTAATCACTTGATTAATATTTTAATGGATTTACTTTCCCTCTGTTTTTCTAATCTGTAAGGGAGGTGAAAAAAGAAGAAAGAAAACAGACTGGATACCAGATTTATATCGGTGGTTGTTGTTGTCCTCACAGCTGTCAAAAGAAACACTTCAAACTCAATTTTTTTGCTTCCTGTATTCTCCTTCAGAGAGAACTCAAGACAATTACAGATATAAAACAAAACCCTCTCTTTATTTTTCTGAGTTTTGTTTGGGCTTGTTTTTTTCTTTCTGTCGTGGAGATTTTCGATTTAAGTTTTTGTAGTTTTGAGAACAATGTTTAAGTCATGGAGAAACGACAAGAACAAGATCAAAGCTGTGTTCAAACTTCAGTTTCAGGCAACTCAGGTACTTCATCACTTGGTTTTGATTATTTGGAAGAAACAAGCAATGTTGATACTAAAGAATCAATTTTCTGGACTTTGAAGTCTGGAATTCAAACAATGTCGTCATTGGGTTCTGGATCTGTGATGGATCTACCAAGGTTCTAGGGTTTGTTCTAGTGTGGATGTGAAGAAATGAGTGACAATTTTCCCTCGGCTATACCAAATTATGAGATATTTATATTGACATTACGTAATCTGGGTTGAGTTAAACCAGAGATTGGGACGGAAGGTTACCTGGTTTCTGTGTTTCAGGTGCCGAAGCTGAAGAAATCTGCTTTGATGATATCTTTGGTTCCAGATGATGTCGGGAAGCCAACATTCAAACTTGAGAAAGCTCAGGTCAAAGACGGAATCTGTTCTTGGGAAAATCCAATATATGTGTCAGTGAAACTGATTAAAGAACCAAAAACTGGAATTATTCGTGAGAAGATATACCATTTTGTCGTTGCAACGGTGAGTGTGGTGGATGATGAATGTTCATCTTATACCAGTATCCAAGTTGTCTGAAAGTTTGAACCTTTTCAACTTGTTTTGTTTCAGGGTTCTTCCAAGTCGGGTTTCCTTGGAGAAGCTTCCATTGATTTTGCAGATTTTTTGGCCGAACCAGAGCCATTGACTGTTTCCTTGCCGCTTAAGTTTGCAAACTCCGGTGCAGTTTTACATGTATGCTCTCCCTCCGTCTCTCTTTCTCTCTCTCTCTCTGTCTCTCTATCTCTCTCCTTTCATCTTCATGTCAAACCCGTGTAAGAATTGCATCAGTTTAATCGCCGTCAAAGACGAAAAATAAAACAACTAACAAAAAAAGAAACGCTTACTTGCTATGTAAAACCAGTATTTCAGTGCCGAAATAAAGAACGCTTGTTCCATAATAAAACGGTGCTTTTGGTGCAGGTGACAATCCAAAAGATACAAGGAGCCAATGATCTAAGGTAACTATTTCTATCTTCCACACTGTTCCAAACCTTGTTCTGCACTTTCCTCGTTCTCTCATTCAAAAGATATTTGTCCTACGATTTCAGATTTGTCGAAGAAAATGGAGACCAAGCACTTACCAAAGAAGAGAGCTTCAAAAGCCAACAAAGCAATGATGACGTAGATGGATTTAATCAAGATGTAAGCTTCTAGTTTAGGGAGTAGACTGTCTTAGAATCTTTTATATAGAAAGAAAATGAAAACACTAGGTAGGAAGGCCCCGATAAATATCAATCTCTTTTTCTTTCTTTGCTTTACAGGAAGGTAGCTTGGATATTAACACGCTTCGGAATGAGAGCCTACTAGGTTCCTTTGATTCTAATGGAGCATCAGGCTGGATAGATGGTTCTGACGGGAGCATGCGTCTACCTCATCGACAGAACTCAATGCCTGCAAGAAAAAATGGGCATCGGAGATCAAACACAGAATGGTCAGCAAGTTCAACATCAGATGGAAGTTACATCGAGTCACAAAATAGTCCCGGGAACAATTTTCAAAGGGGATTTGCTGAGGACTCAAATGATCCTAGTGGCAGACAAAAGATAGAGCTTGAAGCTTTGAGGAGGCAATCAGAACTGACTGAACTGGAGATGCAGTCGCTTAAGAAACAGGTTACAAAGGAGAGTAAACGAGTACAAGAACTCTCAAAGGAACTAAGTTGTCTCAAGGAAGAAAGAAATACTCTTTTGGATGAATGCGAGCAGCTCAAGTTGCAGAAGAACATAGATGAAGCTGAAGCCGAAGGCAGATTGAGAAGCATCAGTGAGGATACCAGCAATATGCTAGAAGAGATCAGGGATGAACTAAATTGCGAGAAGGATTTGAGTAACAACCTTAAGTTGCAGCTGCAAAGGACACAAGAATCGAACTCCAACTTGATTCTTGCAGTGCGTGATCTGAATGAGATGTTGGAGCAGAAAAACAGAGAGATATCTTCCCTCAGTACTGAATTGGAGGAGATTAAGAAGCTTCAAGAGGACAGGGAAATGGATTCTGGACATATTGCAAATAAAGATGACAGCCAAGATGAGATTGATATGCTAAAGCGGAGAATTGAAGAAATAGAGTGGGAATTAGAGTCTTATAGGAAAAAAAACGAGGAGCTGGAAATCCAATTGAATGATATGACTCAAGAATATGAGTCCTTAAAAGAGGAAAACTATAACATTTCTTTGAAGTTAGAGCAGCAAGAACACTTGAAACAACATGATGTATGCCCAGATTCGAGAGATACTATTGAAGAATTGGAATCTCAGATAGAGAGATTGGAAGACAAACTGAAGCAGCAGTCAGCGGAATACTCCGAATGCTTGATAACAATTAATGAACTCGAAAGTCAGGTAAAGGAACTGAAGAAAGAACTAGAAGAGCAAGCTCGAGTGTTTGATGAAGACCTTGAAGCAATGGTGCAGGCCAAAACTGCGCAAGAGCAGAGGGCCATAAAAGCAGAGGATAATTTAAGGAGAACAAGGTGGAAAAATGCTATAACAGCTGAGAGGCTACAGGAGAAATGCAAGAGACTTTCTCTAGAAATGGAGTCTAAGCTCAGTGAGAATGAGAAGCTGACTATGAAGAGCGTGGCGGAAGCAAATGACCTTCGCACACGTAACAAAAATCTGGAAGAAATACTACAGAGAGAAAATGCAGAAACCTCTAAACATAAAGAACTAAAGATGCGTGAAGAAGAGAAGAGTGAAGCATTGTCGATGAAAGTTCAGATGCTCGAAGCAGAGGTAGAAAAGCTCACAAAGCTGAGGGATGTATCAAATGCAACAGCTACTGAAACTGAGAAGCTAATTCAGGAATGGAGGAAGGAAAGAGACGAACTAGAGAGAATGTTTGCGGCGGCTAAAGAAGAAGCGGAGAGAGCGCAAAAAGATTTAGTTCTCACCAGGTCATCACATGATGAGAAAGAAAGCATGGTCCAGAATTTGAGGAGAGAAGTGGAAGGTGTTAGCCAACAGTACAGTGAATTAAAAAATAGCTTTCTTCAAGAGAAAATGGAAAACGGGGATCTAAGGAAACAAGTATCAAACCTGAAGATTGAAATTCAGAGAAAAGAAGAGGATATTTCTAAAATTCTAAATGCAAGGTACGAAAAAATAACTAAGTTGATATTTACTTCAGTTTTTCCCCTCTAGCACCAAAATTCATTCCACATGATTTAACATTGATGTTGTTTCGAATAACAGGATAGATGACAGACGGTCAGATAAAGAGCAGAAACTTTCCTCTTCTAGCAAACACAACAAGGAGAACCATACAAAACTATTGGATGAGTTGGCTTATTTCAAGAATAAAAATGACTGCATGGAGAGAGAGCTGAAAGAAATGGAAGAGAGATATTCAGAGATAAGCCTGAAATTTGCAGAGGTAGAAGGTGAAAGACAACAACTTGTCATGGCTGTTAGAAACCTCAAGAATGGTAAGAAGAACTAATATTTGTATGCAAGGGGGGTTTCGGAGTCATTTGAGCTGCTAATATAATTGTTTGATACCACAGATGAAATCTAAATTTGTGTATTAATATTAAATTTTTCTATATAAGTTATTGTGATTCTTAAACCTAACTGAGGATGTTTCTGGAAATCAAGAAAAGAGAGTTCCTCAAACCCAGAGCATGCAGTTACACATTTGCAGTATTTCTTCTCCAGGAAGTTATAACTTTCAGTCATTTCACCAAAATGTTCATCAAAGACGAAATATATAAAGAATCTAGACTCGTTTCAAAGCAAGCTTAACTGCAAAAGAATAGATCAGATCTACAAGTCTACAACTCCAGTTTTAAGGAGCCCTGAGGTATTTTGGCACTTAACTATAACGTATGTCTTCCTGTGTTTCCTTTAGTAACTCAAATATTTCTATTTACGGGAATTTAGATACACACCTCCAAAATCTTAAATCCATGTTGAATCGGTGGCAAACTGCAAGATTGTCGCTATGATTCCAAATGTTTACACTGTAGGCATGATAATTCTTATTTCCAAACTAGTCTTGTTTGGCTTCCTGTCCCATTCACTGCAAAAGATAGGGACTGAAGAAAAAAAGACATTATCGTGGAGAGTAATCACCAACCAGTAAAATTTCGCTAAATAATTATTCACTACGAGAACCAATTTCTATACCTGCTTTGCTCGCTTATCAATCGGTGTCCATGATTTGAGAGGCGAGATTAAAGATTGCTTAGATTGCTTATGCTTTTTATCTTCCCCTAATTTCTTCGGATTTGTGCCTCCTTTATACTTGAAAAACTCAAGAATTGAAGGACTCTTCCTCTTGGTAGCTTTCGTTGTGTTTCCTGGAGAATCCAAATGAGAGGGAATGACATAAGGGGGACGAGCTTTCTGACGCGCTTGACTTCTTTCTCGGATTCTGTTAAGAAATTCGATTGTCCAAGGTGAACCTTGTGGATTGGAAGAATGAATTGCATTTGAGAGCTGCGTTCTACCACAATGTGATATCTCTTCTCTGAACGGAAGCTCCATAGATCCTGCAGATCTTCGAATTAAGACCTCCTCCAAGAGGGTCTTTTGGCGTTTTGACGGAAAATTATCATCATTGTCATGCAAAGCAGCACGTTTATGATTTATATGGGAAACTTCTCTTAAATCTTTTTCAGTGGCCAATCTATCAGAACTAAAGTTGATCTCAGCCACTGCTGGGAAGGTAGGCTGACAGGATCTAGCATATGAAAACCTCCTCGCAATGTTTGTCTTCCTTGGAATGTCTTTGTCTACATCAGAACCTGAAGAGGAAAAGTCCCTAAAACTAGCAGAAGCCAAAAAATCCTCTCCCGGAAACACATTATCTACATTGATAACCTCCCCTCTGTAGTCTGTAGAGTTCCCAGTCTCATGCAAGGTCGATTTATTTGTTTCTGGATATTTACAACCTCGGTTCTGGCTCATAAAATCGTCTCTTAAGTGTAAACTCCGATTTTCTGCTGCAGAACCCCCAGAGGTGTTGTTATCTACTGCTAAACCTCCTGGATCCTTTTGCCAGAACATGCCTTTTAGTGGTGAACCAGGTCCTATGTAGTTGTCAAATATCTCAGGATCTCTAGTTAGCCAAGAATCAGGCTTGAGGTGTGCATCAGAGAATTCCGTCATGGGCTCAAAATGGAATATCTCAGGATCTCTAGATGGCCAAGAATATTCAGGTTCAAACATTCCAGAAGGTTTCGGGTGTGCATCAGCCAATTTAGTTGGGGAAACAAAGTGAACTAATTCTTCGACCATACCACTGTCACCTTTCCGAGGAACATCAGTATAGTGCTGCTTTTTTGATGGGGAGTGGACACTAAAATGGTATGTATCTGAGTCAGGTCCAGAAGATACTGAAGACGAGCTTCCCGTCATAACAGATTTAGAGTCCTCCCTTGCACCATACCTGCAGAGCGCACTGAACAGATCAACACTCTCTTCAGAAACATAATACTTTTGCATCGTTTGGACTTTGCTATCATGTGGAAGCTTTAAGAACTCAATTAGTGGGCCACCAGAAGACAAAATCACATGAGCAGTCAGCGGATTAATGGAAGGAAATTTGGTGAGAAATGATTCGGCTAGTGTTTCTGACTCGAGCATTTTCACATGGACTTGGGTCAATTCGGAAGAATATGTGATGCATCTCAGTATAATTTCATTGGTTAAATCGGTTGAAGATGAACAAAAGATCTGCAAATTGATTCCCAGGCTAGCTGCTGCTGCATAGAGTTCATCAGATGATTCCATTATTGTAGTCAGATAGGCGGTTTCCCCCTCAAAAACCTGTAGAAAATGAAACATCATGTTCAAAACTGATGTGGAATTTCACATTCTACTTAAGCAGGAACTGTAGTCCGTAGCAAAGATCAATCACCTGATTAGGTATTAAGACTAATAGTTTCATTAAGCCAAAGTATCTATGGTTTAACAAAAGGGTTCCTAACATGATAAAGTTTCAAGTATATAAAGAGAGACAATCCACAAATCAAGGCAGGAAACAAAGTTAATGTCAAGCAATGCTAATGAAATTGATAAGTAATTACCATAATGCAGCAGCTGAAAGTAAAACTCAACAAAGTCAAAACATTGGTCGCGATATCCCCAATCCAAGATAGCGAGCTTGAGGAAGCACAACCAGTTGCAGCAGATTTTTTCCTGATATTTTTGGAATCATACCAGAGAAGGCAAACTGCAGAACTGAGCATCAGGTCCACAGGTATATCTGAATCACGCTCAACAACTTGTACTCCTCCTTTCTCCATTTCCAAAATCTTTTGGTATGTACTTCTTCTGGATACTATCATTTCCTTGTCAGTATTTTTTGTATTTACAACAATCACAGATCTCAAGCCAGATACAGTTCCCTGTTGAATGAGATCACTTTTGCCTCCGGGTTGTTGAGGCATGGAGAATAATTCAAATTCATCTGTCACTTCTGAGGATCCTGAATAACATACATCTTCAAAAGGAACAAAATTCAACAGTTCTTCCAACCATCCAGCGCTTGTCTCAGGTTCATCTCCCTACCATTGCAATGTTAACTATAAGAAATATATCAAATTGGCAAGATCATTATAAAAATACTGCTACACAAAACTATGGAACATTATATATACCAACAAAGAGACAAAAATTCATGTACATACTCTAATTAAAAAATCCAAGAAATGTGGTCTCACAAACAAATCGAGAACACAAAAACATAGAGGTTTGCCAAAAAGCATAATGTGGTGCTCCTGAAAACATTTGCAATAATTTACTTCAAGCTCATAGTTAGAACCCTTGAACCACCAACTTTTTCATCATACAATCCATAGATAAATTTCTATAGAGGGAAAAAGGTGGAGATTGCACTGCGCTCACCTTGGTCACATTGGGATTATAAGGTATTGCAACACCATCACAAAGCTGACCACATGCACTGGATATATCCAGTTCCACTTTTATGAAATGAAAACAAGTTGAGGGCGGCAAATCTGGGAAAGCAGAGAAAACTCTAGGCGAAGCATATGAACCTCCATACTCTATAATGATGCTGAAACTTTCAAATGGAAAAGCTGGGGAAACTTGCCTTGGATAAGAAGAAAGAACTAGTTAGTTTATCTGCTCGCAAGAGAGTAACAGAGACTGGAACATAATGAACAGAAAATATATAGAACTCATTAATGGTTTTCAGCGTCAAATACCCAAAAGAAAAAGACAAAAGGGAGAGTAACTACAAAAGTAGATGTTTTTGTCAACTGTCTAATAGACATGTGAAGCAATGCAGCTTATGGATCAAACTATGTCAAGTGATAATCCATGTTCTCAAACTTACAATCAGTGTGAAACAAAGTTGGCAACTCTAAGCCAATGTCCACCAATTATTACGTTCCACTTCCAGAACTCAGAAAAAGCAAGCTTTGAGAAGGATGCTGATGAAGAGAAATATACTTACTCGTGTGAAGCAATGAGACAGTCTGAACTCGGCAGGGAACCAATTTCTGCCATCTTAACCTCTGTGGCTTGGTTCACATCCGGTTGACTTTCGCCCGTAGACGAGGGAATGTTGAGTGCATTGTAAGATAACCCCATTGATATCAATAGCCTCTTCAACGAGGACCAAAAGATTTGGTCAGCCAAAATTAATGCTTTGGAGTTACTCTCAGAAAACTTTGACTGTAACATTCCCTGGATTAGAGCTAGTGATGGATGTGATCTTGTGATGTCGGTGTCAGCTAAAGTTTGTGCTGTTCTAATTGATGAGTAGAGGACGTGCAATCCTAACTTCATGGGATTTGAGCTCTGACATAACTTGTTAATATACAGGTGAGCCACATGGATACCAAAGAAACAGATATACCATGTCATTTGTTTAATTGCCAGTAATAATGCAAACATGAAAGACTTAACATCTCCCCCCAAACATGTTTTCGAGATATTTTCCTTTCTTATGCAGTCCATTAGCTTTCCTTTTGGAATTCTGAGTAACTGAAGTCTGTCTGCTGATAAAGCTGAAATCAATTCTGTTTCATCCTTCAAAAGAGCTACATAGCTCTTCTCAAAATCCCCAACAAGGGTAACAATAGCATCTGACAAACTCACTTTGTGGAAAATGACATCTTCCGTCTTTAGTTCCATTCCAGTAGAAGTGCATAAAACATTCGAATCACAGGACATAATTGGATGGTTTGCAGTCTTGGCAGCTTCGAATTGAGAGCCAACAATCCCTTCAACTACAGCTTTTTGAGGATTCATGAAAAAAGCCAAGTCATCAAAGGCTGACATTGACTTGAACAATAATGTAGCCTTCTCAGTGTTATCATCCATTCCATATTGTCCGGTTCGTAGTTTTGGACTAGAGTCGTCCAGTAACCCTCCTAAAGAAGGAACAGAAGTTTGATCATTAAGTGCCAAAATAGCATCAAGAGGTTCGTTGCATCTTTCTACAGATGGCTCTCTAAAAGCGTCATCAGAGAAAACAAAGTCAAAAACCCACTGGTCATCTTCGGAAGATTCCCAGTTAAAATCAATACTGCATGAAGCTATTTTATCAAAAGCATAATCGCAGAATGGTATTTCTCGGCTGTGTTTCTTTTCATCCAAAAGATGCCAGTCCAAGTATATGTCATTAGATGCAGGCAGGGGTTGACACTTTACCGCTGATAAAACATTCTCAAAAGTAAGATTTAGAGATCTTGTCTTTTCATAATCACACAAAACTGGAGTAGGCAATGACTTAAAGGTACCATCTGTGAAGGCAAGTTCAGGACTGACAACCAATTCAGTGAAATTCTTAAAGTTCATCTCTTCCCTGAACATGGAGTAGCATGTTTCTGGTTCAATGGCTCTCTGAAGACAAATGCAAACATCAAAAGCATCAAATCTCTCCACATCTAGGATCTGATATTCCTCAAAAGTTAGTAAAATATTCGTAAAATCATTATCGACAGTCAGATTTCCCTGATCAAGTTGAAAGCTTCCCTCAGCATGTGGTGTTTCCAGGATACTTAGGATATTCATTTCAGATAATGCACTCAAGGCTTCCTCTTCAGACTGAAGACTCTGATTTGGGTGGTAATCACTTGAAAGGATCTCCAGTAGATCATAATCCATGGAATGTATAAGCTCCTTAGTATCAATAAGGATAGAATCTCCTTTCCACTTTTGAGAATCGATCGTTCTAAAAACAGTAAACAATTCATTCTCCATGGACAAACTTGACAGCATGTTCAAACCTAATTCGTCCACTTCTAGAAGAGGAAAGCTGGCATTTTCCAAGCGTTTTTTATTCTTGAGAAAACACTCCTCTTCTGTTAACAAATTAATTTCTTCTCTGAAGTGATTTGAAGAAATATAATCAACAAGATAGATCTTTTGTTGGATGTCATCTCTGTTCTGCAGGATAATTTCTGGCTCGCCTAAGTTATCCTGCAAAAAGTAGCCAACTACAAAAGTCAATATAACTGGAATTAAAAATCCAGATTCAACCATTATAAACTTTTAGCTTGCTACTTTGATAGGCCTCCGATAAAGGTGAACAAGAAGGTTCTTTACTTAGCTCTAAGAAGAGCAGTGTAAGAAGAACGATGTATCCTTAATAAGCAAAAAATGGATATGACATTGGAGAACTCCGATCTCTGACTCAAATCAAGATCTGCAATTTCCTAACTCTAATGTGGGAAATTACCAGATCAGTTTCAATCTCAAGAACTTCCGAGAAAATTTGTGGTTCCTCCATCTTGGATAAGAACCGTATTTCCTGTATATTAAATAGAAATTTATCTCATAAGGAAAAAGTAAAAGGTCGAACTATTTTGATGGTACGTGTTTAGGCCATTTAAGCAGTACCATTTCAGAATCCAACTCTTGAGTCTCGAACTGGATGACTTTAAAAATGTGTGCATCTTTATTCTCAACAGCAGCTCCATTATCGTTCTGCATTACATAAAAGTTAGAAACTACAGTAAACCTTTTGCTAGATGCAACTACAACTTAGAGTATTAACACTCCATAGCTTTAGATTCAAAATTTTTAAACGAAGTAAATTCCATGAACTTTTACTTCTTCATCAAGAATTCATTGTCTTTATGCATTAATCAACAATATTTTCATACAGAAAGAAATCACAACCATTGGGCATCGCTAATTAAATACAGAAATCACCACATATATCAGAAATTGTCCTTCGAGAACTTAAATGTACCTAGAAATCTGTTAGACTTTAGAAGTTCACCTAATGCTCATGGTCTTGTAATTTAGCTGAATTTTCACCTCAAATGGAATGTGTGAGCTAATAAAATTTCACAATAGGTAATTAGTATAGGTTGAACTTTCAACCTCCTTACTTTATATAGCATTTGAGATGACAACCCGGGATCCCAAAAAAATAAATGATCACTTCTCACCATAGACCATAGCTAGTCAGATATGACCGGAAACAGTTACATACACTGCCAGATTCAGATTAACAGAGAAGAAGCTATTCATATCATATCCAAGAACATAACGACCAACCAAACAAACAGAGAAACGCGAGAAACAAACTCACCAAAGTTAAAATTCTCACCTCCCGGAACCGTGAATCTCCAAAGCCAAGAGACCTCGTCTCGCCATAGCTACAACCTCCGATCGAAGAGCCATTGAACTCATAATCACCATACTCCTCTACACCGAAGTGATCAGGAACCACATCGGACAAAAACTTCGACAAAGCAGCTTCAATAGGTAGTTTATCGAACTGGGAATGTAAATCTTCGAGGGAACAAAATTGAAGACGCCTATCATCCTCGGCGGAGAAGAGACGCGAAGGAAGAATATCAGGAACTGGGAGATTGAGGAAGGCTAGGGTTTCCGATGGCGAAGAAGACGAAGAAGAGAAGTAACCGTTGCTGAGAAACCGAGTTCGCATCGTAGTTCCGCAGGTTCAGATTCTCTCAAACATTCGCACCAGAAAAGAGATTGTGAGGAAGAAGAGGACTGAGAATTTGAATTTGGCGCCATAGTGCTCTGCGATTTCTGTCCAGCAAAACCAAGAACGAACGAATCCACAACGAGTCGAGACCTCACAATTCACGTCGTTTTCCACATCTACGCAAGCACATCATGACTTTTTTTCTCGGTTTCATTGTGAAATAAGATTGATCAAGGTGATTACAATTATTTTAATTAGTATTAGATATTTCTCCTCGGTTATATAAAACCAAATCGAATCGAATTGTTCGGTTCAAGTGTATATGAAAATAATCGATCGTTAATAAATGTTTCAATATCAATTGAATTTGATTCGTTTCGATTATTGATCGAATATCCGTCGGTAATCTATTAATTATTTAAAAATATAAAAAATATAGATGAATAATATTTATTAAATGAATATTTATTTAATATATATTAATATTTAAATATTATGTATAAAATCTATATAAAAGAGGGGTTTTTTCTCCACTCTCACGCTGCCACGTCAGCAGAAAGGAAGGAAAAAACCCCAAATACCTTCATTTCCCAAAAAATCTACGTAAACACGATTCATTATTTCTCTTCCCATCTTCCTCCTATTCATTAATGGTTATTAAATCACCAGACCAGATTCATTGAACTTTGAGGTTACTCATGGAGAAGAAGAAGAAGCCGATACGGGAGTGGAGCGAAACGACTGAGAAGCAGACGGGCCCATTGCTTGCTTTCGATAAATCGCTGCCTCCACCACCGACGCGCTTGGATGCAAGAAAAGAAGAAGTGGAGACGGATCAGATGAGATGGCTAGGACAACACGGGGAGAGGCAAATAATTTGATCCAACATTGTTCTTTCTCGATGTTTCATCTTCTTCTCCTCCTTCCTTCCCTAATGCTTTACTCCATCTCCCAGTTTTCTCTCTCTGATATCTCTTTTGGTTATCTAATTTTCCCTTCAATTTTTGTTCCTCGTATGCTTTCGAATTCACATGTTCTGTTTTGTTCATGTTACAGGAGTGTCTGAACCCGCAGACGAAGCTTGGCGATGGTTCAAGTTCGGCGATCGAAAGAAAATTAGGGTTTCGTGCTCTCTCTCGAGAGCTCACATGGGTCTTTCTCAGGCTATTCGCCTCAATCTTACCTCATCCTCTTTTTCTCTCTCCCTCTGCAAGGTATCTGTATATATATGTATATATGTATTTGTATATGCATTTTGTAGTCTTGCTCGGATTACATTCTGATCTCTTATGTGCATATGGGTTGTTGAAGCAACGATTTTTTTTTTCTTATTTTGTATTGTCTATCTTTTGGGTTTGTCATCTAATTCGTTTCTTCAGACAATGGAAACGAGATATTTGGATGTCTTTATGAAATCCAGAACTTTGGTTATTTGCAGAGAAATTGATATGTCTATTTCTCAATTTATTCGCTTCTCATTCTCGAAGAGACATTTTTTAGGTTGTGTTCTCTTCAATGGTGGTTTCTTAGTTTGGTTGTGCTATCTCTTGGTTGCATTTGCAAGAGCTTTAAAGTGATCATGTTGATGAAGTTCTTTGGGTTATTATGTCCGTGGCTTTATTGTTTTGCAGTGTGGTTTGATAATACACAATCGAAATCGAAATCAGTAATGCCTTTATTCTCAAACTTCTGTAACGCGTTGATAAATGTTTATGGAATTTCTGGGTATGTGGAATCTGCTCTCAAGCTGTTCGAGAAATTCCTGAGAAGAAAATAGTTTCGTGGTCGCCAATGATTTCTTGCTTTTGTTAATAATGGGTTGTCGAGTGAAGCTCTCGAATGCTTTGTTAATAAGGGTCTGGATTCTAACATATTGCAAATTAGATCTAAATTAGTGGCCGTGTATAATAAGGAATTGCTTTGTAGTTTGCTAATTATGTTTCCATGAATCTTATTTAGCGAAATAGTATTCAGTGGATCAGATTTCCAGGAGCCGCTCTTCGGCCATTGCTGGAATTCATAGATTTGGTTCTGGGTTTATCTTAATTTGGTACCGCGGCATTGGGTCCGTTTTGGCAGATTGTTGTCTCGAGAAGATTATCAGGTTTTCTCCAATTTTCTCCCTCCTCTTCTTGAATTTGGTTTTGTTTTGTCAATAGTTGTGATTGTTGCTTGCTCGGACAGTCTGCATTTGAGTTCTGCACTTCGGTTCAGGCCGCGACCATCCCCTCGCTCTGCAGGTACAAGGATGTCACCGTCGACGCCGCCACCGGTTCCGGGAAAACCCTAGCTTTCTGGGAAAACAAATCCTCCGCTGATCCTCCTCTCACTTGAAGGTTGAGGAGCATGGGAAATCCCTTTTGGTTCCCATTATGCGTTCTGTTTTCATTTTTGATACATTTTGAGATAACGATTGCAGGTTTTGGTTGTAATTATATCACCCACAAAGGGAGTTATCAACACAGATATATAATGTGGCACATCCATTTTCCAATGGCAAACAGGTGACTCATGAATCTCCATAGCTGCACCTGTTTCTTCTTAAGGATCTGTGAGAAAATCCACAAGATTGTTTTTTTTATATATACCCAGATGAACCAGGAACTTGTCAAACATCGATGTTTCTTCCTGGGAGAACCAATCACATGTAGAAACTCATTGAGAAGATTTCCAGAAGTCGCTATGTTTCTTACAGGTAATCTATGCTCATACATTTCAACAGTAGATTGTGTTTTTTTCCATACAATGAACTGTAAGTTTAATTGAATCGTTGTTGCAACGTGTTCGGTCGATGATAGAGTCGTTGAAAACCGATGGGCTTTCGGTATCTTAATTCGCTTCTTTATTTTTCAAGGAAATTGGAAGTACGTGGTTCTTAGCCAACGGTGTTTTTGAATATGACTGTCGGTTTATTGTTAAACCCTAATTGAACTGGCCTTTTCTGGGCTTTGTTTGTTTGCTGAGAAAATCTATTCTCTGGGATTCTTATTTAGTGTTCTTTGCTACTTTATAATGTTACTGTAGGATTGTAGACATTGTTGTTAGTATTCACTCCTTTGATTCCTAGGTCAATGTTTATCTGATTCAAGCTCTTCAATAATCTTGGGTCTAGCAACTTGGGTTGCAATTATATTCACAAAATAACTTTCAGAGTACCCTGATGATTAGTTTTTTTTGTAGATTGATTATTTTCTTCATATGCATTTTGTCATAAAAGAATATATTCCTGTTAAGTTTTTCAAAAATCATGCATTGTGTAATACAGAAATCTTATGAACTAAGCAGTACAAGAAGGGACTGAAGGCAGCAGATGCCATATTAAAGAAGTTTCCTGATCATGGGGTGAGTTGTCTTTCACCCTCAATTTCAAAAATCTCATAGCTATTGGAAGTTATAACAATTTGAAAAGTACGACTGTTCTTGGATTTGTTAGGATTTGATGATGTCTGGTTGTCACTTGAAGTATCAGCTTCTATTAACAAAATAATGATTTTATTTTTTGTTCTGGTCTAAATTAATTATTTCAACGCACTTGTCTGCTTTTGTGTTTGAAGCTTAAATCTTGCTTACTGTAGTGTATCTATTCATTTCGATTTGCTTATTGCCCTGTTCTTACTTCTGCTACATGTCATTATCGATTATCATTGGTGCCTTCAGTTGTCCCATCCCTTTATTTGAAAGACTTTTTGGTGTTATTGTTTGCCTTTTCAGAGACTTTATCCATGAAAGGGTTGACCCTAAATTGTATGGACCGATCTTGAACTTGCCCTTTCTTAATCTTGAACTGCTTGAGTCTGATCTTCAGGCTGCATTAATGGCCTTAATTAAAAGGGAGGAGGACTTAGAGGATGTCGAGACTAAGGTTCTCTCTGAACAAAATCAACTAAACCGGGCAAAGGAGGAGCTGGAACAACGAGAGGGAGAAATTGTTGAAGCTTACTTGAAGCATGAATGTCTACAAGAGGATCTAAAACGGCCGAATGTCGAGTTAGCTTCTCAGGCCAAATAGATAGAAGAATTGAAGTATAGGCTTAAGGAGAGAGATGAAGAAATTGTTGCCATGCATGCTTCGCTGACTTTGCAAGATCAAGAACTCGATAAAATGTAGAATAAAATTGCAAACAAAAGCTAAGAGGTCTCGGTGGCTATTTCTGGATCAAATCTCAACTTCTAAGAAAAGCCCACAAAGTTGTTAAGAGATAGGAAGTGGAAATACTTGCACTTCAGAGGGCCACCAAGGAGAAAGAGGAAGAGCTGGAAGATTTAGAGGCTACAAAGAAACTAGATATGGAAAAGCTCAGAGAATCATAAGCCAATTTGGAAAAGCAAACAAAGGAATGGTTGATAGCCCGGGAAGAAGTGAAAAAGCTTGAAGAGGAAGCATTGAAACGCATAGTAGAAGCTAATGAAACCATGGAGGACTTCGTAAGAGTGAAAAAACTTCTTACCGTTGTTCTAGGTAGCCATTAATGTTGGAGAAACCATTAGCATTTGAATGCATAGGAATATATTACTGGATTAGCAGACAAATGTGCCTAGAAAAAATCCAAGCAAAACTCATGGTTTATTGGATGATAGATAAGGAACATTGTGTGCAAATTTTTGCCTGTGTCTACCATCTCTTTCTTATATGTGATCTACATGACAATTTATGCTTTTGTGTGCTGTGGTTTTTTTACCAGGCTGGATGATTCAATTCCTATCAAGAAGACAATGAGGGCGATGAACTATGTAATTGACAAGGGGTAAGCATTCTCCTGGGGTACGAGTGAGTTGTTTGCTTTGCTTTTGTTGAATGGCTAACCATAGTGGTTCAGAGTTAGAAAATAATGCAGGAGGTCGGTTATTCCAAGTCGAATAGGTCATTGAAGCGACCAAGGTAAGTTAGGAATTTTGAATTCGTATCCTCTCCTCTAAAATAGTATCTTCGAGTAAGTTTAGGGAAAAGGATTTTCTTTGTTAGATAACAGGTTCTTCGTGAAGAATTTTGTTATCCTTTAGCTTTTTGCATCAACTTGATTCCATTATTATTTTCTCTTTGATTTTCTATGATGCTATTGGATTGGATTTTGTGAATGCTCTTACGTATCGATTTGGTGCCGAGATCTTGATATGTGAGTGATTCTTGCGGTTTGGTTATCATTTGTTGTTTTCCATTGTCATCTATGTCCTCCCTAATGGGCTCAATAATATCTTGACAACTTACACGCCTCACTTCTTAATTCTTCAGCAGCTTCAACCTCCATCCAAGGATCTACATATCTAGAACCATGGATAGGGATAACTTCCCACATGGTCACAAATGCGGACTTGGATTGGCATATGGAGACAACTCAAAATCTAGAACGATGGGTTGGGATGACCTTCCTTTTGATGTTGTTTGAAGTAGCTTGTAGAATGCTTAGGACTCTTTTTTGGTTATGTCAATATCTTTAAAACTCTAATCATTATGTCTAATGGTTGCTTTGTTTTTGGTTCAGTTGGTGGAGAAGGACCCCGAAAGACCAAATGTCGTTGTTCTAGGTAGCCATTAATGTTTGAATACATATTCACTAACAATTGGTGTGCCTTGATGTTGTAATTTATCAATTGTAATCATGTTCTTCGTAGACACCCGTTTTTATGCTTTATTGATTATATCATATGTGGAACAGGCCTTTAGGGAAGGATCAACAGGTCAAAATGCACACAACATCTTTGTTTGTCTCGTGCTGAAACTATTAGAGCAACGTGTCCATGTTGCCTGCAAGAAAATTATCACCTTGGAGAAGTAGGTATGTACTATATACCTAATATTATATTCGATCGAGAAATCTGATGATATTCCTGTTGAAAGAGTTATTGGTCGAAGATTATATTCGATCACACAAAAAATTATACCACTTGAAGTATTATCCTCCTCATTTGAAAAAAATAATATCCGAACTGACATTATCAGATTTTTATTTAGAGATGTTTAGAGATGTTTTATTGGTGATTTGTAATATATTGAATAATTTGTAGTTCTCAGCTTGAACCGTTGCGAAAATTCAGAACGATGTGGAGTTCTCAATTACCTCTCCCTCAGAATCATGGATAAAGTAGATAATGTGTCTATTCACGATTCTAATTCAGTCATAACTATACACAGCCCGAGCAACAACCCATCAATCTCACACTGCTACTCTGTTTCAGCTGGCAAAATAGTTGAAAAGCAGAGCCTCCCGCAACTCTGCCCATCACTCCAAGCCCACCGCAATCATAGCCCATGTTGAAACCCTACACAATAGAATCCACGGAGAGTGGTCCCCAACACACGGACAACATCACAACATATGAACTAGCTGTTGCCAACAAATTTGCAGCTTTGGCATAAACAAGAATTGCAGAGCCGTTAAGTCACCATTTGTCGTTTAGCGTACTAAGATACTATAAATCAAGCATGTATTCTCTGTAAAGGAACAAGAAACAATGATTTAATGAATAGTTTTCTTCTTTCTTTATTTCGTTCATATGGTATCAGAGTCTCTAGAAAACTCCTGAGATCTCTCCTTTTTTTCTTCAATGGAGGAAGTCGAAAACTTCCCTTTCCCTGTTCATGTTAATATCTCAAATTTCGTCACCTGAAAACTAAATGATACCAACTATCTCATGTGGAAAACACAAATCGAATCTCTGTTACAATCACAAGATCTCCTGGATTTCATTGACGGTGAAGTTACCCAACCACCCACCATAATCACCGTAAACAATAATGGTACAATCACTGAAACACCAAACCCATTCTTCCTCTCATGGCGTAAAACATACCGTCTTATCAAATCTTGGCTCTGTGGAACACTATCTGACGAAGTCTTTGGTTATATCATTGGTCTTGAAGCATCCCTACAATTCTGGCAGTCACAGGCTCGTAATTTCAATGAGATGTCAATTTCTAAAGAGTTCAATCTCCTCACTTCTCTTTAGCTTCTTACCAAAGATAACAAAACCATGAGTGAATATGTTAGACAGTTCAACATATGTGACCTCTTGAGCTCTATTGGAAAACCTGTATGAAACAACATGAAGATCTTCAGTCTGTTACAAGGCATAGAGAGACTATGAAACGTTCACCACTGTCATTTACCACTCCATGCATTGTTCTCCTTTTCCCATATACGAAAAGGTTGTCAACAAACTCCTTAGCCTGTCACTGCAAACCAAAACACAGAAACAACATGAAGTCTCTCCCCATCAAGCATTCTTATCACAAACCCCTCAAACAGAACATTTTTGTGGTAACACAATTTACTCCACTCTTTCTCGTGGTTACTACAACTGAAATTCCAGACCTTCTCCAAGAAACTTTAGGGGTTACAACTCCAGAGGAATAACAAACTACAGCTCGAGAGGGAGAGGATTCACACAACAGATTTATTCTCAACCTACAGAGCTATATTCCAATAGACAATACAACTCTAATGACATAACAAATACACCTCTACTTTGCCAAATATGTGGTAAGTATGGACACAATGCTTAAAATGTTGGCATCTCTTCGAAAACTCTTTTCAACATCAAGATATATCGCAAGCATTGAACTCAGTGAGAGTATCTGATACTGTTGGTTCTGAGTGGTACTCTGATTTAGGGGTTACTTCCCATATGACCAACAACACCTCTAACCTTAGGTCATTGCAGCATTTTGATGGAACTGGTAGTGTAATAGTAAGAGATAGCTCTTACCTTCCCATCACACATACATGCTCTACCAGTTTGAACTTAGCTGCAGGTATGATACCTCTTAACAATATTCTTGTAGTTCCATCTCTGCATAAGTCTCTATTATCTGTTTCACAATTTACCACTAAGTTTCCTTATTATGGGCTATTTCATAATGCTAATTTGTTTACTAAGGACCAAACCACTCATGCAATCATGACCAAGGGCCAGAAAACTAATGGTCTCTACCAACTAGATGCATTTGCAGCTCAAGCACTTTATTCTGTAAGACAAAAAGCAACTACGAAAACAATTTGCCACCAAAGACTCGACCGCCCCAATGATATTGTACTACAAAAAATGCAATCAAGTTGCAAGATCCACATTAACAAAAACTCTTTTAGCTTTTGTGACTCATATCAAATTGAAAAAAACTCTAAACATCCTTTTGAAAATAGTTTATCTTATGCTTCTGATATTTTTTATCTTTTGCATTGTGATCTATAGGGTCCATTTCCTGTTCTCTTTATTCAAGGTTTTAAATATTACGTGATCTTTGTGGACAATCACTCACGATTCTCTTGGTTCTTTCCACTAAAAAACAAGAGTGAATTTTTAATGTTTTCATAAGCTTTCAGAAAATGTCAAACTACAGTTCAATAGACGCATCAAAGCCTATCTATGTGATGAAGGCGGAGAATTTGACAACAAAGCCTTTATCACACATCTTACAGAATGTGTTGTCTATCTATAGATGTCATGTCCAGAAACACCAGGACAGAATGGCCTCTCGGAAAGAAAGTATCGTCATGTAACAGAACCAGGTCTATCCATGCTATTTCAGTCCAAGGTACCCTTAAACTTTTGGGTTTAAACCTTCTTTACCTCAACCTACTTGATCAATCTACTTCCCTCAATGATGTTAAATGGTAAGACACCCTACAGTATTATTCACGGTCATGATCCTAACTACATTGCTTTACGTGTCTTTGGTACCTCGTGTAGTCCATATTTAAGACCCTATATGACCAAAAAACTAGATCCACTCACTTCTTTGTGTCTTTCTTGGTTACAGCAATAGGTACAAGGGTTACAGATGTTTATTCCCACCCATAGGACGTGTTTACATAGTTAGACATGCTAATTTTAATGAAAATCATTTCTCTTTTATTGCTGAATACTCACACTTAACACCAGCACATACTACACCCTTGTACACAGCCTGGAACGAAGGAAACGAGGTAAGTATTTCTTCCACTGGTTCAGAAAATACAAGAATCTCTTCAAAATATCAGTTACGTATCTCCTTGTTGAAACAAAAACCATAGTTGCAGGTTCACTGCCACCAAGTTCCTGCATAACTAGTTCAAGCTCGACAACAACCTCGTCAGTGGTGTCTTCTTCCTCTCCTCCAATACAACATCCTCCACCAACACAAGCTAATCATCCAATGCTTACACAACACTCAAACACCAAGATTGGCATGCTTCTATGTGTGAAGAACTCGCGACATTAAAAGTAAACAACACTTGGGAGCTAGTACTGTTTGAGTCAAATATGAATATAGTTGGGTGTAAATGGGTATTTAAAGTTAAATTAAAACCTGATGGTTCCTTAGATTGACGCAAGTCTAGATTGGTGGCTAAGGGCTTTCATAGAAACGAAGGAATTGACTTTTTGGACATTTACAGCCCTATTGTTAAAACCCCTACTATCCGATTGTCTTCAGTATTATTGTTATATATAATTGGAATATTAGAAAACTCGACGTTAGCGATGCCTTCTTACATGGAACATTACACGAAACTGTCATGGTTCAATCTCGAGGTTTTGTTGATCCCAAACATCTTGGTTATGTGTGTAAATTGAAAAAATCTCTGTATAGACTTAGACAAGCCCCAGGAACCTGGTTCAACATATTTAGCTCCTTCTTGTTAGACTATGGCTTCATTTGTAGTGCTGTTGATCCATCATTATTTATTTTCAACACAAAACCATTACAATATTTTTATTACTTTACGTTGATGACATTGTATTCACAGGAAACTCAGAATCTGCATTAACCAACCTAGTTAATCTACTGCATGTAAAGTTTTTTGTGAAAGACTTAGGAAAATTACATCACTTCTTATGCGTACAAGTAATGTTTCATCCTAAAGGCATGTTTCTTCATTAGTCACACTATGCACATGATATACTCACATGAACATATATGCTACTCTGTAAACCTCTCCCCACTCCATTAACATTAAAATATAATAGAATAACAACTCTCTTGATCTTGAAAAGTTTTCTGACCCAACTTTCTTTCGCAGCATTGTTAGAGCATTACATTATCTTACACTAACACGCACCGTTCTTAGTTTTGCGCTTAATCACATCTGCCAGAAGATGCATGAACCTCTGAAAGCATACTTCAAGCTCCTGAAACACATTTTATGTTATTTAAAAGGCACCGCCAATCTTAGTTTACACATTCGCTCTTGCAGCACTACTAATCTTTACTCCTTTAGTGACAGTGATTGGGCTGGTTGTCGCGACACCAGACGCTCCATGACAAGTTATTGTGTCTTCATCGGTAGCAATCTAGTGTCTTTGGTCATCAAAAAGACAACCAACAGTCTCACGATCTTCAACCGAAGCCGAATACAGGGTAATGGCGTCTCTTGCGGCCAAAATCACATGGATTTCTTTTCTCCTACGCGACCTTGGGATTTCACAACTGCAACCTATGATTGTTCACTGTGATAACTTATCGGCAGTTCACCTTTCTACTAATCCGGAATTTCATAAAAAACCAAACATATTGAACTCGGTTATCATTTCATTCGTGAATAAGTTGGTCTAGGTTCCATTATAACTAAACATTTTAATTCTGAATTTCAAATTGATGACACCTTAACAAAATCCCTGTCTAAGGTACTCTTTGCGGTATTACGGAAGAAATTTGGCATGGGAATTCAACCCAACACAATTTTGCGGGAGTATATGTCTACACTTGATTCTCATTCATCCATAACTAAATACAATCTGAACAACAACACAACAACCTCACATTGCTACTCTGTTTCAGATAGCAAAAACATAGAAAAATAGAATCACCCGCAATTCAGCCCATCACGACCATATCCCATGTTGAAACCCTGTATGATAGAATCCACGAAGAGTGGTTCCCGAAACACAGACAATATCGGATTAGTCTTTACCAACAAATTTGTAGCTCTAACATAAACAAAAATTACAGAACCGTTATAACACTATTTGTCCTTTTAACGTACTAATATACTATAAATCAAACACATATTCTTGTGAAGGCTCTGACAACAATGATTTAATAAATAGTTTTCTTCTTTCTTATTTTGTTCATAGATAATGTAGACAATTAGATTACCCCTTAAATAGATCTGAAAGTGCAATATAAAAATGCGAATATTGTAGACCGTTTTCTAAAATAGAAGTTCGCATTATTCCTTGGATAAAGATGAGCAAGAGAGAGGCACGTATACAAGCAAGAGCCTGAGACGTGGCGCAAGAGAGCCTCATTCGTGGCAAATTAATACCGAGCCAGAGCCAACCAAAGGTGACACAGACATGTGTCATCCTCACTATAAAAATCTGACAATCTCTCTTCTGATTCTCAACGAACCTGTTTGGTTAGAAAAACAACACACAAAAGGGGAGAAAGATTCGGTTTTCTTCAGTTAAGAACAGCTTAGCCGTTCGGTTTGAAAATGGAGTCGCAGATGACTCGTCCTTCGGACCATCATTTAGGTAAGTGAATGGATCGTCATTACAAAAAAGGGGGTATTTTCATATGTATTCATATGTTTTGATTCGGGGATTTGGATTGCAGAGGAAGAGGAGCACCAAGAAAAGGGAACTACCAAAGTTTTGAAGAAAGTGAAGGAAAAAGCTAAGAAGATTAAGAATACTCTTACTAAACATGGACACCATCACGAGCATGATCAAGGGGAGCAACATATTCCTGACGATCACGATCTCGACGAAGAAGAAGATGACGACGATGATGAAATTATCACTGATCCTGAAGTGCACGGTGCACCAAGTATGTTCTTTTACTCTGCGTTCTTGTGATTTAGTTCAGTCTTTCTATATGGATCATATAGTTTGTTGTTTCCATTTCGTTTCTTTCAATGTTTCGTTCGGTTCGGGTTAGATTGGATAGGTTCGTTTTTGCTAGGTTTGTCCCGTCATATAAAGATTTATCGGTTTTGTGTTGCACAGTGTACGAATCGGCCGCCGTGAGATGCGGCGTAACAGGTCAACCGGAATCACTGGTTCATCCAGGAAAAGCTCACACTCCGGCGCCGGGGGAGATGGTTCCTCCGGGAACAAAGGTGTTTCCGGTTGTGAGCTCCGGTCAGACCGAACCGGTTGAACAGGTCCGTGATACTTCCCATGGTTTAGGAGGACTTGCTCATCCCACCAGAGTGTTTGATCTTTCGGACCGAGAAGAGAGCAGAGAGGCCCATCTGACGCCGCATAACACTCCCGTGTCTATGCTATCTGGAACAGAGGATGCTGCTAGAACGTTTGTTCCTGCT
>CM071869.1:10100116-10121519 GCA_036759665.1 Gynandropsis gynandra | reverse complement strand
CATTAACGAAGTTTCTGCTGATGAAGACCCTCTCGGTCAACGGAAAGTGAACCTGGAGAGACCTAAAGGATTGGAGGAAGATCCCGCTGCTCCTGGAGGAGGGCTTGGTTCTTCTGGTGTTGTCTCGAACTACCAGTCCAAAGTCACTGATCCCACCGGAGAAGGTCAGCAACTCTCTCCGAGATTTCGATTTTTTTTCCAAATTCGATGATATCTAACTGTGCGATCTGTTTCCAGGCGGTCAAGAAGTTGGAGTGGCACCGATCATCGAGTCTCTAGGTAAGATGAAAGTGGCAGATGCGCCCCATGATACATCAAGATCTGGATTGGAGAGAGAATTTCCGGCGAGAGGCGAACAGCTCAATCTGAAATCAGGACATGAAGTGGAAAAAGATTTTCCCACCAAAAGCCATGAACTTCATGTGAAATCAGGACATGAACTGGGAAAAGAATTTTCAACAGGAAGCCATGATCACTTCTCACCTGAATTGACTCCTCCAAAGCCTCTAGAGAACCCTGCTACAGGGAAAGCTCCAGAGTTGAAAACTCGGGCAATGGCGGATGATGAGGACATGCCAAAGCAAAGCAGCTTCACAGAGAAGATAATCTCGGCGACTTCGGTTATAGCTGACAAAGCTGCAACCGCCAAAAACGCCGTAGCTTCGAAGCTAGGTTCCTCTGGAGAAGGTGGTGGTATCGGAATCCGTGGAGAGGAAGAAACTCCAAGATCCGCCATGGAATACGGAAAGAAGATGGCCAACACCGTGACGGAGAAGTTAACTCCAGTATATGAAAAGATGAAGGGGACTGGAACCAGCGTAATGTCGAAAATGCCCCTTCCGAGTGGAGGGCAGACAAAAGAGGAGCAAGATAGGGGAGTGTCGGCGAGAGACTACCTAGCAGAAAAGCTGAAGCCAGGAGAAGAAGACAAAGCATTGTCCGAAATTATCTCCAAGAAGCTTCATTTAGGAGGAGAGAAGAAGAAAGGAACGGTCACAGAGTCTGTGGAAGTGGAGAAGAGACTGGGAGGGTTTAGTGATGAGAGGTCGGAGAAGGAGATGAAGTACGGAGAGAGCGTTGTGGGTGGGAACGAAGGCGGCGTAGTTGAGAAGCTTAGAATAGCAGTTAACTCGTGGCTCGGTGGTACAACAGAAGACGTGAAGAACAAGTCTGCAGATTCAGTTCAGGAGAGTTCACAGTCCATCGGCTCCACGATTGGTAAAGCACTAATAAGAACGCGAAAGCCAGCAATGCACTTTGAAAATGCAAACGCAAACGCTGTCTTTTGTACTATACATATATCTAATGCTTTTGAACTTGTAACGTTGGTAGGGACTCAGTTCGGACTTGCGGGAACTACAGCAGGTGATGTCGGGGACACAGGTGGTGGCGGGACTGGGGGAAGGAAGCTCCAAGAATCTGGGAACTGAGAAATGGTGCTGCTTCTTTATATGTACGGTTTTTGTGTTCTCTCTTCTCAAATGTTTCTTCTTGGGACGAGTGTTTGTGACATCTTCGATTTGATCGTTGTGTTGCACGTTACTACATACAGCTTGTCAGGAGATGAATTATGTTGTTCTATCTTGTAAAAATGGATAAAAACATTGCGGGGTTATTATACTGTATTTCAACTTTTTTCAATGTTCAAGAAATTGGTGTATAATATCATTTAGGCGTTGGGCATACCACAGGTCTGATTAGGCAGTCAAAAGGGAGAATATTTATCTTTCCCTCCTTTGTATATGAAAGATAAATATGAGAAGAGGGAAAACGAAAATTGAGAGGAGGAAAACAAAGTAGAGAGTTATTTCTTTTTATTTTCGAGTGTTTCTCTTTTATTTTCGAACAATTTTTTTCAATTTTTGAGTGATTATTTTCTATTTTCGAGTGATTTCCTTACGATCCTTCTATCCAGTTTGATCCAGTTTGATCCTGCGATCCAGTGAGTGAATCGATTTCTAAGGTTTTACCTTGCAGATGAAATTTATTATGGATTTGGTTCTTGAAAACGAAATTGTTTGTTGATTTCAAATGGGTGTGAGTCTTAATGAGTTGCTTGAGTCAAAGAGCGTCATGAGTCTTAGTGGGTCGTTTGAGTCGCAGAGGGTGAAGAGTCTCAGTGAGTCGCTTAAGACTCATGACCTTCTTCGACTAAAGAGACTCATTGGATCGCAAAGGTCACTTGAGTCGCAACGATCGCTTGAGTCGTAAGAAGTCTAATGTATTCTTAATTGTTCATTTTGCAGGTGTCACCAAAGCCGAAGTTTCTTTATGAATTTGAACAAATGGACATAATGCCAAAGATTTCAACCAAGTGTTATCCTTACGAGACATTAACGAAGTTTATAGGAATGTTAAATGAAAATGAGTTGCATTACTTCAACAAAGAGCACAATTTAGACATACATTCCATTTCCAATGTAACTTCATCCCGACAAAGGTTCAAATGTCTGTCATATTAAATCACTCACTGATTGTACGAGACAATAAAGAGTTGTGGTTTACTGTAAATGGTGTTCATATTCGATATTCTATAGTGGAACATGCACTAATTACCTCATTGAACAAAGGATCCTATCCGGGAGGATGGAAGTTTAAAGGTTTGAAACATTCAAGCTGAAGAATTTCGGTCGTGGAAAGGTGACCTTCGCATAAGTGAGTGAAAAGCTTGTGAAGGCAAAGAATTCCGTCGACTGGAAGACGTTGACAATTTTGATGGTGTTGTGGTAAGTTCTAGATAAAAAAACTTCATCAGACAATTCTATCAACCATGATCTGATTGACATGGTTGATGAATTGAAATTTTGTAAGGTTTTCCATGGGAGCGTTACACATTTGAGAAGCTTGTGGATACTTGCTATAAACATATTAGCGGGGAATCACCGAAACTAAAATGGCATTGCGGCGGTTTCATGATCCCACTCATGGTAAAATGTATATATTATTAAAATACCATGAATGTTTACGTACTTTTTATGTTCTTATCATTTTGTTTTAATGTTTAAGTTACATCCATTTGAAACCATCTTTAGTTTGGGCGAAAATGGATGGTACATTGATATGATGGATGTCGATCCATCATGCCCTAGGATGTGCAAAAAGCGGGTTAAATCCAATTTTAACTCGAAGTATGTAGACGTGATCAAGAAAATCAAAGATTCTAAGTAACAATTAAAATAGGGTCAGAATGGTCAAAAGGCTCATAATGGTTATTTGTTTTTTGTAGGATATTCAAATTATTTTGTGTGTTGAATACAACAAGGAAGCTTTACTTTTTGATCTACCGGAATACGAGGGATGCAATGATCTGGATGTTCACATATGGATGAAACATCTACAAAGAAATCAAAAGGGTATTTGTTGGGAGGACATCCGTAAGCTCGCACTGCTGATGCGAAAAGCAACTCTTGATGATAAAAAGAAGGGGAAAGAAAATGGGAGTAAGAGGAGAACAACAAGGGTGAAAAAGCAATAGAGGTTGTAGATTTTTCACTCATATCTGAAGGTGATGAAGATAAAAGATTTATAGAGGCTGAAACTGATGAAGAAAAAGAAGGTGATGCTGAAATTTAAGCTGAGAAGAGGCCAAAACTAAAGGAGAAGAAGTTGCAATCCCTCGGACACTGGATCAAAAATTGATGAAGGAAATAAAAAAAAATTGGAGAAAAGAATCATCAACGTCGTAAGAGACCTTCTAAGGGACGTCAGATTTAATTTGCCTAATCGAACAAAGGCGAAAATCCCAAAGTTGCTAACAAGGCAGAAAAGAGTAAAGACTGAAAGGCGACAAAATCAACGGTTGCCCAGAAAGATATGAACACCGGATACGAATCCATATTCAGTGTCAAGAGAATAGTCGATGGGGTCAGAGGCTGAAAATGACTCTCGAGATGGCTTAGACGAGGAGGTGGCAAACATTTCAACATTAATTGAAAAGATTACATTTGTCGTTAGTCCTTCAAGTGGTGTTCAGTCCAGCATTTCTCTACTTGAATACATTTCCAAAAAGGTCATCAAGTGGTTGCTCTTGATTTTGGCGTTGGTGTTCCCGAGGAGGTTCCTGTAGAGGATGCTGGCATTGGTGTTCCTAACGAGGTTCCTGCAGGACTCTTAACACCGAAGCGACGAAACGATACAAAGTGTTGTACTGTACAACATGTGACCAACTTTTTACCAAACTGTTATATTTTTTGAAATGTTGGGAAAAGTTTGGCGGGAATGATGGGTCACACATGTTCCCTGTAAACAGTCACAAGGTCACAAAGATCACAAGGGTTACAAAGGTAACAAATATCACAAATTACGCTTAACATTTAAATTTTGCTTTCGATACATTTAGGAACGTAAATCATGTTATTCAGATACTTTACAACGTAAATAAATGGTTATAACGGTTTTTCCCCATTTGTCACCAGAAGTTTAGAACGAATAAATGTGTTTCAAAAGTGATAGTAGTATTTTCAGAACTCGCTGGATAAATTTGAACAAATTTCAAAATAGTATATTTAAATTTTCGTCAGATTTTGACATTATTGATATTATTATCTACATTGATTCTTAATTAAAAATCTACAATTCAAAAAGTTTGAATACGTCACTTCTAAAGAGACATGCATGAGTCACATGGGTCGAATGGTCACAAAGGTCACAATAGTACTTTTTCACATAATTAGGAACAATAGATGTGAACTCGACAAATTTATGGACTTAAAAATATGAAAGGATAGAAATCATGCAACATATGACATTGTTAACGTTAATTATGCATCTTTTTAATTTATGCCAATTGAGGGTCACAAAACTGTCATATTCGGTTGCATGAGTCGGATGAGTTCCTATGATATTGGGTCGAAAATTCACAAATTATGTTGGAGGTTTAAGTTGTGCTTTTGATGCATTTAGAAATGTAAATCATGTTAATTTAGATACTTACAACGTCAAATAATAGTTAAAACAGATTTCCCCCCATGTGTCACAAGAAGTTTAGAACAAATAAATGTGTTTTAAAAGTGATAGTAGTGTTTTAAGAACTCGTTGGATAAATTTGAACAAATTTGAAATTAATAAATTTAAATTTTCATCAAATTTCGACATTATCGATATTATTATCTATATTGATTCTTACTTAAACATCAAATATTTTGAAAATGGCATTTCTAAAGAGACACACATGGGTCGCATGGGTCGAATGGTCACAAAGGTCACAATAGTCCTTTTTCACATAATTAGGAATAATAGATGTGAACTCGACGAATTTATGGATTTAAAAAGATGAAAGGATAGAAACCATGCATAATAATACATTTTCAAAGTTTAATTATGTATCGTTCTAATTTATACCAATTGAGAGTCACACAACGGTCATAATAGTCTTTTTCACATAATTAGGAACAATAGATGCGAACTCGACGAATTTATGGATTTAAAAGGATGAAAAGACGGAAACCATAAAGAATATGACATTTTTAACGTTTAAAAATGCAACATTCTAATTTATACCGATTGAGGGTCGTACAAGGGTCATAATGGGCCGCATGAGTCAGTCAGATGGGTTCCCATAATATTGGGTCGAAAGGTCATAAATATCACAATAGTCATTTTTCATATAACTAGAAACAATAGATGCGAACTCGACAAATTTATAGATGTATAAGGATGAACAGAGGGAAACAAATTTATGGATTTCACATAATTAGGAACAATAGATTAAAAAATAAGACATTTTCAACTTTTAAATATTGATTTATGATTGAAAAAGATCACAAAGGTCGCAGAGGTTACAAAAGAAAAAAAAAGTCACAAAAGGTCACAAAGGTCACAACGCGACTCAACACCATTACGAGTTCGCCAATTACCTCGACCATAAATAGCACAAATACAACATGATGTCTGAGTCTTCCGATTACCAAGACCTTAAGTAATGCAGATACAACACAATCTCATCAATCCACATTTTAAGGATTTGTGTGTGACTGCATAGATCGAGTCTACTGATTACATAGACATTGAGTAATATAGAGAGCACGATGCCCTGCGTCCACCATGTCACCTTTATGACGAACGTCACAAGTTCAGAAGGTTATAAAGATTTCTCAGAGAATTTAGGGTTAGAGACGTAGATGAAGAGATGAGAGATATGGGATTCATTCTCTAATGGGTGAGATGGTGAAACTTAGAGAACTTGATGAACCTTTTAATAGAAAGATGGATGGACATAAGAGAGTGTGTCGTAGACACATGTATTAAAAAAAAGGCATAGCTGACATTCCAAAAGACATGAGTCAGATATTCGAAACGATGAATCACAAGGGTGATATGGGTCACATTGGTCACATGGGTCCCATGGGTTGCAAGCGTCGTATGGGTCACAAGGGTCCCATGGGTCACATAGGTCCCATGGGTTGCATGGATCACATATGTCGTATATGTCGCAAGGGTCGCATGGGTCGGAAAGGTCACATGGGGTCACATGGGTCGCATATTTCGCAAAGATCACATGGGTCGTAAGCGTCGCATGGGTTGCAAAGGTCACATGGGTCCCAAGAGTTCTATGGGTTGCAAGGGTTTCAAAGTCATAAAGGTCACAATAGTCCTTAAACTTCAATGAGGAAAAATTGACGTGGACTTGACGAATTTACCGATTTTTAATGATGAAAGGACGTAAACCAAAGTTATTCTAAATAATAAAAATAATATAATATTACAAACAAGCAAACCTTTCTTCTTCTTTTTTTATGTTGGTGTTGTCTATGTTGTCATGTTTTGAACATTGTCCGTAGTGTTGGCATTTGAACCCATTTATCTCGACGAAGATGGATTTTTTTTTCGAGCCTCATCCGGTCCAGAATAACGATTTTCTATCCTCCCACGTTGCCTTTTCTCAGCCAACATAGGAGATAGAACTGTAACTTCAGAATATTGAGGAGGAATATTCCAATCACTGCAATCATGAACCGAATACACAGTTTCTTTATGAGCCAACCGCCATGTATCGTGGAGGTAGTATGTTGAACATAGTTCTGGTATCTTGTGATCTTTATCAACCTTATGTGCACTCAAAATTGCGTCATTGCATGGATACTTATCCATATCAAACATTTTACAGTCACACATTCTTTTTTGAAGATTCACTATAAATCTTCTACCCTTATTATTTCTCATCCTATACTCATTACTCAACCCATTTAATTGAATAACCTCATACATGGATATATGTCAAAACTGTTCATGTAATGTTTTCTCAACATACAGTGTTAACTTTTTAGAATGATCACCGGTAGCTGCTTCTAACCTATACCTATTGAACCATTCCACTGTCTTTGCCAAACAAATATCTAAAAGAGCTAGACCAAAATTTTTTTTAAATGGATCCAACGTGGAATTTATTGACTCGATCCCATTAATGGTTAATAAGTTATACCTTTCACCCTTAAATTTATTTGTCGACTTAACGGAATCAAGTTCCTCTTTTTCCAAATACTTTACAATATTAGGATACATGTGCAAAGGTCACAACAGTCACAAATGTCACAAAGGTCATAGAGGTCAGAATGGTAAAAAAGGTCACAATGGTCATATTTATACCTGACATTCAAATAATTAAATAGATCTTCAAATTCGTTCACTGTGTATGCTATTTCACATTTGAAGAACATTTCCACCATAGTATCACCCTTTTGAACTCTTTCTATCTTTGTTTTTATTGACGTAGCTCTTTATGTTTTGCGATATATGACGTGCACAAAAACCATGATCAGCTTCTTTCTACACTTATCTGATTGCTTTTATCAAAGCATATATGGCAATTAGATATCACAACCACATCACTTCCATTCAGTATTACCTCTTTCAACCTTGACATAAACCAGGTCCATGTATCATCTTTCTCTTTGTTGATTATTCCCCAAGCAATAGGATATTGGTGATGTTCATCATCTTGCGCAGTTGCCATGATTAAGAGGATATTGGTTATGTTCATCATCTTACACATGTATTTTCATCCTCTTATAGTCGTTCCCACAGCCATAAAAAGGTGTTTGAAGCTTTCTCGTTCACCATGTAGCTGAAGATTTGTGATAGATCTGAGATTTCTTTTTGAAAACATGTTCACTACCTTGGAGGCCTCCTATAATGATCAAAGTCATCACCACGAATCTCCTTTTGAGCCCTACATTTTCTCTTAATTCCATCAAATATGATATATTGGCATCGTACTTTGCTTTTACATGAGCCATCAAGTTTTTTATTGGATGTGATTCATATTTCTCGACATATTCTTCATTCAGTTAATCATTAACAATTGCATTGTACCCTTTGTAACTTCTGTCAATTTAAATACAAGTGAACACTTATGGATGGGATAGTGTGTTCTCACACTAAATCGTTTGGAATTCAAGATTGTTGCCACATATAATTTCCAACTACAACCATGTCCAGTAAACTTGCATCGTACTTCCCACAACTTCGAATCAGAACTCAATATTGTATTTCTAAGAGAAACTTCAAGTGAAACCTTCCTTACAAATTCCTATACATCCTTCTTGCTATCAAACTCTTGACTAATTTTAAGTTGCAATCCATCTTCTAACTCAAAGATTGAATTTTGATTGTTTTGTTTCTCGTAAACTACAATTTCTAAATTATTCTCACCATCACCATCACCATCCTTATGCTCTGTTGGCAAGTCAGTATCAACTTCATTACTACCACAAACAACTTCATAAACGACCATATTCATGACACAACCACCATCTTCTCTTAACCCCTAGTATGTTCAATATCATAATTATATGAATCCAAAATATTTATTATTTTCGTCGGATTACTCCTAACTCTATTTTTGTTATTTAAACCTACAATAGCATGATCATCATAATCTACAACACCTCCATTTTAACCTTCTCTGGTAATTCTTCCAAAAGCAGGAATTAGAGGTTTAACTTCCCTCTCAAATTACATTTCACACTTCACACTTGTTGATTCTATCTCCACATACAGTATTAGTCGAATTTCTCTTATACGATCGAACAAATAAAAAATAAGATGCTTGTTATTTATTCATTATTCATTATTTTCTTGCTATCAAACTCTTACCTAATTTTAATTTTCATCCATCTTCGAACTCGAAGACTGAATTTAGATTGTTTGGCTTCTCGTAAACTACCATTTCCAAATTATCCTCACTATCACCATCCTTATGCTCCGTTGGTACGTCAGTATCAACTTCATTACTACCTCAAATAACTTCATTCACAACCATATTCATGGCACAATCACCATCTTCTCTTAACCTACCGGTATGTTCACTATCAGAATTATCCGAATCCAAAATATTTATTGTTTCCATCGGATTACTCCAACTCTTCTTTTGTTATTTGAACCTACAATAACACAATCATCATATTCTACATTACCTCCATTCTCACATTCTCTAACAATGCTTCCAAAGTTAGAAATTAGAGTTTTAACTTCTCTCTCAATTTCCATTTTACCTTTTACACTTGTTGATTATATCTCCACATATAGCAATTTTCGAATTCCTCTTATGAGATCGAAAAAAAGAAAATAAGATGTTTTTCATTCATTATATATGTTGGCTTTCTACTTTCACAAATATTGGGCAAATAGCTTAACTTCAACTTCGTTGTATTTTTTTCACCATCTTATCTGTGCATAACTCATCAAAAAGGTGCTTGTATATCACACTAATTGGAGGACAATAGAAAAATATTCTCTGATTTTCCTGAACTCTACAAACTCATTCAGATTCTCCATTAACGTTTTTTCCCATTTACCCACTGCGACCATGTGTTTCGATATGACTCTGTGACCTAGTGCGACCGTGCGGTTGTGTGAGACTTGGTGAACCAATGCGACTCTGTGATCCACTCCGACCATGTGTTTCAATACGCATTTGTGACCGAATGCGACCATGCGACTCGATGAGACTTTGTGTCCCACTACGACCATGTATTTCAATATGACTTTGTGACCTAGTGCTACCGTGCGACGTGAAGAGACTATGTCGCTCACTACGATTATTTGACCCACTCCATTTCACTCGTTGGCTTGTTTTGACTATATCAATATAAGACTCATTTTGGAAAAAGGAGAATCGATTTATACATATTACTCACTACTCACTCGAGTTATCTAATTCACAAAAGGAACACGAAAATTTCACTATATATACCATGTTGTTTTGCATAACGTAGTTAATTCTAAACTTATTTGTAGACAACAAACAATTTCAACATATTCGCGACGAATCTGATGCCGATATCAAGCTACTCGCGGCGAATCCAATGTGGGAGAAGAGTAATTTTATGCCAGAAGAGATAAGAAAATCGAAATAAAGTAATTTTTGTACCTAAGGAGAGTGAGAAATCGATGTGCTTTGGAAGAGAGAGAAATTGCCACTTAAAGGATTGAACTTTATTTTTTTAGGGAAGGGTAAGATTGAAGTCCTAATAGCATACCAAGTGTATTTTTTTGTTTTACCCATTTTTATATAACAAAATAAAAATTGACTTTTTTACATATACGAGTAATAAATAAAAAACAATTAACATATTAATAATTAAATAAAAGAATTAACATTGATTTTAAACTCCATGTAAAATACGTTAATAAAAAAATATATAAATAAAACTAGATAGAGAATTATTTATATATGTTATTTTCTTAGTTTTTTAATTTTCTTGGGTTTTTATAAATTTGATCTCTATAATATTTCAGTTATATACATATATATTTATATGTATATATATTTACGTTTAGATCTCTTCTAAATTTTTTAGGCGTTAGGTGTTGAATCACTCTCAGTTCGGGCTGGGCACGGGTCGGGTACCCGGATTTTTGAGGGAACCCGAACCCGAACCCGGACGGGTAGACATATTTCTACCCGAACCCGAACCCGAGGGGCTCGGGTACCCGGGCTTCGAGTACTCGCCAAATGCATCGGGTACTCGCGGGTACCCGAACCTGTGCCCATTAAACTTCAACAGAACCAAAATTCTCGCAAATTTTCATCAAATCAACCAAATTTTTGTTCGTCAATGTTTTCAACCTAAATCCAGTTCTGACCTAAATGAAACAAACAACAAAGAGCTTCTTCTGAGACTTGTTGTGCTCGGTGTTCTCTTCTGAGACCTATTGACAAGCTTTTGCATCGAACAAAATTGAATTCGGATTCGAGAAAACCACAGACGGTAAGGAAGAAAATAGAAGAGAGGGTCGACCTAGGTTAGGTTAGAGCGACGGCGAGAGGTAGATGAGAGGAGGTCGACGGTGTCGAGAAGGAAGAAGAGACGAGAGGAGGTCGACGGCGTCGGGAAGGAAGAAGAGACGAGAGGGAGACCGATGAGTGAAAAGCCTTTCTCCATGTTTGCCGGCGAGTGAGGTCTCCGGTCAGAGATAAGAGAGGTTCGTGGTGGGGTTATGGAGACGGTGTATTTTTTCTGGAAAGAAGAAGGAAACAGAGATGAGAAGGAGAGGAGGAAGAAAATAGAGAAGAAAAGGGATCTAGGTATCGCAGACACTTCCGATACAGTTTGCGAGGTTTAATGGTCTTTGCGGTAGACGATGTAAGGTTGAGCTGAAAATCAATTACACAGACATTTGGGAGGCAGATCTAAGGCCTGTGAAACGCGGTGGCGCTAGCATCACCAGGGTTTGGACAAAGTTTTGTCACGATAATGGCTTTAACGTGGGTTTTACCCTCAAAGTCGAAATGGACACCGTTCTTGATGATGTACCTTGTCTACTGTTTGCCCCTATAATCTTCATATATTGAATTCCGTTGTATTTTGATTGCTTTGAACCTCATTTAAACAAAAAAAATTCATGTTTGTATTTGGTTGATTTTTTTACTATTATTCAATAGAATGTATTATTGTTAGTATCGATGTTTTTATGGATTTACTATTATTGTAATAAGGGTTGCAGAGGGTCCAAGGGTCGCAGGAGACAAAGGGTCGCAAAGGGTCCAAGGGTCACAGGGGACAAAGGGTCGAAGGGAGATAAGGGTTGTAGAGGGTCCAAGGGTTGCACGGTCCAAGGGTCGAAAGGAGACAAGGGTCGCAGTGGGTACAAGTGGTCGCAGAGGTACAAGGGTCGAAGGGAATTTATAAAAAACAATTATTGAAATAACTTTGAATAAAAAGAATTGAATGCGTTTTAACGGAAATGACTATTTAAATGAAAAAAATTACAAGCTCCACCCCGTCTCCACTGGATCAATTCCCATTAGTCAATTCACAATCTCCACCAATGAAACCTATGTCTCTCTTTAGTACTTTGGCGATGACCCAAGCAACTAGAATGCCACAATCTGCCTGAAAATCGTAGCCAAAAGGTACCCGTTCACGAAATTGTACAAAAGACAAATAGGAGGATTAAATTACAAGGCGGTGAATCAAGTGGTGTTGTGGATGCGATATTACACTCTCCAGTTGCCAGCTCTTCTTTTTGGTCATCAGCGGTGGCGAGGAGGTTTTTGCTCGCGAAGATGAAAGAGATTTTGTAATGAAGAGAAATTTTGATCTTGAGTAGTCTGATCATGCATATCATATGAGATTTGTTGGTATGATGGTTGAACTCGGTTTGTATCCATTTGTTGTTATTATTATCCCTTCATTGTCATCGAAAAGACATGAATATCAGTTTATGTTTGTGAAGTTGCATTCATGTTTATACATGCATGCGTAAGTTGGTGGTTGTGTGTAAGTATACAAACATTTTCATACGTAGGAAGAAACACCCATATTCACTTTCTCAACTTCATTATAAATGATACTTAAATATATATTATTCTCCAAACCGTGGGTTTTATTTTCTTAAAAAAAGGAAAAAAGGTTGAAGTTTGAAAGCTTCACATACAGAAAAACACAATTATTCTTATTCTTCTTACTTTTAAAAACAATTCGCTTTTGATAATTCTTTTTTTAATTTCCCATATGATATGACTGATGTTGGTCATGAATTTATGTCATTTTCTTAAAATATATTTTCAAACTCTAAAAAATATTAAGAACTAAAGCATATAAAAATATAAATTCCATATTTGAATAATACTTTATTCGTGTACCCACATCATTGTCGAATGTCAAAAAACAAATTTGTTTTTTTTAATTTCATTATCTAATATTAAAAAAATATATTTAATCTATTTTGAATGAAAATAGAATCTTAATCTAAAATTACAAATGTTAAAGATTATGTTAAATTAAAATTAAAACATAAAAAATAGAATATGTAACATCAAAACTAATTTTAATAATAAACCAAATTATTTAACAAATTAATACAAATTACTAATTTATAGTTTACCATTTATACAATTTAAAATCGATATCGGAAATTATTATTAAAAACTAATACACTATTAAATTAATATATTAAATTGCTTACAATTTATATAAATTAAAATCAATAACGAAAATTATTATTAAATAAATTAAAATACAATTATTTTGTATTTTACATACCATTATTTATACAGTTAGTTACCCAAATGTTACAATTATCCACATTGATATATAAATTATTTAACTTTTATATTAAGATACCATAATAATAATAATATATATAATACATGTACACTTGTATATAAATATATATATACACCAAATGTTACAATTATCCACATTAATATATGAATAATATAATAGTTATATTAAGATCCCATAATATATATATATAATACATATACACGTGTATTATATATATTATACATTTTAAATACCCAATTAATATATTATATATATATATTTACTACAAAGTCTACAAATACATTAATTTGTTGTTGTATAAAAATGATTTTGCATTGTATTATATATATGTGTGTGTATATATAAAATATGGCGTGATTGCCACCTCAATTATTTATAAAATTATAATTATAATTTATCTATATATCAAAATAATTCACTAGATTAAATGTTATAAAGTTTATTTAAGCATTTTTAAATTTGATAGGATTTTTATTTATACACTTTTTTATTTATATTTTTTTTCCTATGGCATTAGATAGGAAAAACTTTTTCAAATTATATGTTCAAACGTATAATTAATTGTATTGTAATAAAATACATTAAATGTCTATTAATAATACATTAATACATATTTAATTTATAAAAAAAACCATTATTGAAATAACTTTGAATAAAAAGAATTGAATGCGTTTTAACGGAAATGGCTATTTAAATGAAAAAAATTACAAGCTCCACCCCGTCTCCACTGGATCAATTCCCATTAGTCAATTCACAATCTCCACCAATGAAACCTATGTCTTTCTTTAGTACTCTAGCGATGACCTAAGCAACTAGAATGCCACAATCTACCTGAAAATCGTAGCCAAAAGGTACCCGTTCACGGAATTGTACGAAGATAAATAGGAGGATTAAATTATAAGGGCGGAGAATCAAGTGGTGTTGTGGATGCGATATTACACTCTCCAGTTGCCAGCTCTTCTTTTTGGTCATCAGCGGTGGCGAGGAGGCTTTTGCTCGCGAAGATGAAAGAGATTTGGTAATGAAGAGAAATATTGATTTTGAGTAGTCTGATCATACATATCGTATGAGATTTGTTGGTATGATGGTTGAACTCTGTTTGTATCCATTTGTTGTTATTATTATCCCTTCATTGGTATCGAAAAGAGATGAATATCAGTTTATGTTTGTGAAGTTGCATTCATGTTTATACATGCATGCGTAAGTTGGTGGTTGAGTGTAAGTATACAAACATTTTCTTACATAGGAAGAAACACCCATATTCACTTTCTCAAATTCATTATAAATGATACTTAAACATATATTATTCCCCAAAACATGGGTTTTATTTTTTTAAAAAAAGGAAAAAAGGTTGAAGTTTGAAAGCTTCACATACAGAAAAACACAATTATTTTTATTCTTCTTATTTTTAAAAACAATTCGCTTTTGATAATTCATTTTTTAATTTCCATATGATATGACTGATGTTGGTCATGTATTTATGTCATTTCTTAAAATATATTTTCAAACTCTAAAAAATATTAAGAACTAAAACATATAAAAATATTAAATTTCATATTTGAATAATACTTTATTCGTGTACCCACATCATTGTCGAGTGTCAAAAAACAATTTTTTTTTTAATTTCATTATCTAATATTAAAAAAAGTATATTTAATCTATTTTGAATTAAAATAGAATCTTAATCTAAAATTATAAATGTGAAAGATTATGTTAAATTAAAATTAAAACATAAAAAATAAAGAATATGTAACATCAAAACTAATTTTAATAATAAACCAAATTATTTAACAAATTAATACAAATTACTAATTTATAGTTTACCATTTATACAATTGAAAATCGATATCGAAAATTATTATTAAAAAATAATACAATATTCAATTAATATATTAAATTGCTTACAATTTATATAAATTAAAATCAATAACGAAAATTATCATTAAAACAATTAAAATACAATTATTTTGTGTTTTACGTACAATTATTTATACATGTAGTTACCAAAATGTTACAATTATCCACATTGATATATAAACTATATAACTTTTATATTAAGACCCCATAATAATAATAATATATATAATACATGTACAAATGTATATAAAAAATATATATATATACATCAAATGTTACAATTATCCACATTAATATATAAATAATATAATTGTTATATTAAGATCCCATAATATATATATATATTACATATACACGTGTATTATATATATTATACATGTTAAATACCCAAATTAATATATATATATATATTTACTACAAAGTCTACACATACATTAATTTGTTGTTGTATAAAAATGATTTTGCATTGTATTATGTATATATATGTGTATATATAAAATATGGCGTGATTGCCACCTCAATTATTTATAAAATTATAATTATAATTTATCTATATATCAAAATAATGGGGTAATTTCAAAAATACCTTCTTAGGGCTAAAAGACTTCAAAAATACCCTTTCCGAAAAAAAAAATTTCGCTTCAAAAATACCCTTATAAATGCTAAAATTCCCAAAATACCCCTGCGACCCTTCTACCCAGTTTGACCCAGTTTGACCCTGCGACCTAGTGACCCAGTACGATGGAAATCACTGAAAATGACTGAAACATTGTTGGAAATCGCTCGAAAATTGCTGCAAACCGCTCAAAATAGAAGGAAATCACTCGAGAATGGAAAGAAATCACTCAAAAATTGAAGGAAATCGTTCAAAAATAGAAGGGAAACACTCGAAAATGAAAGAAAATAGCTCTTTACTTTGTTTCCCTCCTCTCAATTTTCGTTTTCCCTCTTCTCATATTTGCTTTTCCCTCCTTTGTATGTGTTTTTCATTAAGGGCACATATGTCTTTTCTCCAATTTTTTTTCCATCAGATTTAGGAGGATAGTTTTGAAGTGTTTTAGCCCTAAGAGGGCATTTTTGATATTCTCCCCAAAATAATTCACTAGATTAAATGTTATAAAATTTATTTAAGCATTTTTAAATTTGATAGGATTTTTATTTATACACTTTTTTATTTATATTGTTTTCATATGGCATTAGATAGGAAAAACTTTTTCAAATTATAAGTTCAAACGTGTAATTAATTGTATGTTAATAAAATACATTAAATGTCTATTAATAATACATCAATACATATTTAATTTATAAAAAAACCGTTATTGAAATAACTTTGAATTAAAAGAATTGAATGCGTTTTAACGGAAATGGCTATTTAAATAAAAAGAAATTACAAGCCCCAACCCGTCTCCACTGGATCAATTCCCATTAGTCAATTCACAATCTCCACCAATGAAACCTATGTCTCTCTTTAGTACCCTGGCGATGACCTAAGCAACTAGAGTGCCACAATATGCCTGAAAATCGTAGCCAAAAGGTACCCGTTCATGGAATTATACGAAGACAGATAGGAGGATTAAATTACAAGGCAGAGAATCAAGTGGTGTTGTGGATGCGATATTACACTCTCAAGTTGCAAGCTCTTCTTTTTGGTCATCAGCGGTGGCGAGGAGGCTTTCGCTCGCGAAGATGAAAGAGATTGGTAATGAAGAGAAATTTTGATCTTGAGTAGTCTGATCATGCATATCGTATGAGATTTGTTGGTATGATGGTTGAACTCTGTTTGTATCCATTTGTTGTTATTATTATCCCTTCATTGGCATCGAAAAGAGATGAATATCAGTTTATGTTTGTAAAATTGCATTCATATTTATACATGCATGCGTAAGTTGGTGGTTGTGTGTAAGTAAACAAACATTTTCATACGTAGGAAGAAACATCCATATTCACTTTCTCAAATTCATTATAAATGATATTTAAACATATATTATTCTCCAAACCATGGGTTATATTTTTTTTTAAAAAAGGAAAAAAGATTGAAGTTTGGAAGCTTCACATACAGAAAAACACAATTATTCTTATTCTTCTTATTTTTAAAAGCAATTCGCTTTTGATAATTCATTTTTTAATTTCGCATATGATATGACTGATGTTGGTCATGTATTTATGTCATTTTCTTAAAATATATTTTCAAACTCTAAAAAATATTAAGAACTAAAGCATATAAAAATATTAAATTCCATATTTGAATAATACTTTATTCGTGTACCCACATCATTGTCGAATGTCAAAAAACAAATTTGTTTTTTTTTTAATTTCATTATCTAATATTAAAAAATATATTTAATCTATTTTGAATGAAAATAGAATCTTAATCTAAAATTATAAATGTTAAAGATTATGTTAAATTAAAATTAAAACATAAAAAATAAAGAATATGTAACATCAAAACTAATTTTAACAATAAACCAAATTATTTAAAAAATTAATACAAATTACTAATTTATAAATATTAAATTAATATAAAAATTAAAATAATTTAATTGCATTAATTTATCCATTAACAACACCTTTAAATATTGCCTTTAATATGTATTTGTATGACCATTTATATATATTTTTTACTATAACGTCTACAAATACAACATGTATAATAGTATATCATAAATTAAAAACTTAATGAGTGTTTAACAATAATTGAAATTTAGATCTAATGACTAATATATTGAAATAAAATAAAATTAGTAATTAATGTGTTGATTTTGGGTTGTAATATAAATTCTTTATTAATATTTATTAATACATGTAAACGTATATAAATTCTTTATTAATACATGTAATATAAATTCTTTATTTAATACATGTGCACGTATATATATGTATGATAAATTTTCTTAAAACATATACGTAACATCAAAAATAATTTGATGTTAATATTAAAATCAACACATTATTTATTTATGGATAATATAATTTTATCATATAAAATATAATGAATTCACATATGTGTAACATATACGTAACATCAAAAATAATTTGATGTTAATTTTGTATACATATATATATATACATTTATGTTAAATTAAAATTAAAACATATACGTAACATCAAAAATAATTTTAACAATAAAGAAAATTATTTAACAAATTATTACAAATTACTAATTTATAAAATGTTAATATTAAAACAATTTAATTGCATTTATTTACCCATTAACAATACCTTTAAATATTGCATTTAACAATAAAGAATATGATCATTTTTTTCTTACTATAACGTCTACAAATACAACATGTATAACAATATATCATAAAACTAAAAACTTAATGAGTGGTTAACCATATTTGAAATTTATTTCTAATGACTAATATAATGAAATATAATAAAATTATTAATTAATGTATTGATTTTGGGTTGTACTATAAATTCTTATTAATATTTATTTCAGATATTTTAAAATAATTTGTATTCCCAAAAATATATATAAACCATCATATATTATATAATAACATTATATAAGAATTACGAACGTGTAAAATATTTAATTTTAATTTAAGTTTCATTAAATCCACATTGACAATTTAATCAACATAATCCATTCTCTATATAAATTCACTAACATATTCAGTCAAATATTCATAACATATCATAGCAATTGACTAAATAAAGCACCGTATTTTCTAATGGATCCATTGAAAATACCCCAAACAGATATATTACCACAACACATAATGTTCGATGAATTAATCATTGGACGTTATTTTCAACCCATTATCGCAAGAGTTTTTCGCGTTTGGGAAGTCTGTAATGTGAAAAAAATGGGCAAATAATGTGGATGGACAATTGTATGTTGCATTTTCACGAGTAACTTCATCCAACAGACTTAGAATTTTGGATTTAAATGGAGAAGGCACAAGAGCTTCATCCATGACAAATGTTGTACCGAATGTTCGGTCGCAAAAATTCTTCAAGTTTCCAATAATTATTGATGCTCTTATCATATATGCATGGCTAATTTACTAATATTTGCTAAAATTTTAAGGTTGACGTTATATTGACATCAACTTTCTCGGAAATTTATATCAACAATTGGATCATATACGTCATTAACGTAAACGATAAATTTGCTAAAGGCCCTTCATATTGCATTTCAATTACTTTACCTTTATATATTATAGACTTTTATAATATTTTTATAATAAAACTACAAAATAAATATATCCTGCGCAACGCGCGGATACCATCCTAGTGTAACCAAATAAAAACAATTCCTATGTATGAATTTGTTACGAAAAAATATTAATGCATATTTAGTAAGTGAGAAATCTCAATTACAATACTGCAATTACTACGCTCACTTATAGATAAATATTCATATTTTGTTTATAAAATTTTGTTAAAGAGAAAATATACCAATAATTCTTGAACTTGTTTCAAACGGAAACCGAAAAATATATGAACAAGTTTTTTCAAATATATAACTCTTAACAGATTATTGTTTGAATTCTTATACAAGTTGCAAAGATGTATACTTCCTTAGACCTTCGCAAGCATTCTCTCACTTGGCTGCCTCACGAGAAACGTGGCAAAGTCCATCATATTAAGAATATCAAGATATTATCTCTTTTCATTCAAGGCAGAAAATTCAGTCGACCGAAACAAAATCGTATATCAAGACCTTTGAAAAAATATACACATGTAATAAAATTAGAAGAAGGAAAATAGGTCAAGGAAAAATATAAACATATGTAATATACTATTTATATAATATTATGGACCATTAGCGGAATATCAGATATATTCTCATAGGGCTAAACCGCTTCAAAAATACCTTTCCCTAAAATAATTATTTAATCGGCGAAAAACTGGAGAAAAGACAAATTTGCCCTTAAATTTCAAACGTGAAAAAACCCACGTTCTACAGTTTTTCGACGTGAAAAACTGTCAAACCATGTAAAAAACAAGAAAGAATAAGTGATTTCGAAGTTGAGAGGGATCGATTTGAAGTTGGCAAGAAGAAAATGGCTAGAATCAGCCGCAACAGTGAAGAAGAGAGCACGAGTCAATCTTCAATGCCGTCAATAAGTGTAAGTAGATCGATTTCTAGGGTTTTGCAGGTTGTCGAGTCGCAAAATGGTTTATTGATTTGAAATGGTGTGAGTGTCGGTGAATCTATTGAGTCTCAGTGAGTCGGTTGAGTCGCAAGAGTCGGTTGTCTCAATGATTCGGTTTGGGTCGCAATGGTCGCTTGAGCGTCTAGGGGTTCTAAGTGTCGTTTGAGTCGGTTGTCTCAGTGAGTCGATTTGGGTCGCAATGGTCGCTTGAGCGTCGCAGAGGGTCTAAGGGTCGTTTGAGTCAGTTGTCTCAGTCAGTCGATTTGGGTCGCAATGGTCACTTGAGTCGCATGTGTTTGTTGAGTCGCATAGGTTGGTTGAGTCGGCATTGGTCGGTTGAGTCGCATGAGTTTCAATAAGTCGGTTGAGTGTCGCAGAGGGTCCGAGGGTCGTTTGAGTCGCATCGGTCGGTTGAATCGCATGGGTCGCTTGAGTCGGTAGAAGTATAATGTATTTTTAATTGATTGGTCATTCTGCAAGTGGCGCCAAAGCCAAAGTTTGTGTACGAATTCAAGCACATGGACAGAATGCCAAAGATCACCACCAAGTGTTATCCTCACGAGACCATGACAAAGCTGAGAGGAATCTTAGATGAATACGAGTTGCATTACTTCGAGAAGGAGTCACAATTTAAGCATTTATTCCATTTCCAATTGGACTCCAAATTGACTAAGGTTCAAATATCTATCCTCCTAAATCACTCCGTGATTGTACGAGACATGAATGAGCTGAGGTTCGTCTTAAACGGTGTTCCCATCCGGTACTCTATAATGGAGCACACGCTAATTTCTGGATTGAAATGCGAACCATATCCCAAAGGATGGGAGTCCAAAAGGAGTATACATTCAAGCGGAAGAATTTCGGTCGTGGAAAGGTGACCCCCGCACAAATCATTGGAAAGCTTGTGAAAGTGAAGAATGCCGA
>CM071869.1:10055866-10100062 GCA_036759665.1 Gynandropsis gynandra | reverse complement strand
AATTCCGACGACCGGAAGAGGTTGGCAACTTTGATGTCTTTGGCGCAAGTTATGGCTCACGAGCCTTCATCAGACAACTCTATCAGCCATGATCTCATTGACATGGTTGATAACTTGGAATTTTGTGAAGACTTTCCATGGCGGCATTACACATTCGAGAAGATTGTGGATACTGGCCCAAGCACGTTAGTGGGGAATCACCTAAACCAAAATGGTATTGTGGCGGTTTCATGATCCCACTAATGGTAAGTTGTATATATTATTCGAATAACTTGAATGTTTTCGTACTTTTTGCATTCTTATCATTTTGTTTTAATGTTTCAGTTACTTCCATTCGAAACCATCCTTAGTTTGAGCGGAAGGGGATGGTATGTTGATGTTATGGATGCGGATCCATCATGCCCAAGAATGTTCAAGAAGATGGTTAAATCCAGTATTAACCTTAAGTATGTAGATGTGATAAGGCTGATCGAAGATTCTAAATTAACAATTACACAAGGTTCACAAGGAAAACAAGGGTCACAGAGGGTAATAATGGTTATTTTTTGTTTTTCAGGATATTCAAAGTATTCTTCGTGCTGACCACGAAGAGAAAGTTTTAATTTTTTATCTATACGATTATGAGGGATACCACGATCCCGATGTTCAGATATAGATGGAACATATTCGTAGAAATCAGAAGGGTATTTGTTGGGAGGACATCCGTAAGCAAGAATTTCTGCCGCGAAAAGCAGTTCTTGGTGATAAAAAGAAGGGGTAAGGGAAGGGAAAAGTGAAGGGGACGAAGAGGAAAAAGAGCGTGGGCGAAAAAATGATAGAGATTGAAGACTCGGAAGATGAAGGAAGGGTAGGTGTTAGTGAAGCTGTGAAGAAAGAGATGGTGATGTTGAAGTTGATGCTGAAGCTGAAGCTGAAAGAGAAGGTGAGGATGAAGCTGAAGGAGAAGAAGCTGCAGTCCGTCTGACACTGGAGCAAAAATTAATGAAGGAAATAAAGGAGTCGGAGAAAAGAATCATCAACGCCGTAATAGATCTTCTAAGGGATGTCGGGATTCATTTGCCTAATCCAAAAGCACATGCGGCAAACCAATCTTCCGGCACTGTTAGAGATGATGATTTTGAATCCCTTCAACGCCCATATCCAGTGTCAAGAAAAGAGCCAAGCGAAGAGCTGGTTGATGAATTCCTTCAACGTCCATATCTAGTGTCAAGAAAAGAGCCAAGCAAAGAGCCGGTTGATTCAGAGTTTGAAAATGACTCGGAGATGGCTCCGAAGAGGATTTGGCAAACATTTCGAGATTAGTTGAAAATATCGCATCTGACGCCACCATTCCTCTAACTGCATACATTTTCGGAGAGGTTACTACAGTCGTTGCTCCTGTTGAAGTTCCACCAAGTAAGTAATAAAATAGTTAAAAAGTTTATTTGAGTCAATTTCCATCGAGAGTCGGCATGGGTCGCAAGGGTCGCATGGGTCGCAAAAGACGCATAAGTCACACGGTCGTATAAGTCGAAGGTCCCATAAGTCTATGGGTCGGTATATGTCGCACGGTCGTATAAGTCCAAGGGTCGTATATGTCGCACGGTCATATAAGTCCCATGGGTCGCAAGGGTAGCATCCAATGAGTGAAGTAATTTTATGCAGATGCTCCAGTGGTTACTGTCGATGAAGTAGCCGACGAGGAAACTACAGTCGATCCAGTCGAAGAGGTCGCCCCTAAGGATAAGGAGGTTCCTTCCGAGGAAAATACAGTCGGTCCAGTCAAAAAGGCCCCCTCTAAGGATAAGGAGGTTCCTGCCGAGGAAACTACAGTGGATCCTATCGAATAGGCCCCCTCTAAGGATAAGGAGGTTCCTTTCGAGGAAACTACAGTGAATCCTGTCGAAGAGGCCCCCTCTAAGGATAAGGAGGTTCCTTCCGAGGAAACTACAGTGGATCCTCTCGAAGAGGTCCCCTCTAAGGATAAGGAGGTTCCACCAAGTAAGTACGGTCTTCTGAGTCACAAAGGTCGAATTGGTCGTATGGATCGAATGGATCACAAAAGGTTGAATGGGTCGTATGGGTCAAATGGGTCACAAAAGTTCGCATAGGTCGTAGGTCATGCATAGGTCGCTGGGCCGCCATATGTTTAATGAAGTAAATTTTATGTAGGTGCTGGACCTTTATCGAAGGAGTCTGCGGTATATGTTGAACCTCCGCCAGTACCTAAACGATTTTTAAGACCACGGAAGGTATATGTTAAACCTCCACCGGCGAAAAGAGCAAGAACAGTGCGAAGGCGAGGGCGAGGGAAAGATGATGGTGGAGTCCAAGAACTCGAAAAGAAGGTTATTCAAGAACCCAGAAAAAGGTGGTTCTAGAACCCGATAAAAAGGTGGATGAAGAACCTTCGTTCTGGTGGAAGCCCAAGGGATTAGAAAAGGGCTCGATAACCTGAGAACCTTCGTTCATTGACGCAAGCGGTGAAAGGTTGACTGCTCTATATATGTTCCTAACGAAACCTGGACATGAGAGTTGGTGGAAATCTGATCTAGACACTCCCCGGGGGCAAGAGTTTTGGAAGATTATATTAACGCGCCCAATGTATGGCTTGAAGATGATGTAAGTTATTTTAAACACGAGGTCACAGAGGTCATTTTGTGTCATATGTATTCATGTGTGTTAGTTTTTTTTTGCAGCAATTGGACGAGGCGTTGTTATGCAGTATTATCGCATGAAGACATTCCCCGTGGTATTTAAGAAACTTTACGTTTGTCCTCGTAATTTCATGCAGATCCTCAGCTGTGGTCGTACGAGAATATGAACACTTTGCCGAAATTTCTTAGTGACACACTTTGCCGAAATTTCTTAGTGACTGTTTGAATGGCAAGTATCCATTCAGAAGTACGGAACCAAGTGCTTTCGAAGGCTTTGTCTCGGTTCTAAACATTCCATCGCTCAAGAGTATATATGACGGATGTCACTGGGTAGCCATCAAAGCGGATTTCAAAACCCGATACATCACGGTATACGACTTGCCAGATGAGGCTTAAGAAAACGCATATCGATCTGGTGATTGAGAATCTAAGAAAAGCTATCCCCCAGATATTCATTCTCAGAGGGTTTCCTTCTTTGGCTTCTGGAGAAGATAAATGAAAATATGAGTATTGTGAAGGTATGACACAGAACAAAAAGCGGGAATGACTGTGGTGTTTACTCGTACAAATTCGTAGAAGCCTAGGTAATGAAAGCACGTAATGATTTGCACTGCATTTGCAACGAAAATGTTCTTTCCATGCCTGAGAAAATTGTGGCGGAGGTATTTAGTAATGGAAAATGTATCCCTCCACCCTGAGATTAACTTGATATTTGGTACATTGTTATTCTTTTTAATATTTGGTACATTGTTATTTTTTGATATTTGGTACATTGTTATATTTAAATATTTGGTACATTGTTATTTTTAAATATTTGGTACATTAAACCTCCACCGGCGAAAAGAGCAAGAACAGTGCGAAGGCGAGGGCGAGGGAAAGATGATGGTGGAGTCCAAGAACTCGAAAAGAAGGTTATTCAAGAACCCAAAAAAAGGTGGTTCTAGAACCCGATAAAAAGGTGGATGAAGAACCTTCGTTCTGGTGGAAGCCCAAGGGATTAGAAAAGGGCTCGATAACCTGAGAACCTTCGTTCATTGACGCAAGCGGTGAAAGGTTGACTGCTCTATATATGTTCCTAACGAAACCTGGACATGAGAGTTGGTGGAAATCTGATCTAGACACTCCCCGGGGGCAAGAGTTTTGGAAGATTATATTAACGCGCCCAATGTATGGCTTGAAGATGATGTAAGTTATTTTAAACACGAGATCACAGAGGTCATTTTGTGTCATATGTATTCATGTGTGTTAGTTTTTTTTTGCAGCAATTGGACGAGGCGTTGTTATGCAGTATTATCGCATGAAGACATTCCCCGTGGTATTTAAGAAACTTTACGTTTGTCCTCGTAATTTCATGCAGATCCGCAGCTGTGGTCGTACGAGAATATGAACACTTTGCCGGAATTTCTTAGTGATTGTTTGAATGGCAAGTATCCATTCAGAAGTACGGAACCAAGTGCTTTCGAAGGCTTTGTCTCGGTTCTAAACATTCCATCGCTCAAGAGTATATATGACGGATGTCACTGGGTAGCCATCAAAGCGGATTTCAAAACCCGATACATCACGGTATACGACTTGCCAGATGAGGCTTAAGAAAACGCATATCGATCTGGTGATTGAGAATCTAAGAAAAGCTATCCCCCAGATATTCATTCTCAGAGGGTTTCCTTCTTTGGCTTCTGGAGAAGATAAATGAAAATATGAGTATTGTGAAGGTATGACACAGAACAAAAAGCGGGAATGACTGTGGTGTTTACTCGTACAAATTCGTAGAAGCCTAGGTAATGAAAGCACGTAATGATTTGCACTGCATTTGCAACGAAAATGTTCTTTCCATGCCTGAGAAAATTGTGGCGGAGGTATTTAGTAATGGAAAATGTATCCCTCCACCCTGAGATTAACTTGATATTTGGTACATTGTTATTCTTTTTAATATTTGGTACATTGTTATTTTTTGATATTTGGTACATTGTTATATTTAAATATTTGGTACATTGTTATTTTTAAATATTTGGTACATTGTTATTTTCAAAATATTTGCTACATTTTTAAAATAAAAGAAGTCGCAGTGGTAAAAGGGTTGAAGGGATCCGAGGGTCGCAGAGGCTCAAGGGTCACAGAGGTACAAGGGTCGTTCGAAAATTGTACCCGTTCGACCCTAACCCATGCGACCCTCGGATCCCTGCGACTCTCTGACCCCTACGACCCTTTTATCTCTACGACCCTCGAACCCCTTATATTTACAAATACAATTATTTACAAATAATATGAATAATTTATTATTTTTAATTTATAAATAATATGAAAAATTTATTATTTTTTATTTACAAATAAAATTATTTATAAATTTACAAATAATATAATTAATTTATTATTTCTTATTTACAAATACAATTATTTACAAAGGATTGACTCGAATCTCTGTGACCCTTGTCCATCTGCGACCCTCGGACCCGTACGATCCTTGTCCCTCTGCGATCCTTTTATCTCTGTGACCTTGTCCTTTTGCAACCCTTTTATCTCTACGACCCTTGTCCCTCTGCGAGCCTTTTATCTCTGCGACCCTTGTCCCTCTGCTACCCTTAGACCCCTGCGACCCTTGTCCCTCTACCACCCTTGTTCCTCGCGACCCTTGTTACAGTTATAGTAATTCCATAAAAACAGCGATCCTAAGAATAATACTTACTATTGAATCATTGTAAAAAACCATCCAAACACAAACATGTAGTTCAAGTTCAAATTAATGTTCTTGTTCAAAGGAGGTTTAGAGCAATCAAAATACAACTGAAAATCAAACACTGTTATTGTGAGGCCCTGTTTGAGGGAAAACTGAAGCACAAGTGTTGGTCTACTCGCATATATTTCGACTGCGAGGGTACCACCCTCGGTCATTCGATGATCGAGATAAAACTCTCTCCAACCCCTTCTAATGATGTGCCACCACGTGCCACGAGCCTTAGATATGCCTCCCACGGCAGTCCGTATCCTATCATCAGATATATCTTACATCGTCTATGGTAAAGACCTCTCGACCTCGCAAACCCTATTGGAAGTGTCTGCGACATCCGTAGAAAGGAATAAAAATCGTGAAAATCCTTACCCAAGTTGCGACATCACCCAAGTCCGTATTGAAGTCACATACCAATTAATCTATGGACAGATTCGAACGAGTGAGTGGTACCACAGCGATTGGTAAAATCCTCTGAGCAGGAGTAGCGAAGGTGACGTGAAACACCATGTCACCTTCGTGGGTGAAAAGTAAGTAACCCCAATACTTAAGTGTAGGTCGTTGGAGAAATCTTTCCACCCATCAGTGAATCTGAAGCCATCCAACTTAATTCCCATCTTCTGTTAGACCCATTTGATTTAAGCGGTTCCGTTTTTTTTCCCTCGTTTTCCCGTAAATATAATCATCGAAGAATATCTTCGGGATGTCCTGTTGATGCGTTATCAAAGTTAAACAAATAACCTAAACTACGCGCAAGTGCACGACACGTGTGTAGTACTTCAGGTGTCGAATCCACAGGGACTACGCAACACAACCTAAACTCAAAGTACGAATCAAACTTGCTAACGAACGAAATATGGTTTTGAGAATGAAATACTAAAAAGAAACAAAAAAACTAGTTCATAAGAATGAGACAAACGTTCCAGGAAACCGGTTTCACCACAAGACTACCGAAACCAACAATCAACCTATCTATCATGCAATCCCAGTCAAGTTATCTAAGACAGACGATCCTATTATGATATCTACCCTCTCTCGAGGCATAGACACGTGATATAATCAAGTTATCCCCTACTTTCGTGGCTGACACTGTGAACTAAACCCATAAGACCTGTGATTCATCCGTTTTACCCTCAAGCGTTGCTACCCTACTTTTGTGGCCTAACCTCGGTTGTTCTAAACCTGATCTTCTAAGACTAGAATTCTCATTTCGGTCCTTCTCCTAATCCCTAACACATGCATCTATGTGGCCATCACAAACAAAAGTAAATTAAGCACTCAGATAAAGAATAGATAAACGAAAACAGGAAGATGCATTCAAAGATAAATCAAAAGTGGTTTCGGGATAGCCATGGGCTAATCCCTTCTCCTAGAACAAACAAACTACTCGCTCATTCGTCCGTAAACAAACATAAACGAAATAGAGAGTCTAAGGAACATGAAAACCAAACGAAACCGAAGTCTTGGGTTGATCTCCAATGCCCCTTGCAAGTCTCCTTCGCAAGAACCTTCTTCCTTCTCTCTACTCTCCCTCCTCGATCAAGAACTGAAATCTGAGTGAATGAGCTCGACCTCCCACTCCTCTCTTCCTCTTTCCTTCCTCGTTTCTTTCCTTTTCTCCCTCTCTCCCTTTCGGCCATTCAGCTCTTCCTTATGTTGCAGCAGCCATCGATTGTTATCTTTTTATGAGTTTCCATTCTTGAATAAGTTGTGTGACGTTTCCATTACTTTCTCCAACAAAATATCACTTATTCCTTTTCTCTAAAGTCGTTTTCCTTATTGTATAAGTCCCCAACAAACTCCCATTTATTTTAAATCAAATTAACTTATTTGGAGTTGCAGATGATGGACGCGATCCGCGCGGGTTGGGTAAGTGACCCGCTCGGATACAGAGCGGATGATCGCGTAAGAACGCGATGGAGAAAGAGGCAACCCGCTCGGGCTAGAGGGTGCCCTGGTCGGGCTGTGCTGCTGCCTGCTCGGGCTGTGGTGTTGCCCGCTCGGGCTGTGGCCCCGGGCGTGGTAGTTCTTGCCCGACTCGTGCTCAATTTGCTGGACAAAATCACCGTAACAAATGCCCGCTCGGGCTAGGGAGTTACCCGCGCGGGTAGTGGCTATTCCTTGCCGATTCTCGTCTCGTTTGTCCCGTGATGATCCTCGATGTTGGTACTTTGTCTCGTGCACGTCGTTTAGCTCCGAAATGAACCGAATACGTATAAAAACCTGTAAGAACATGAAAACATGAAAACAAGTAAAATGGATATGGAATCATACGTAAAGCATCACATCTATATCATAAACATCTCTAAAATCATGCAAGACATACGTATGAAAACGAGATGATGAAAATCCCCTAGACTTGAATGTTTGCTTGTCCCTAAGCAAACGTAAACGTGGAACACGTGGGGTGTACAAAATCCGAGAATTCCCCTTTCTCCTAGATGTACCACTAAAGCGAATCTAACCGATCAACTAGCACGTCGATAGCAAATTCGGCCTAATTAAGTTTTCCATCTTCATCATAGGTTCACCAAGCCTACCCACGAAAAGTAAATCAAAGGAAAACTAAACAAGCCACCGTAACTTTCTCCACCAAACAAAATTTCAAACAGATTTTAAACCTAGAACAACCGAGGATACTTTATTTCTTTTCCGAGCTTCTTTTCTTTCTTTATTCTTTTTTTTCAATTCTTTTCTTCTTTTCTTTTGCTTTTAACGCATCAAGTTTTTTCTTTTTCTTTTTATGCAGACATACTAGGCTTCTAGGACGTCGAATTTGAAGGGATACAACCTCTACTTAGACCCAGACTACCGATGACGGTATACTCATGCATCTCGTTGAAGAGTGTAGCAGAATAGGTGGCGTTTTATTGTGCCCTGCCCTTAGGACGTAGAAAGATGATCGCCAATCCACCACTTAGATCCGAACCATCGAAAGAATATCAAGATCGATGCACTCGTATCGATTTTAGATCATGCTTTTTAGGCATTATTTCTATGGACATGGGAGTGTTATTGTGCACTCTTAACCTGCAAAATAAGCTCGATCTCATACGATATAGTAATCCTCATAGAAAAGTGAAGTAAAGCATCGTCTACACGAAGTATGGCCATCTGGATAGAGAGAATAAATGATAAACTAGCCTACCAACCTCGTCTAAACCCCCCCACAAGCAACACTAGGATTCCCAAAGAACTACGACCTATTGTTTTTCAGCCGAATAATAAGCTCTAACGCTTAGGAAAAACCTAGCTAAAACATGCAAAATCTCACGGAAAAGGCCGACTTCTTAAGCATCCTAGGTTCAGGGTTCATCTCAAAACGTGGCGCCGGACAAGTGCCTGGGACGACTCTGACTCACGAAATAAAAAACAAACTAAAAACTACAAAATAACCTAAAAACCACAAAATCAAAGGGAAAATGAAAGAAAATGAAACGAAATCACCCGAGAAGCGTGAGCTGCTCCCCCAGACTTGAATTGAACGGCGTCCTCGACGTGAAGCTCCGATGGAGGGTAAGGTAAGTGAAGTCACGTTTGTGGTGGTACTTTTTTGTGTTTTTCTTTTTTTTTTAAACAGATAAACGAGTCTTAAACTAAAGAATAAGTAAAATAGAAAACAAACAGTTGCCCTCCATTCCTCATGCATGCGCGACGAGTGGATCGGAAAGGGAAATGGAGTTTCCACTTTCGATCGGTTGAGCGGCTTGGTAGAGCTTTAGCCGCTGCCCATTAGCTTTGAATGTTCCACCCGAATCGCTCCATAGTTCCACTTCTCCATGTGTGAAGACTTCTCGTACCTGAAAAGGACCAGACCAACAGGACGGTAGTGTACCCGAGAAAAGCTTAGGACGAGAATGAAAAAGTAGAACTAAATCACCTAGTTGGAAGTCATGAGGTAGGATCTTTGTGTCGTGCCATCCCTTAATCACTGCATCTTTCTTTAGCAAGTCATGTACGAGAGTCACTCTTCTACGCTTCTTAACGTGTGTGGACGTCTGTGGGTTGCTTTATCATCTCATCTTCATTAAAGTTAGCATTCATAACAGCAGGATATTTTTTATCGCGTTCAACGTACTCACACCGAAAGGAAGATGGAGGTGGCTCAGGCTCAAGTTTGGACGTCTTCTCCATTGCGAAACCAGCATGCATTTCGTGTGGTATCTCCTCACATGAGGCGTCTCCTAGTGCTTCAATAGCACTCATGAATTTTGTGTAAATCTCAGCTCCTTCGTCCGTGAATCCTGCATTTTCGTAAACTCGTGTGAGGCATTGCCTAAGCAGATCGAAAACACTTACTTGATCATGCGTGTCTTTTGATAACTCGTCCAGCGAATCGATCGTAAAGTAAGACTCCTTGGATAATGGTCCGTTCATGGGGCTGGACAAGTTGAATTCTATCGTCTCATCTCCGACACGTAAGGAAAGCTTTCCTTGTTGTACGTCTATCAAGGCACCTGCAGTGGCTAAGAACGGTCTACCAAGAATAATAGGTATCCTAGCATCTTCCTTTATTTCAAGTACAACAAAATTAGTGGGAATGCAAAGCTTACCTACCATGGTGGGAACGTTTTCAATAATTCCCACCGGATATCTTACCGAGCAATCTGCGAGGCGTAGAGGCAGCTTTGTAGGTTTGAGATTCCCGAAGTCCATCCGCTTGAAAACTGAGGGGTGGCATGATGCTCACGCTTGCCCCTAAATCGCACAAAGCATTATCAATATCAAGATTACCTATTGTGCATGGAATGGAGAAGCTTCCGGGTCCTTCAACTTTGGTGGCAGCTTGTTTTGAAGGATAGCGATGCATTCCTCGGTGAGTGCTACCGTCTCGTTCTCTTCGATATGCCTCTCTTTGGAAAGTACCTCTTTGATGAGTTTGGCGTGATTAGGCATCTTGTGGAGGGCTTCCACGAATGGGATTTTGATGTCAAGCTTCTTGAGACCCTCTACGAATCTGCTCACTCGTTCTTCATTCTTACTGCTCACCAACCGTTGAGGAAACGGTATTGGAGGTTGGTACGCCGGTGGAGCAATGTATGGTTTGTCTAAATCTGGTTCAACTCCTTCCATAATCGCAATCATACCTTTGCCTCTTTTCATGGACGTACCAGCAGCTTGCTTTCGCTCTTTGGAGGGCGAATGCTCGATCATATCACTGCTGCACACAGAAATAGCATTCACGTACTCTCTCGTGTTCAACTCGGGTTTATATGAAAGCTGTCCGTGATTCCGAGAGGATGAGGCAGCTTGCTGTGCTACGAAATTCTCTAAACTCTTCACATGATTGATCAAAGATTTCATTTGAGTTTTGAGCTCGGTGATCGCTGTCCCCACATCCGCATTGAATTTGGTTTGAGTTGAATGTTGCTGCCTTTGCTCCTTGATAAATTCGAGCAACACTACCTCAAGGTTTGACGAAGGGGCTTGAGGAAGTTGAGGAGCTTGCGGAACTTTCTGAGCTTACTAGAATTTCTGATTGTTTTGCTGAAATGTTTGCTGCCTTTTCTGAAACCCCGAATTCTTTACCGGTTGTGTCGTTCGATACGAAAGATTCGGGTGATTCCTCCAATTCGGGTTGTAGGTATTCCCGAATTGAGTGTTTCCTTGCTCCTGGTCATAGTTCATCTGTTCGAAATCCTCATGTACTGTGCATTGATACGCTACATGCTCCGTATCTCCGCAATTCACACAGTACATGGCGTTTGCTGCATTGCCCATTGCCCTACTCTGATTCGGCTCATATAGATGACGAGTGATGTTAGGCATACCTCTGGGTGTTGACCACATGGTGTGGTTCATGGCAAGGTTATCGATCAGCTCGTATGCCTCCTCGACGCTCAGATCCATAAATGATCCTCTAGCAGTGTATCCAACGTCGTTCGGTGTTCATCTGAAATTCCATTATAAAAGGTTTGGATAACGTACCACTGCTCGAGACCATGGTGTGGACACATCTGTAGAAGATCCTTAAATCTGCCCCACGCCTCAAACAAAGTTTCCCCCTCTCTGCATCTAAACGTTTTGATTTCCGCCCCCCATCTGAATCGTCTTGCTCGAAAGAAAGAAGCGTGATAAGAACAATGTGCAGAGCTGATCCTAAGTAGTGATAGATCCAACGGGGAGCGATTGCAGCCAAGTTTTCGCTCTTCCCCCAATTGAGAAGGGGAAGAGACGCAATAAGATTGCGTCCTCTGAGACTCCGTGTATCTTGAACGTACCAAAAAGCTCAAGGAAGTCTCTGAGGTGCTGATGGGGATCCTCGTGATTTCCACCCATGAATTGCTTCTGATAAAACATGTTGATCATTGCCGACTTAATCTCAAACTGTTCCCTGGCAACAGCAGGCATTCTTATGGTTGTTTGCACGTTGTTCATGTTCGGTACCACGTAATCCCTGAGACGATGTGGTGGAGGAGCCTGTGGTTCCCGCGGTTGAGGCGCGAGTGGCTGTTGCTGCAAGTGCCCCAAATTACCGAGAGGTAATTGAAGCTATTCGTGACCGTTCTGATTATCCATCTCTCATTAATCTAGACGACTCTGTATTACCTTCTTCCTTGCCTTTTCTCAATTGTCTGCAAGTTCGCTAGATCTTTGGGTCAATTTGGAGTAGATTTGAAGTACCTTGAGACCTGGTCCTCAACCAACAAAGGACAAATAGACGTAATTAGGTAGAGAAACGAGAGAAAAGCAAACAAAATAAAAAACAAAACAAGAAAAACTATAGGCTCGAATCTAAGACGTGTTGACACTAGTCCCCGGCAACGGCGCCAAAAACTTGATGCGTTATCAAAGTTAAAACAAATAAACTAAACTACCCGCAAGTGCACGGCACGTGTGTAGTACTTCAGGTGTCGATCCCACAGGCACTACGCAACACAGCCTAAACTCAAACTACGAATCAAACTTGCTAACGAACGAAATATGGTTTTGAGAATGAAATACTAAAAACAAACAAACAAACTAGTTCTTAAGAATGAGACAAATGTTCCAGGAAACCGGTTTCACCACAAGACTACCGAAACCAACAATCAACCTATCTATCATGCAATCTCAGTCAAGTTATCTAAAACAGATGATCCTAATATGATATCTACCCTCTCTCGAGGCATAGACATGTGATCTAATCAAGTTATCCCCTACTTTCATGGCTGACACCTTGAACTAAACCCATAAGACCCGTGATTCATCCATTTTACCCTCAACCGCTGCTACCCTACTTTCATGGTCTAACCTCGGTTGTTCTAAACCTGATCTTCTAGGACTAGAATTCTCCTTTCGATCCTTCTCCTAGTCCCTAACACATGCATCTACGTGCCCATCGTAAACACAAGTAAATTAAGCACTCAGATAAAGAATAGATAAACGAAAATGGGAAGATGCATTCAGAGATAAATCAAAAGTGGTTCCGGGATAGCCATGGGCTAATCCTTTCTCCTAGAACAAACAAACTACTCGCTCATGCGTCCGTAAACAAACATAAACGAAATAGAGAGTCTAAGGAACATGAAAACCAAACGAAACCGAAGTCTTGGGTTGATCTCCAATGCTTCTTGCAAGTCTCATTTGCAAGAACCTTCTTCCTCTCTCTACTCTCCCTCCTCGATCAAGAACTGAAAACTGAGTGAATGAGCTCGACCTCCCACTCCTCTCTTCCTCTTTCCTTCCTCTTTTCTTTCCTTTTCTCCCTCTCTCCCTTAGGGCCGTTACGTTCTTCCTTATGTTGCAGCAGCCACCGATTGTTGTCTTTTTATGAGTTTCCATTCTTCCTTATGGGTGACATTTCCATTACTTTCTTCAGCAAAATATCACTTATTCCTCTTCTCTAAAGTCGTTATCCTTATTGTATAAGTCCCAACAAACTCCCATTTGTTTTAAGTCAAATTAACTTATTTGGAGTTACAGGTGACGGACACGACCTGTGCGGACTGGGTAAGTGACCCGCTCGGGTACGGAGCGGATGATCGCGCAAGAACGTGATGGAGAAAGAGGCAGCCCGCTCGGGCTAGAGGGTGCCCCGGTCGGGCTGTGCTGCTACCCGCTCGGGCTGTGGTGTTGCCCGCTCGGGCTGTGGCCCCGGGCGTGGTAATTCTTGCCCGACTCGTGCTCAATTTGCTGGACAAAATCACCGTAACAAATGCCCGCTCGGGCTAGGGAGTTATCCATGCGGGTAGTGGCTATTCCTTGCCGATTCTCGTCCCGTTTGTCCCATGATGATCCTCGATGTTGGTACTTTTTCTCGTGCATGTCCTTTAGCTCCGAAATTAACCGAATACACATAAAAACCTGTAAGAACATGAAAACACGAAAACAAGTAAAACGGATACGGCATCATACGTAAAGCATCGCATCTATATCATAAACATCTCTAAAATTGTACAAGAAATACGTACGAAAACGAGATGATCACCTATAACAAAAAACGAAAAACAAAGTCAAATTTGTATATTATCTACAAGTAACATACCAAAAGAGAGATAGATGAAGAAGATTATAATGTAGTTATCTAGATAGCACGGGAAAATCTCTCTGAAGAAAGAAGAGAAATGTGGCATTTTTGGAAAAATTGATGGAAGACATTGAGAGTTAGAGGGAGAGAGAGTGTGTCGTTATTGTAAAAAAGAAAATGACTGTAATTTGAAAAGACATGACCGGGATATCGAGTCTCCATCAGATGGAATTCGAAAAGACATGACTGCAGAATTCGAAACGACTGTTATTTGTTTTTAATTTTTCCAAATACGATGAAAAGTTCGGCGGGGATTTTGGTGACCGAATTTTCGGCGGGTCTCAATGGGTCACATATATGCGAAATCGACGGATTTACGGGTTAACAATGATAAAATGTCAAAAACCAATCAAAACAATACATTTAAAACGTCAAAAACTAATAAATTCCAAATGAGGGTCGCATGGGTCGCATGGTCACATATAAGGATCAATACATGGGAAATCGACGATTTTACGGGTTTATAATTATAGAATGTCAAAAACCAATCAAAACAATACATTTAAAACGTCAAACTAATTAATGCCAAATGAGGATCGCATGGGTCGCATGGTCACATATAAGGATCAATACATGCGAAATCGACGAATTTACGAGTTTATAGTGATAAAATGTCAAAAACCGATCAAAACAATACATTTACAATTTCAAACTAATTAATGCCAATTAAGGGTCGCATGGGTCGCACGGGTCACACGATCACATATAAGGATCAATAAACGTGAAATCGAAAACAATACATTTAAAACGTCAAACTAATTAATGCCAAATGAGAGTCGCATGGTCACATATAAGCATAATACATGCGAAATCGTCAAATTTATGGGTTTATAATGATAAAATGTAAAAAACCCAGTCAAAACAATACATTTACAACGTCAATCAATGGTTGAAACAGATTATGACCCATGTGTCCCTAGTTGATTGTGTATAACCAATGCCCGTGCTTCAAAAGTGATAGTAGTGTTTTAAGAACTCATCGGATGAGTTTGACAAAATTTCAAAAAATACATTCAACATTGTTTTCAAATGTCGATATTATTTATATCATTGTCTATATTAATTCTAAATTAGACGTATACAACTAAAATATTGATAATGGCATGGGCCGTTTAGCCGCATATAAGGATCAATACATACGAAATCGAAGAATTTACGGATTAACAATGATAAAATGTCAAAAACCAATCAAAACAATAGAATTGTAATGATTCTAAATTAGACATCGGTCGGAAGGGTCGCATTAGTCATAATTGTTCGCATGAGTTTGCATGAGTCTGATGGGTTCTAATTTAATCCAATTTAGGGTCGCATGGGTCGAATTATAATGAAGAATTTATCGAGTTATAATGATGAAAGTCGCAAAATGTTTAATCAAAATAATATAAACAATATAGTATTACACAATTACTAACTAACAAACCTTTACTTTTTTGAAGTCGGCGTTGTCTCGGTTGTCACGTTCCAACCACTGCCAGTGATGCTGGCTTTTGAAGATGGGGTTTGTCTCGACGAAGAAGGCGGGGTTTGTCTCGACAAAAATGGGCTTTGTATCGATGGAGAAGACGGGGTTTTCTCGACAAAAATGGGGTTTGTATCGACGAATAAGACGAAGATTGTCTCGACAAAGATGGGGTTTGTCTCGACGAATAAGACGAAGATTGTCTCGACAAAGATGGGGTTTGTCTCGACGAAGATGGGGTACTTCTCCGAGCCTCACCAGGTCCAGGATAACGATTCTCTTTAGGCCTCCCGCTTTACCTTTTCTGAGCCAGCATAGGAGGTAGAACTGTAAATTTAGTCACTTGAGGAGGAATGTCCCAATCACTACAGGAACATGATACACGTGTTTTTGGTAAGCCAAACGCCATGTCTTTCGAAGGTAGTAGTTTGAACATGGATCTGGTATCTTGTGACCTTTACCAACCTTATGTGCTGCCGTAATTGTGTGACTGCATGGATACTTATCCACATCAAACATCTACTCATCTCATTTCTCACCTCATACTTATCACGAAGGACTGTTCAATTCAATAACATCATACTCGGATGCATGTCCAAACCGTTCATGTAACGTTTTCTCAACGTAAGGTGTTAACTTTTGAGAATCATCACCAGTAGCTGCCTCCAACCTATACCTATTGAACCATTCCACTGTCTTTCACAAACAAATATCTAAAAGCCCTAGGATCGTAAATTTTTTTACTTCTTCAACGTTGAATTTATTGACTCGACGCCACTAGTGGTTAATAAGTTGTACCTTTTCCCCTTAGATTTGCATCTTGCCCACTTAACGGGATCTAGTTCCTCTGTCTCCAAATACTTTGAGACATTAGGATACCTGCGCGCAAAGGTCACAAAGGTCAAAAATGGCCACAAAGGTCACAATAGTCAGAAGGGTGGCAGAGGTACAAAGGTCGCAGAGATACAAGGGTCGCAGGGGGTGAAATGGTACAAGGGTCGCAGGGGTACGAGGGTCGCAGGGGTACGAGGGTCGCAGGGGTACGAGGGCCGCAGGGGTACAAGGGTCACAGGGGCACAAGGGTCACAGGGGTCAAAGGGTCGCAAAAGGTACAAGGGTGGCAGAGGTGCAAGGGTTGAAAAGGGTACAAGGGTCGCAGAGGTCACAAAAGTCACAAAAGTCATTTTTGTACCTGGCCTTGAAATCATTCAATAGTACTTCAAATTCGTTCACTGTGTATGCTGCTGAACATTTGAAGAACATTTCTACCACAGTATAACCTTTGAAGTCTTTCTACCATGGCCTTTATTGACGTAGCTTTTTATATTTTGCGATATATGACGCACACAAAAACCATGATCAGCTTCTTTATACACTTGTTTGACTGCTTTGATCAAGCTTTTACGGCGATTAGATATCACAACGACATCACATCCGTCCGGTATCACCTTTTTCAATCTTGACATAAACCACGTCCATGATTCGTCCTTCTCTCTATCGACTATTCCCCATGCAAGAGGATATTGCTGATGTTCACCATCTTGCATGGTCGCCACAATCAATGCTCCCTTGTACACTCCTGTCAGAAATGTCGCATCCACAACAACCCCTTTACGCATGTATTTCCATCCCTTTATAGCCGCTCCGACAGCCATAAAAAGGTATTTGAAGCTTTTCCCATCATTGTGGAGCTCAAGATGTGCGACAGATGCGGGATTTCTTTGTGTAAACATGTACAACCACCCTGGAAGCCTCCTATAATTTTCAAAGTCATCACCACGAATCTCCTTTTGAGCACCGCATCTGCCTCTTAATACCATCAAATACGATACATTGGCACCGTATTTTGCTTTTACACGAGCCATCAATTCATTTGCTGGGGGTGTTTCATAATTTCCGGCATTTCCTGTTTCAAATAATCCTTAACCATTTGCACTGTACCCTTTGTAGCTTCAGTCCGTATAGATACATGTGAACAATTATGAATGAGATGGTGTATTCTCACACTAAATCGTTTGGAATTCGGGATTGCTGCCACACGTAATTTCCATTTACAACCACTTCTGGCAAACTTGCATCGTATTTCCCACAACTTCGTATCATATCTCAATGTTGTATATCTAAACGAAGCTTTGATTGAACCCTTCCTTACAGATACATCTACATCCTTTTTGCTATCAAACTCTTTCCCAATTTTAAGATCCAATCCATCTTTGAACTCAATGATATTATTTTCGCTATCGTGAACTACCATTTTCGAGTTTTTCTCACCATCACCATACTTATGCTCTGTTGGCACATCAGAATCAACTTTATTACTGCCATAAACAACTCCATCAACTACCACATTCATGGCACACCCACCATCTTCTCTTAACCCGCTTGTATCACTATCAGAACTATCCGAATCCAAAATATTTATTTTTTCCGGATTACTGTCAACTCTACTTTTGTTATTTGGACCTACAATAACATAGTCATCATAATCTACAACACCTCGATCCTCACCTTCTTTAGCAATGCTTCCAAAAGCAGGAATTAGAGGCTCAATTTCCCTCTCAATTTCGATTTCACACTTCACACTTGCCGATTCTATCTCCACATACAGCAGTGGTCGAATTCCTCTTATGCGATCGTACAGATAACAAATAAGATGCTTGTCATTCATTATATATGTCGGCTTCCTATTTTCACAAAATTTTGGGAAGATAGCTTAACTTCAACTTCATTGTATTATTTCCCACCATCATCTCTACGCATAACTCATCAATCAGTTGCTGGTATGTCACACTAACCGGAGGACATAAGAAAAGTAATCTCTGGTTTTCTTGAACTCTACCAACCCATTCAGATTCTCCATTTGGGTTTTTTTCCCATTTACTATCATACAAAAAATAAATCAGTGTGATTTTCTCATCCACCATTTCCATTACACTTGTAACAAAAACATAAAAAGAGGGGTAAATTCTGTGACCCGTTGCGACCGTGCGACTCGATGAGACTCTGTGACCCAGTGCGACTGTGCGACCCTTTGACCCCTCTGCGACCCTGGTACCCCTTTGCGACCCTTGTACCCCTCTGCCACCCTTGTACATCTGCGATCCTTGTACCCCTTTGTGACCCTTGTACCCCTCTGCCACCCTTGTACCTCTACGACCCTTATACCCCTTTGCGACCCTTGTACCTCTGCAACCCTTGTACCCATGCGACCCTTGGACCCTGCGACCTTTTGAACCCTTTGCAAACTTTTTCACATGCAACCCTTGGACCCCTTTGCGACCCCTTTACCTCTGCGACCCTTGGACCCCTGCGATGACCTTTAATCCCTTTGACCTCTCGATGAGACTCTGTGACCCAGTGCGACGTACAACTCTTTGACCTAGTCACTAATTGGGATTATTTGACATTTCAATAAATATGACTCGTTTAGACTCGTTTTCAATAAACGAGTCTTATATTGACCCAGTGCTTCATAACTCGCAAAAGAAACAAGAAAAACACAAGAGAAACACGAAAAACTCAATATACATACCTGGTTTTTCTGCGGTACGTGCTTAATTGCAAGCTTCTTTGTTGACAACAAACGATTTCAACCTATTGACAGCGAATCTGATGCCAATTTCAAGCTACTCTCGCCGAGAAAACTAGAGGTGTTCTGGAGGAGATAGAAAAATTGTCGACAATGGTAACATTGGATTATCAATATTTTAAGGGTAAATTAAAGTTGAAACTTTTTTTTCGGAAAAGAATATTTTAGAAGCATTTTAACCCTATAAAGGTATTTTTGAAATTCCCCAATGAAATTTCGCTAATATCATATTGACGTAATATCATCGTGTATATCAATAATGAAAATCTGTATAATAAAATATTTATTAATTGTAATTTATCCGCCAAAGTGAAATTTAACGTGAGATGATGAAATAAAGTGAAAGTGTAACTAAAAACGTCAAATTTATGTGTGTATTTTAGAAGCTAAAAAAAGTGCAATTAATGAATTTCAGATGCACAAAGAACTACAGTTAGTATGTCAGGAGGTTGGATGGTGAGCCAAAGCAAAAGTCAGACCAAGTTCAGGGATGCGACTAGTGTGCATGAGCTGGAAAACCTAATATTAGATGCGACGTATTTTTGTCTTCATGAATGCTTTGATAACAATGAAATTAAACAATTTGTGCATTGGTAATAATCTAATACCACTTTTATTCTTCTAAGAAATCGGCACAATGAATTCCATGCGTGGTTTTTAACACAATGTCCATTGTGTTGAGAAAATCCATAAATCTCAATATAATATATATATTTCAACAATATGTGCATTGTTAATTATCTATGAACTCGTTCATGTTGTAAGGGACAAACACAATGAAATCGTCGATAGATGATTTTCAACATAATTTCCATTGTGTGGAGACAATTTATGGAGCCATAACAAGCCATACATATTTCAACAATGTGTTCATTGCTAATCATGCAAGAATCATTGATACTTGGACAGGATCGGCAAAATGAACTCGTTGATGCATGGTTTCTAGTGTAATATCCATCGTGTTGAAGAAATATATGGATCATCACATGAAATACATATTTCAACAATGTGTGCAATGCTAATCATCTAAGAATTCTTTGCCTCCTTTAAGAATTGACACAATGAACTCATTAATTATTGGTTTCTAACATAATGTCCATTGTGTTGAGAAAAACAATGAATCATAATGTGACATCCATATTTCAACAACGAGTGCATTGTTAATCATGTAAGAACCCATTGATGCCCGTAAGATATCAATACAATGAGCTCATCGATTCATAATTTGTAACATAATGTCCATTATGTTGAGGCAAGCATGTCATACATGTTTCAACAATGTGTGCATTGATAATCATCTAAGAATTCATTGATGCTTGTAAGGGAAAGACTCAATGAACTCGTCAATGTGTAGTCTATGTTATCCATGAAGCATAAATGACATATATTTCAACAATGTGTATATAGCTAATAATATAAGAACTCATTGATGCTTGTAAAGGATTTCCAAAATGAACTCGACGATATGTGGTTTCTAACATAATGTCCATTGTGTTAACGCAATCCATGAACCATAACATGACATACATATATCAACAATATGTGCATCGCTAATCATGTAAAAACTAATCGATGCTTGTGAGGGATCGACACAATGAACTTACAATGAAATTATTGATGTGTAGTTTCTAACATAATATCCATTGAATTGCCAATAACATACATTTACAGTAATAAGTGTGGTTAGAATGAACGACCTGCAATGTTTAAATACAAAATGCATGTTATCAATCCGTGTGTTAAAAATTAGAGAAAAAATATTGTTTCAGTGTATACATCACATCATACAAATTTTTCTAGTTACTAATTTAAATTTTTATGGAAAATATTCAATTGTTTCTCACACACTCAATATAATCTAAAAACTCCTTGTAAAAGCTAAGATCTTTGAAATAAGAGATGACAACAATTTTGGAATGGTGCGAGTTCACTGGATAATCATCATACATTGTCTAATCCTTCATCCAAAAAGCTTTTGACATTGCAAATATTACCTGATAATGCTCAAGTCTTGGACGGATGACAATGCGGGCCGAATGTTCGCACGTTGTAGAGTTTCTAAGGTATGTAATCATTCCTTTTTAAGGTCACATATTTCTTCGGATTTCATTTCTCATTAACACTTGCTTATTCTATAGAATGTGTGCCACTATTTTATGTGTTGACTTTGCACCAGTAAATGGATGGTACAGAAAAGCCACTAATTGAAGTTCGTAATGAAACAAATGAATTAATAATAATAATATTTGACCATAAGAACAAAGGATATTGATTTTGTATCCCATCTTGTGTTGGGAGAATCCATAGACTTGTAACTTGTTTATAATTTATGCACCAAGAATAAAACCTTGAGAAATACATAACTGCTATTTGCAAGTAATCCTATGAGTTTATGTGAATTGCCTTATTTGTGTAGTTGTAATGACATTTAAAGGTATAATGAAGTATTCTTAATTTGTAAGCTTTTTATGTTTTCATTGTCACATATGAACGATTTTACTTTTTATGATTTGATGTTTGCTAGTGGATGGTCGAAATTTAAATAAATCAACAAATATACACATGACTCTTATGTCATTCTCAAACCATATTGGTTTGATAGTAATAGAACATTTTTTAAAGAATGTTATACGAATAAAAGAGGTTTTATTCATGCAAACACTTATGCAGATCTTGTACAAAGCCTAAATTCGATGGTAGAATCACATGAATCGATATAATGTCAGGTTTTACATTATAATTTAGACTAGACATTCCTCAAGATACAGACCGTGTAATAACATGGTCGAATATAGGGACTAATTGTGACTTAATCTAATCATTTATGAAAACTAGGATCATGAAAATATATAGGACATATATGTGTATGAATGGATAAATCTAACCCATACTACAATCTATGTACGAGTTAGGAATGATGCTTTTAGACTCGAATACCGTTTTTACGTATGCAAACTAGATAAAGATTTCAGAACTATCATTCTTATTTGTTCAAGAATTCATCATTTTATGTTGATCTACCTACTCTGGTGGTGCAAATCCGAATCTATCTATTCTCATAGTGCAAACCCTATCTGACTATATAGAGTCTACCTATTCTCATGAACATTGAAAACCATAAGATCAATGTGAATGATATAACTAGTAGAAACACAACTTTTTTTTTATTTTCATAGTAAAAATTACTCACATTGCGGCACAATTTTGATGTCGTGAAAATAAATTGATAATATCACCAACACAGTCTTGAATATTACAAGAAAAATGAATAATAATATATAGTTGAGTGAAAATTTAAAGATAAAATATGGAAATTTGGAGTTGGAGTTACACCATGAAAAATCACGAATCTCGATATTAAAAAATTATGTGCTGTTGGAAAATCAATATTGTATATTAGGAAATCTTTCACAATATATTATTTAATACGTTGCTAATGCATTTGTTTATAAACATGTTATATTATTCAATATAATGTTTTATGTTATCAAATTGGGGTAACTTCAAAAATATCCTCGTAGGGCTAAAACACTTCAAAAATACCCTTTCCGGAAAAGAAAATATTTCTAAGTTCAAAAGTACCAGTATAAATGTTGATATTCCCAAAATACCCCTGCGACTTTACGACCCAGTTTGACCCAGCGACCCAGTTTGACCCTGCGACCCTTGTCCCTCTGCGACCCTTGTTCCTCTGCGAATAAACTGAGTCTAAGATGGTCATGAAACTACTGCGACCCTTGCTACTCAACCGACTCACGGAGTCGAAGATGTTCATGCAACTCCTGCGACCCTTGCGACCTAACCGACTCACTGACACTGACACTCACCTGTTTCAAATCAATAAACTGAGTCTAAGATGGTCATGAAACTACTGCGACCCTTGCTACTCAACCGACTCACGGAGTCGAAGATGTTCATGCAACTCCTGCGACCCTTGCGACCTAACCGACTCACTGACACTGACACTCACCCGTTTCAAATCAATAAACTGAGTCTAAGATGGTCATGAAACTACTGCGACCCTTGCTACTCAACCGACTCACGGAGTCGAAGATGTTCATGCAACTCCTGCGACCCTTGCGACCTAACCGACTCACTGACACTGACACTCACCCGTTTCAAATCAATAAACTGAGTCTAAGATGGTCATGAAACTACTGCGACCCTTGCTACTCAACCGACTCACGGAGTCGAAGATGTTCATGCAACTCCTGCGACCCTTGCGACCTAACCGACTCACTGACACTGACACTCACCCGTTTCAAATCAATAAACTGAGTCTAAGATGGTCATGAAACTACTGCGACCCTTGCTACTCAACCGACTCACGGAGTCGAAGATGTTCATGCAACTCCTGCGACCCTTGCGACCTAACCGACTCACTGACACTGACACTCACCTGTTTCAAATCAATAAACTGAGTCTAAGATGGTCATGAAACTACTGCGACCCTTGCTACTCAACCGACTCACGGAGTCGAAGATGTTCATGCAACTCCTGCGACCCTTGCGACCTAACCGACTCACTGACACTGACACTCACCTGTTTCAAATCAATAAACTGAGTCTAAGATGGTCATGAAACTACTGCGACCCTTGCTACTCAACCGACTCACGGAGTCGAAGATGTTCATGCAACTCCTGCGACCCTTGCGACCTAACCGACTCACTGACACTGACACTCACCTGTTTCAAATCAATAAACTGAGTCTAAGATGGTCATGAAACTACTGCGACCCTTGCTACTCAACCGACTCACGGAGTCGAAGATGTTCATGCAACTCCTGCGACCCTTGCGACCTAACCGACTCACTGACACTGACACTCACCCGTTTCAAATCAATAAACTGAGTCTAAGATGGTCATGAAACTACTGCGACCCTTGCTACTCAACCGACTCACGGAGTCGAAGATGTTCATGCAACTCCTGCGACCCTTGCGACCTAACCGACTCACTGACACTGACACTCACCCGTTTCAAATCAATAAACTGAGTCTAAGATGGTCATGAAACTACTGCGACCCTTGCTACTCAACCGACTCACGGAGTCGAAGATGTTCATGCAACTCCTGCGACCCTTGCGACCTAACCGACTCACTGACACTGACACTCACCCGTTTCAAATCAATAAACTGAGTCTAAGATGGTCATGAAACTACTGCGACCCTTGCTACTCAACCGACTCACGGAGTCGAAGATGTTCATGCAACTCCTGCGACCCTTGCGACCTAACCGACTCACTGACACTGACACTCACCTGTTTCAAATCAATAAACTGAGTCTAAGATGGTCATGAAACTACTGCGACCCTTGCTACTCAACCGACTCACGGAGTCGAAGATGTTCATGCAACTCCTGCGACCCTTGCGACCTAACCGACTCACTGACACTGACACTCACCTGTTTCAAATCAATAAACTGAGTCTAAGATGGTCATGAAACTACTGCGACCCTTGCTACTCAACCGACTCACGGAGTCGAAGATGTTCATGCAACTCCTGCGACCCTTGCGACCTAACCGACTCACTGACACTGACACTCACCTGTTTCAAATCAATAAACTGAGTCTAAGATGGTCATGAAACTACTGCGACCCTTGCTACTCAACCGACTCACGGAGTCGAAGATGTTCATGCAACTCCTGCGACCCTTGCGACCTAACCGACTCACTGACACTGACACTCACCCGTTTCAAATCAATAAACTGAGTCTAAGATGGTCATGAAACTACTGCGACCCTTGCTACTCAACCGACTCACGGAGTCGAAGATGTTCATGCAACTCCTGCGACCCTTGCGACCTAACCGACTCACTGACACTGACACTCACCCGTTTCAAATCAATAAACTGAGTCTAAGATGGTCATGAAACTACTGCGACCCTTGCTACTCAACCGACTCACGGAGTCGAAGATGTTCATGCAACTCCTGCGACCCTTGCGACCTAACCGACTCACTGACACTGACACTCACCCGTTTCAAATCAATAAACTGAGTCTAAGATGGTCATGAAACTACTGCGACCCTTGCTACTCAACCGACTCACGGAGTCGAAGATGTTCATGCAACTCCTGCGACCCTTGCGACCTAACCGACTCACTGACACTGACACTCACCTGTTTCAAATCAATAAACTGAGTCTAAGATGGTCATGAAACTACTGCGACCCTTGCTACTCAACCGACTCACGGAGTCGAAGATGTTCATGCAACTCCTGCGACCCTTGCGACCTAACCGACTCACTGACACTGACACTCACCTGTTTCAAATCAATAAACTGAGTCTAAGATGGTCATGAAACTACTGCGACCCTTGCTACTCAACCGACTCACGGAGTCGAAGATGTTCATGCAACTCCTGCGACCCTTGCGACCTAACCGACTCACTGACACTGACACTCACCTGTTTCAAATCAATAAACTGAGTCTAAGATGGTCATGAAACTACTGCGACCCTTGCTACTCAACCGACTCACGGAGTCGAAGATGTTCATGCAACTCCTGCGACCCTTGCGACCTAACCGACTCACTGACACTGACACTCACCCGTTTCAAATCAATAAACTGAGTCTAAGATGGTCATGAAACTACTGCGACCCTTGCTACTCAACCGACTCACGGAGTCGAAGATGTTCATGCAACTCCTGCGACCCTTGCGACCTAACCGACTCACTGACACTGACACTCACCCGTTTCAAATCAATAAACTGAGTCTAAGATGGTCATGAAACTACTGCGACCCTTGCTACTCAACCGACTCACGGAGTCGAAGATGTTCATGCAACTCCTGCGACCCTTGCGACCTAACCGACTCACTGACACTGACACTCACCCGTTTCAAATCAATAAACTGAGTCTAAGATGGTCATGAAACTACTGCGACCCTTGCTACTCAACCGACTCACGGAGTCGAAGATGTTCATGCAACTCCTGCGACCCTTGCGACCTAACCGACTCACTGACACTGACACTCACCTGTTTCAAATCAATAAACTGAGTCTAAGATGGTCATGAAACTACTGCGACCCTTGCTACTCAACCGACTCACGGAGTCGAAGATGTTCATGCAACTCCTGCGACCCTTGCGACCTAACCGACTCACTGACACTGACACTCACCTGTTTCAAATCAATAAACTGAGTCTAAGATGGTCATGAAACTACTGCGACCCTTGCTACTCAACCGACTCACGGAGTCGAAGATGTTCATGCAACTCCTGCGACCCTTGCGACCTAACCGACTCACTGACACTGACACTCACCTGTTTCAAATCAATAAACTGAGTCTAAGATGGTCATGAAACTACTGCGACCCTTGCTACTCAACCGACTCACGGAGTCGAAGATGTTCATGCAACTCCTGCGACCCTTGCGACCTAACCGACTCACTGACACTGACACTCACCCGTTTCAAATCAATAAACTGAGTCTAAGATGGTCATGAAACTACTGCGACCCTTGCTACTCAACCGACTCACGGAGTCGAAGATGTTCATGCAACTCCTGCGACCCTTGCGACCTAACCGACTCACTGACACTGACACTCACCCGTTTCAAATCAATAAACTGAGTCTAAGATGGTCATGAAACTACTGCGACCCTTGCTACTCAACCGACTCACGGAGTCGAAGATGTTCATGCAACTCCTGCGACCCTTGCGACCTAACCGACTCACTGACACTGACACTCACCCGTTTCAAATCAATAAACTGAGTCTAAGATGGTCATGAAACTACTGCGACCCTTGCTACTCAACCGACTCACGGAGTCGAAGATGTTCATGCAACTCCTGCGACCCTTGCGACCTAACCGACTCACTGACACTGACACTCACCTGTTTCAAATCAATAAACTGAGTCTAAGATGGTCATGAAACTACTGCGACCCTTGCTACTCAACCGACTCACGGAGTCGAAGATGTTCATGCAACTCCTGCGACCCTTGCGACCTAACCGACTCACTGACACTGACACTCACCTGTTTCAAATCAATAAACTGAGTCTAAGATGGTCATGAAACTACTGCGACCCTTGCTACTCAACCGACTCACGGAGTCGAAGATGTTCATGCAACTCCTGCGACCCTTGCGACCTAACCGACTCACTGACACTGACACTCACCTGTTTCAAATCAATAAACTGAGTCTAAGATGGTCATGAAACTACTGCGACCCTTGCTACTCAACCGACTCACGGAGTCGAAGATGTTCATGCAACTCCTGCGACCCTTGCGACCTAACCGACTCACTGACACTGACACTCACCCGTTTCAAATCAATAAACTGAGTCTAAGATGGTCATGAAACTACTGCGACCCTTGCTACTCAACCGACTCACGGAGTCGAAGATGTTCATGCAACTCCTGCGACCCTTGCGACCTAACCGACTCACTGACACTGACACTCACCCGTTTCAAATCAATAAACTGAGTCTAAGATGGTCATGAAACTACTGCGACCCTTGCTACTCAACCGACTCACGGAGTCGAAGATGTTCATGCAACTCCTGCGACCCTTGCGACCTAACCGACTCACTGACACTGACACTCACCCGTTTCAAATCAATAAACTGAGTCTAAGATGGTCATGAAACTACTGCGACCCTTGCTACTCAACCGACTCACGGAGTCGAAGATGTTCATGCAACTCCTGCGACCCTTGCGACCTAACCGACTCACTGACACTGACACTCACCTGTTTCAAATCAATAAACTGAGTCTAAGATGGTCATGAAACTACTGCGACCCTTGCTACTCAACCGACTCACGGAGTCGAAGATGTTCATGCAACTCCTGCGACCCTTGCGACCTAACCGACTCACTGACACTGACACTCACCTGTTTCAAATCAATAAACTGAGTCTAAGATGGTCATGAAACTACTGCGACCCTTGCTACTCAACCGACTCACGGAGTCGAAGATGTTCATGCAACTCCTGCGACCCTTGCGACCTAACCGACTCACTGACACTGACACTCGCCCGTTTCAAATCAATAAACTGAGTCTAAGATGGTCATGAAACTACTGCGACCCTTGCTACTCAACCGACTCACGGAGTCGAAGATGTTCATGCAACTCCTGCGACCCTTGCGACCTAACCGACTCACTGACACTGACACTCACCCGTTTCAAATCAATAAACTGAGTCTAAGATGGTCATGAAACTACTGCGACCCTTGCTACTCAACCGACTCACGGAGTCGAAGATGTTCATGCAACTCCTGCGACCCTTGCGACCTAACCGACTCACTGACACTGACACTCACCCGTTTCAAATCAATAAACTGAGTCTAAGATGGTCATGAAACTACTGCGACCCTTGCTACTCAACCGACTCACGGAGTCGAAGATGTTCATGCAACTCCTGCGACCCTTGCGACCTAACCGACTCACTGACACTGACACTCACCTGTTTCAAATCAATAAACTGAGTCTAAGATGGTCATGAAACTACTGCGACCCTTGCTACTCAACCGACTCACGGAGTCGAAGATGTTCATGCAACTCCTGCGACCCTTGCGACCTAACCGACTCACTGACACTGACACTCACCTGTTTCAAATCAATAAACTGAGTCTAAGATGGTCATGAAACTACTGCGACCCTTGCTACTCAACCGACTCACGGAGTCGAAGATGTTCATGCAACTCCTGCGACCCTTGCGACCTAACCGACTCACTGACACTGACACTCACCTGTTTCAAATCAATAAACTGAGTCTAAGATGGTCATGAAACTACTGCGACCCTTGCTACTCAACCGACTCACGGAGTCGAAGATGTTCATGCAACTCCTGCGACCCTTGCGACCTAACCGACTCACTGACACTGACACTCACCCGTTTCAAATCAATAAACTGAGTCTAAGATGGTCATGAAACTACTGCGACCCTTGCTACTCAACCGACTCACGGAGTCGAAGATGTTCATGCAACTCCTGCGACCCTTGCGACCTAACCGACTCACTGACACTGACACTCACCCGTTTCAAATCAATAAACTGAGTCTAAGATGGTCATGAAACTACTGCGACCCTTGCTACTCAACCGACTCACGGAGTCGAAGATGTTCATGCAACTCCTGCGACCCTTGCGACCTAACCGACTCACTGACACTGACACTCACCCGTTTCAAATCAATAAACTGAGTCTAAGATGGTCATGAAACTACTGCGACCCTTGCTACTCAACCGACTCACGGAGTCGAAGATGTTCATGCAACTCCTGCGACCCTTGCGACCTAACCGACTCACTGACACTGACACTCACCTGTTTCAAATCAATAAACTGAGTCTAAGATGGTCATGAAACTACTGCGACCCTTGCTACTCAACCGACTCACGGAGTCGAAGATGTTCATGCAACTCCTGCGACCCTTGCGACCTAACCGACTCACTGACACTGACACTCACCTGTTTCAAATCAATAAACTGAGTCTAAGATGGTCATGAAACTACTGCGACCCTTGCTACTCAATCGACTCACGGAGTCGAAGATGTTCATGCAACTCCTGCGACCCTTGCGACCTAACCGACTCACTGACACTGACACTCACCCGTTTCAAATCAATAAACTGAGTCTAAGATGGTCATGAAACTACTGCGACCCTTGCTACTCAACCGACTCACGGAGTCGAAGATGTTCATGCAACTCCTGCGACCCTTGCGACCTAACCGACTCACTGACACTGACACTCGCCCGTTTCATAAACTGAAACTGAGTCTAAGATGGTCATGAAACTACTGCGACCCTTGCTACTCAACCGACTCACGGAGTCGAAGATGTTCATGCAACGACCCTTGCCCTTGCGACCCTTGCGACCTAACCGACTCACTGACACTGACACTCACCCGTTTCAAATCAATAAACTGAGTCTAAGATGGTCATGAAACTACTGCGACCCTTGCTACTCAACCGACTCACGGAGTCGAAGATGTTCATGCAACTCCTGCGACCCTTGCGACCCTTGCGACCTAACCGACTCACTGACACTGACACTCACCCATTTCAAATTAATAAACCATTTTGTGACTCGAAAGCTTGCAAAACCCTAGAAATCGAACTACTTACACTTATTGACGCCATTGAAGATTGACTCGTGCTCTCTTCGTGCTCTCTTCGCCAGTTTCCTTCTCGCCAACTTCAAATCGTTCGCCAACTTCAAATCGTTCCCTCTCAAGTTCGAAATCACTTATTTCTTTCTTGCTATCAACTTTTAAACAGGTTTCACGGCGAAAAACTGTTCGGCTTTCTCGTTTTCGGCAGTTTTTCACGTCGAAAAACTGACGAATTTCCATTTTTCCACATTCCAACGTTAAGGGCAAATTTGTCTTTTCCTCAGTTTTTATTTTTCGGATTTAATAATTATTTTGGGGAAGGATATTTTTGAAGTGATTTAGCCCTTTGAGGGTATTTCTGATTCCGCCTATCAAATTTTATATAAAGCAATTATTATTGTATTTTTATATATGATTTCATGGAATGTGCAATATAATATATATATATATAAACGGGGAGAGAGAAATTAGTAAATTGTTGGACATTGTCCCCAAAAGATTAAGAAGTACAAAAAGAAAACTACAAACGTCGACAGCAGGGTTCGAACCTGCGCGGGCGAAGCCCAACAGATTTCAAGTCTGTCTCCTTAACCACTCGGACATATCGACAGTGATGGAACACAATCATATTTAGAGGTATAAAGACGAAAGTCAATGAATTCAAAAGGGGGATTGAGGGGGTTTGAGTTCTGGTTTTGTTTCCAGATAATTTATCACGACTAAATAAAAAATAAAAAAAATACATTGAAACGAGGTGTTATATCAATTTTAAACGAATATCAAGAAAATATATAATAAAAAGAATATCGCGTTAATATCATATATTTCAATGTGTTTAGTATGTTCACGGAACACCATATTAAAAATTAATGTGTAAAGCTGTTTGAGTATCACAATATAATCTCATAAGAAGAGAGAGAAAAACGCCAACATCTCGAAGTAAATCCTTGAGCCATAAGAGTTCCCATTGTCATAGCACGATATTCTTAATCGGGTGAAAAACAAAATACCAAATTTTGTTTCTTTGTCATCTAAGAAATTGGTGATGAACCCAAATGAATGAACCATCCTTTCAATGACCGTTGATTCAAAGGACAACCAGTCCAATCGGAATCAAACCATCCATAAATATGTAGACCAGAATCTGAATGGAGTAAAAGACCCTGTCCGGATTGCCTTTGAGATATCAAACCAACCGGAAAGTAGCTTCCTTGTGTTATTGACATGGTATTTGCATGAATTTAGTAAGAGCCTGAACATAATAAGAAATTTATGGACGATTAATCACTAAATAAAGTAAGAGACCTACTAGTCGATGATATGCTATCGCATCATCAAATAATCTCCCAGAGGCAGACAATAAATGATAATTTTGATCCATCCGTATAGAGATAAGTTTAGCTCCAAAAAGACATTTCTTAGAAAATCATATACAAAGCATATTTTCATTGATAAAGATTAATACCTTATGGATTCAGCGTAATTTCAATATCCAAGAAGTAGTTGAACAAGCCAAGATCCTTCAACCCAAATATTTCTTGAAGACATGAATGGTGACTATTATTTTTCCTGTAATTATCAAGTCATCAACATAAACTAGCACGTGCAAATGGATATCACATTTTAGGAAAGTAAACAAGGAATAACCAGATAAGGATTAAAGAAATCCATATGACTTCAGAGAACGACCAAGCTTGGAAAATCAACAGTTAAAAGTTTGTTTCAAACCATATAAAGACTTGCGAATATAACATACAAGTAAAGAATCTTGTGGTAGAAAACCATAAGGTGGTTTCATGTAAATTTTTTCATGTAAATCTCGATGAAAAAATGTATTGTGTACATCTATCTGATGTACTTCCCAATTACAAGCAGCAACCACCGCAAGAACAAGGGCATCATAACCATCATAGCTATTAGAGCGAAAGTATCTTAATAATCAATACCTTCAAATTGATTTTTTCCAAGAAAAACTAAACACGTCTTGAAACGTTCAATCATGCCATCAAAACAATACATTATCTTAAAAACCCATTTACATATGATTATTTTTTTGTCTTGTGGTAAGGAAACAAGTTTCCATGTTTCATTGTCTTCCTGAGCTTGAATTGTACCACTCATGGAATTCATCCAATTTTTATCGGTCAAAGCTTCACGGTAAGATCGTGGTTCATGTTCAAGATCGTAACAAGGAAATCACGATGATGATGTGCAATAAAGTCACAACCAACATAGTTATCAATTAGATAAAGGGAAGAGAAGCAAAAGGAATGGTACCAAGGTGTCGACCTTGGTGTTCGTGACAAAGTCTTTCAAATGTGTCGATAGTATCTTAATGTGTCGACCTTTACCGAGGTCAAATTGAGAATGATATGAGGAATAAATGGAACAATAAGCAATGATGATGAAATCGATGGAGATCCCATGTTGTCATCTAGAACAATGAGTGTTGCCGATGAAACAAGCACATGATGATGGTCGTTGTCCAAGTTTGGCCAAACCTAATCTGTGACAGAAGGCAATATATAGGCGAACATGTTGGCGTTGATGAAAACATAAACATATCCTCATGAAATATTACATAAAGAGACACAAAAAATCTAATGATCAAGATCATAAATATGTCATCCCTTATTTTCAAATGGATAATACAATGAGTGTTGTCGATGAAACGAGCACATGATGATGGTCGTCGTCTAAGTTAGGCCAAACCCAATCTATGACAAAAGGCAATATGTGGGAGAACATGTTGAAGTTGATGAAAACAAAAATATATCCTCATGAAATATTACATCACGGGCCACAAAAAATCTAATGATCAATATCATAGATACATCATCTCTTCTTCTTAAATGGATAACTAACAAAGATACATCGATTAATTTTCCCCTTTGTTTCTTGGTTATGCACATAACAAAGCAAACAGAAAACATGGAGGTGTGAATAAATAGGCTTTGATCCATGTAAAACATCAAATTGGAATTCAATTACCAAATACATATGATGGTGTAAGATTGATAATACGGATGTCAGAACAATATCACCTCAAAACTCAATTGATAAATTTACTTGAAAAACAATGATCGTACCCACACAAGAAGTTTGATGAAGAATTTCGTTGTCCAAAAAAATTGTTAAGACACCTAAACTCAATACCTTTATCCAATCGTACAATTTTGACGTTAGAATGAAATATTCATTCCACCATAGCAAGAAACTGTCATATATGAATAGTTTTCTCATGTTTGTTAGTCATTATATAAACCTATACTCCTCGAGAAATATTATCCATAATTGTAAAAACAACATTTTTTCTACCGAAAAAGGAATTTTGATAAGGTCCCCACACATCAGAATGAATAAGCTAAAAACAAACGATGAGTTATTACTACTATCTCGAAAATAATCTTTTATTTGTTTACTGTGAATACAAACATCACATGTTTTAACAAAATTTTCAAACGGAAAAAAGGCAAATTATAAATAAATCCCAATGTCTTCGACATAGGATGATCGAGCCGTTTATGCATTGTTTCCATAAAACAAGAAGCACATAAATAAACAACGGTTGCTGCCTCTAAATATCAAATGTAATAAAGCCCATGCCATAAATTATCGCTCCAATCAGCGTCATGATCATGTGGTCATGAATGACGCGAAAGTTATTAGAAATTGTACCGTAAAATCCATTTGCTCCAACTTAGATATCAAAATAAAGTTAAAATTGAGGCCTTCAACAAATATTACATTTTTCAAAATCAGATTCAAACCAAGACGACCATTTTCTTATTTCAATGTCACACATTATCATCCATCAGACAAATAAATAGAACATGAATATATGTAAGATATATTTGATAAACATGAATATTTCCCTATCATATAATGCAAACATCTACAATTTAAAATCCATGAGCGTGCCATGTGATGAGAAAATCAAAAATATAAAAACATGACATTTGGGACATCTTACAGGATTGAGTGTCTATAGCTCTATTTTATGTTGCATTAAGCATAGCAATAAGATTATTCCACTGTTTATCACTTATGTCGCTGTTTGTTTTATGATCAATATATGTAATACATGACTGTGTAATTGAACTAGAGTAGGAAAAGTAACTTGGGAAATGTTTGTTTGTGCTGACGATGGGATCAATGACCTTTACTAGAAGTAGGTGAATAAGATCCACTTTCGTTTGCTGAAACGATTCCGAGAACTATCGTCTCACCAATTAGAAAACCCCAACAACTAAAAACAACTATCCACCGAATGATCCGATCAACCATAATGTGAACATATTATTTTTGCTTAGTATTCTGTAGTAAAACTAGAAAACTGCTAATTTCGATGCGAAGAACTTTTTCGTAGGTTGTTTCTTAATAGAATTCAACGATACCTAAGACCTCTTATCTTGTAAGACAATATTGTAAAGGATATCAACGTCGGGTAATGGATTATGAGATAGGATATTCGAGCGCACAATACCAAAAACATAATCATCAAGTCACATAAGATAATCATGGAATTTGTCTTCATTGAAATCCTTCTCTAGTTTACTAGTAAGATTACATGTACATTTTCTGCATTTTCAAAAACGAAAAGGTCGAGATCGTAAATCGCGCCAAACTCTACTCAATTTTTCAAAGTACGCATCCATACTAGTACCACGTTGTGTGTAATGTGCTAATTCAGAACGAAATTGTTGAATATGTGGTCCAATTTTCACAGTAAACTAAGTCTTCAAGCTCCCAAATCTTTGATGCATCCTCCCGATGAGTCATCTAAGAACGTAATCATCAGAGAACGTAATCCTTGTTCGAGGATATTTTTTATTCAAGAAACAAAAAGAGAGGTAACCATATCTCAATTCGCAAAATCTACAAATCAGATGCAATTTTTGGAATAGTGTCATCAAGAAAGCAAAAATTTATCTAGGATTTTAGAGTAGTGCAAAAATTCAATGTCTATCGTTATAGTCTTCTCCACAAAGTAGTGGTCGCGATCTGAGATCGTCGCTGGAGGTGATATCATAAGGATTGATAGTTCGATGGAATGGTTCTGAAATTAAACAATAGGTTAGTTTTCCATTAATAGGTTGTCCCTCGGTTGAAGTCTCTGAATAACTCCTGTAATAATGAGACATGGTGACAAACAGTGGTTATTATAGAAATGATTCTTAGATGGGTTGACACAGAAGAAATAAAATATAGTCGAAGATAGTTATTACCGGTGGGTAGGAAAATTCTTCGATAGCTTCCAATACTAGAAAATAATCATTTAGGGACGAGTATATCTGTCCTTAATCCATTTCCAAATAGGTTTTTGGAAACGGATTAGGGACGGAAAAAAGTGGTCTGCTAACGAGCGTCAGTAAATCATAATCGTCAACAAATATGGACGAATATATCGATGGAAAGGCAACCAAAATACGGATGGAAAAACCATCGGCAAAGTTGCGGACAACCACGTCCCGTCCACAATTTGCCGACGATTTTATTCCTCCAAAAAAATAAAAGTTTAAAATTACAATAAAAGTTAAAATTTTTATAAATAATAATATTTATTTATGTATTTAAAAATAATAAATATATATTACAAGTTTATTCGCGGTATTTCAGAATTATCATCAGTATTATCGTTCTCGCATACATCCTAATCAATTGCAAACATTTTTACCTTCAGCATACGCATCAACCTTTTAATGTCGTCGTTTTGTTGCATTACGGTATTTTGTATCTTGTGATCTATCACTTGTAATTTACTCTTGGAGGAACTTGAATGTTGTGATGTCATTCCTTCAAGACATAACATACGACGTTTATATGGTGTAACTTTCCATTAAAAAAAGATCACAATTCAATATTAAAACAATAAATTACCAACATTATATTAAAATATAATGAATTTACCTCGAGATATAACTTGGTGCATTCATCTTAACTAAGAGAAGGCAACATTCCGTCTTCTTTCGGCGGAATCTGGAACACTCGTTTTGTTGACATGTTCTGACCATAATCATGAACACGTTTTGCTATGACATCTATCCACGAGCCATCAGACTTCTTAATATGCGTACGTTCCACAAATTCTACGTATGATGATTCGGATCTCTTCTCTTTCGTCTAAAATAAATTCAAAATATATATTTGAAATATTATTTAAAAATCAATTTTATAAATTTTTAAACAATATTGAAATCTTACCAAGTCTTCGTAAAATTCCATAAATGAATGAGATCCTTGTATGTGCGCTCATCTCGTATCCTTCTCTATCTAAATAACGAGATATACTTGCTCACTCACTTTTTTTCTTAAATCTAAGATCATTTCGATAAGCGCACATTTGCTCCGAGATATTTTTGCCATCCAAACAAGTTTTCCTTTTTCCTATCGAACTTTTTTTACATCGTTTATGGAGGTTTCAAACGAATTCCCGCTACCTGTCCAAATTCGGACTTTGCTTGTCTGGTAATTTCGAGATTCCAATAAAAGTTTTGCTGAAAAAATTAAATGATTAATTTATTCAAAATTTAATAAAAATAAATATTTTAAAAACATACCAGAAAAGATTTCTACCACCGTTCCTTAATATCGGATCGATCTGCGTCCAATTATAACATGGACGACCGTAATCAACTTTCATCGTCTTTGGTATTTGACGAAAAAGTTGATTGTAACCAAACCTATAAATCAAAATTAAGTTAAATTAACATTCAATTCAATATTTAGAAATCTACATTTAAATTTAGTGATATGTACAACTATGCATTATTTTCACGATTTGGGTCTAAATGAGGACGTTTATGTCTTTCCACATACATTGATAATACTTCTTCCATCGTTGGTTCGTGATGCATCTGTAACATTTTTTACTCGTGATGTATCATTGACTCAACCGGTGGTGACATCTGTTGATAATATGGAAACAACATAGATTGTGTTGATCCAATATTTGGAAATAAATTCGGATTCATAAAATCCGAAATCAAATTGTCGCGTTTATTGCAGAGGAGATAGAACAACGTCACTTTCCTCCGTATTAGAACGGTTTCTTGAGCTACCACATCTTCCAACGTGACGAGACATACTAAATTTTAAAATTTAAATTAGAAATATTTGAATCATTGTGAAATCAAGTTTTCAGTTCATATTTCTTTTTATATACAAAAGGACTTATGATAAAAAACATATAATCACAAAACACCAATATTAAACTACATCTAACCCATTAGACATAAATGATTTCATGAATAACAGATATGATTTAACACATAATTTTGAGTTTCGTTACCATTTTCAAATAAACTAATTTCTCGATAACCTTAATTAATGACATCAATAGCTTTTCATATACTAAAATCAAACGAACTTTAGATCTATAACATTTACTTGAAAATGACAAATATGTTAAGAACATTTCAACAACCACTTAAACTACACACTTTCCCTTTTCCACATCCAACAAAGCATCACACAATAAAACATCACAGATTAAGGAACAACTCTAAAAATTGCAAGGAAATTAACCTAACCCAACAATAATCTCATCAATGTGCAATGAGAGAAACCTGCCAAAATGACGTTGTTGCAGACTGAACAAACGGTCAGAACAACATAACGAACGATGGACACACGACGAAATGAATGAACGGAGGACGAATCATACAACTATGTGGAAATTTACGGACTGACTTTGCTGTCTTCCGTAATTTGCAGACGGGTACATAGTCCATTCGTACGACCCATGATTCTGTCTCGGGTCCGTCTGTAATACAAAAAATATTTCGATTACTTTTCAGACTACAAATTAACAAATGGATTACATATGGATATTTAATGTCGTTAGTGATTCGTCCAAAAATTTATAGACGAATTAAACCGTCCGAAAATCTCGTTTGGAATTATCAAATTCCTAGTAGTGTTCGGATCGATGAGAGAGACAATCGAACAAAACAAGACAGACCACAACTATCAACAAATCAAATAACCAAATAGGTTGTCAAAGCGAAACGAGAAAAACTCTGTCATCGTTAACCGCTTTTTTGCTAGCACAGATCAATATGGAAAAAGATCGGGTCGGTCTCTAACAGAAAGAGATAAAATGGTATCATCAGTTTTCGGAGGGAAAAATGGAACGAGGACCTCTACTGTCGTCAGTCGATTCTTCAAATGCATAGATAAAAAACAGTCATAATTTGAGTCGCTCTCTTAAAAGAAGAGATAGGGTCGTTTCATCGATCGTCAAAGAAGACAACATATGGTGAACTCTCCTGTCATCGACGATTGCAAAGTCAGATGTGTAGGAGATGTGCCAAAAATAAGCTTCAACCGGAGAAGGAAAATTTCACGAATCAATTGTCGAAAAGAAAATAAAGTTTTGTAAAGGCATCGGGAAAAATGGTTGCTTTCTTAGTTGGTTCTTCTCTCTCTTTCTCTCTTCTCCTTGAGAGTTGTTTTTTTCATTCAAATGAATGCTTCGATATCATGATATAGGACAAATAAATCTAAAATTTTCTATAGTTTTATTGATGAACATCACAAGGTATATATACACACACTCGTTTTGTACCACTGTACGCGGGTGTGATGTTATTTTTAATAAAAATTGATATTAAAATTGAATAAAAGTTATATAAATATGCGTAATATCATATCAAAATGTGTTATGTAATAATGTTCAATCCTTTATAGAAAATATTTTTATTGAATATTTATACAATTAAAAAATAAATAAATTAGAAACTATGAAATATTTTTTTGAACACAACGTTTATTATTTTTCTATATATTGTTTGGTTGTCATCTAAAATTAGTATTTTTAGTCCATCACGTGTTTTAACTCTAGAAACAACGAAGTATAATTGTCCAACTTTATTTAAGCTTTGGGCTTGACTCTTATTAATTGTCATTACGAAAATAGGGTATGATTAGAAATTGTTTGCATTTAAACCGAAAGGGTAATATAGTATTTTTAGGAATTCAAGATAGTCTCGAAATAAATACTTTGTCATCTTTGTTAGTTCTCGTAATAATTTTGCTTTCAATTATATTTGTGCCTAGTTGCGTAATTTGTAATCATGTAACATTATATAATCCAAGTGTTTGATCAATATTCCGCAAACACATTACATGGATTCTAATTTTTAGTAGTAGATAATGATTTGGAATTCAACGACATTTAAATGCGTTTAAAAATTCAGTATTATATAATTTGGTGTCACTATTGTTGTCGCTGGAAGGACATAATGTGTCCAAACTAAAATATTCTTTAAAATTATCTGGTGTCATATTTAGTAATATATTTTTATTTCGTCTACTATATCATTTATTGGACATAATATTGCTCTTTCTTCGAAAAAGATTGGCCTTGATATTTTTTTGCTAAACCCTCGCATACATGATGTATGATAGATTGAATTGGATTATTGTTTTTTTGTTATAAGTAGATCAAGAGGAATATATATAAAAATTCGACGTCGTTAGGTTTTGATAATGAGCCATCACCCAATTGTAACATCTAATCCGAGAATGTCTGTATAACTTAAATCTTGATATTTGCATTTGTATGTAGGCGCATATTTTTTGTAAGTTTAAGAACGTTACAGTAATTCCATAGATACAAAGAATTTATTATCGTTGCAAAAATATTATGTCTATTACCTTTCCCGATAAAATGTAATATTTGTCGAAAATCGTCGCCAAATACAATTGTTTTACTGCCGAATGGTTTGGTTCGAAAGCTATTGTAATAGAATTCATAATATCTTTAAAATATTTATCCAATCTTTAAAAGATTTATCCAATGCTTCAAAATAATGTCTGTGTACCATCGGTACTTCATCCTAGATTATAAGTTTTGTGATTTTTATCAGTTGTGCTAACTTTCTCCCTAATTTGATGGAGCATATTGAGTCTTCACTGATGTCAATGACTATAGCAAATCTTGAGTGAGCAGTTTATCCACCTTGTAATAACAACGAAGCCATTCCGCTTGATGAACCATTTAAAACTATATCTCCTTTTGAGAAAATACATGTTGATAATGATTTCCATAAGAAAGTTTTACCAGTTCCTCCATAGTCGTAAACAAAAAAATTTTTCCAATAGTTCGATGTGTAGAGTCTATTATTGTGGTGAAAATTTGATTTTTTTCATTGGTAAGTTGGTTTTTTCGTTAAATTCTGATTTAATTGTGGTTAAGTTATATGATGTTTCTTTATATATTAGTTTGTTCAGTGTGACGTTAACGTTGGTATTGTTAGGAAATAGCATTAGAGGAAAATGTTTCAACGATTTGCCATTTTTTTTGCAATAGATATTCAATTGGGATGACTGTCTTTTGTTCTAACTCTTGTGATGAGATGTTAAGATTGGCAAAGAAGAATAAGGATGTTATAAATAATTGAGGTATATGGAAACATGAGTAGTCAACATACAAAATAACACCAAGCTAATACAGAGACAACAAGTCACCAAACACACACACACACACACACACACATATATATATATATATACATAACCAAAATTTGATCAAACGATTCACCATTACCCCAACATGAATACCATAAAAGGACATTTAGATTTCAAAAGCAATAAAATCCTATTGAGTTTTCACTTACATGGACAGAGACAATGTAGTGACCATCTCCTATGCCTCCATAGTGGTTGTTCATAGCATAGAGCAAGACAACATTTAGATTTCAGAAGCAATAAAACCTTATTGAATTTTCACTTACATGGATAAAGGAAGTGTAGTAATCACCTCCCATGCTTCCATAGTGGTTGCTGATAGCATAGACCATATACCAATTAGTGGTCTGACCATTCTAGTAGGAGATGTAACTTGCAAGGTCAAGATCATCAATGAGAAAGTCTATCCTACCGAATATGATCTACAAAGCAAACCAAAAAATCAATGAGAAAAACAAAACGATAGTCTATCCTAGTAAAAAAATCATATATTCACTCTACGCCATCTGCCTTAGCATCACAGAATAATGCACCGCCACCTAAAGACAAAACCTATTCCCACAGGAATAATCTATAACGAAGGTTTAAAACGCCAATAGAACTAAAAAATGATCCATAACAACAATCAACCAAGCAAACGAAGCATTCGAAAGGAATATCGCCAATCAAACCCACCGAGAAACTCTAAATCCCTAAATCAACCGAAACAAACTATGGTTGCACAAACCTAATCGAAAATCAAATCATCATAAGAATCTCAAACGGATATCATCGATAAAGAAAACAAATAAAGAATTTGAAGGGGAAATCGGAAATCAAACTTACCGAAAATCCTAGATCCCCAAATCAATAAAAAACTTATGATTACACAAACCAAGACAAAAATCAACATAGAAAAACATATATCATCGACAAAGCAAACAATGAAAGAATTCAAAAGAGAAATCCCCAAACCGGAAACAACCAATGATAACGCAAACCTAAACGAAAATCACCAATAAAACAACCAAGAAATGCAAGGGAAGAAAGAAATCAACTGAGAAACGCAAGGAAGCAACCGAAAAAAAACAAGGAAATGAAGGAATCGCCATTCACCAACCCAGGAACCTTAAAACCCCAAAACACCCCAACGTGAAGAATGAGTAAGGAAAGACACCAAGAAAAAAGGATAATATTGAACGGTCAAGATCATGTCCCAGAGAATAATCCAATGGCCAAAAATTCAACCCTGCATGATTAGTAACCAAATAACATTTGACGGCTTAGGATTGTCCAACATAAAAAAATATCCAAGGGCAACGACAAGGAATGGTGGCCAAAATACTGTTCGCTGGGGATTTTTTTAGTGTATATTAGATATATAATTCTAAAACCATAAAAATAAGAGAAAATATACATAATTTTATCAATACAACATATACATTACATTAAAGATTTAACATCGTAATATTTAATACAACACGGATAAAATATGTAATGTCTAGTAGTTTTTTGCTAACTCAATGCAGAAATCATTTAAAAATGTATTATTATTTGTAGCAAAGGGATTTCTATAAGTAATTGGTTTGGTGAATTGAAGATCGTCTCAGGTGTGTCTAACATGTAAACTATTATTATTAATTCTTTAACCCGTACGATGTGCGGATTTTTAAAAATTTTATTTTTTATTGTTTTTATTAAAAACTAAAATTAATATATAAATATATTTTAACTTAATTCATTGTTATAGAATATAATATAAATATATAATTGGTTCGACAATAGAAAATTACTCTTAAAATTGATAGAAAATAAAAGAAACCACAAAATAATCTCATTATATCAAAATTTGTTTAGTTAATAATAACATCGCTAAGAAAGGTTTAACACTTCAATTTTACATGAAATGTGAAATAAAAAATGTTCTCAAAATAATAGAAAGGAATAAAAAATTTAGACTAAATGAAGATTGAAATTTAATATTACGGCTACAAATATTCTTGCATGTTCATTTGTTTAATGAATATATGTATTTGTAAAACAATATTGGTTGAAATAATATTGAAAGTAGAGAAATATTATTGGATTTTATTAATATTCGGTGTATAGAAATTTACTTATGATGAAAATTTCTAATTATCATTTAGGTATTTATCAGTAAAACATATATGTAAAGGATGATATTTGAATTTTCAAAATATCTGAATCATTAATACAAAAAGTGAATAATTAGTAAAAACAATTTACGTTTGTTTTTTAGAGCCCTGTCTTTGAAATTTTAGGGTTTGAAGAATAGCTTTAGTTGATTCGGATGAAACAAGGGAATGGTGAACTATGTTTAGGCCCTAATTGCAGTTGTGAACGAACCATGAAAAAGAAACATAAATAACTCTTTTACCAATCCTCATTTGAGGCAATTGTCTGGTTATCAGCCCTATTTTCTATTTGTGGTGATTGAAATGAAATTTGCTTCTTAGATTATGTTTCGATGTTTTAAGATGTTTGGTCTATTTAAATCACCACCTTGCATCTTTCTTTTTTGCCTTGTATTGTCAACTTATATGATTTTAGAATTGTTTGTTTCTCCGTTGTAGTTAGTCGCTAGAGTTACAAGAGACTTTGTTTTAATCTCTTATAATATATTATTATACAGTAAAACAGATATACATGACTATTTAAAGTAAATGATGCATTACGTATTAGTTTATTTTATCTTTCTATCATTTAATTTCATTTGAATATGATTATTTATTTAATTTTAAAATAATAGATCACTATAAATTAATATAGTTATTGTTGTAATGCATTTCAAATACTTCGCAAAGTTTTAATTAATTTATAATCAATATTGGAAGATTTATATTTTCGTAATTGATGTAGATACCAACAATGCAAGTTAGTATGTTACATTTAATTTAGTAAAATTTATCGACATAATTAAAGAACATGTGGAACGAAAATATAATTTTTGTTTTGAAAAAATTTAAAAAGTTTTGTATAATTATTATATGAACTTACAAAAGGCATTTTTTGTGTATTTAATAAAATAAATGTAAGGAAATAAAAGTCATATAGATAAAATAATTTGATGGTTTAGATTCAATATCCTTCTTCTAATTGTTGGATATATCGCCAATTAATCCGAATCATTGAATTATTTTATTCAATTATTTTAAATCAATTTTTTTAACTATTAGATTTACAACATTTTTAATCTTGACAGTCTAATTTAGGGTTTTATGTTTGATGTGTATTCTCCTCTCTCTCTCTCTTCTCTAGCCCTTGCAATCGTTTGTGTTTGTTTCCCCTCTCTCTTCTCTATTCGAACATGTTTCTCTCTGTTCTTTCTTGACCGATTGATTCGGTTTTGATGCTTTGTTTTTTATTCCCTTAATCAGATCGAAGACCAGTGACCAGCGGATGAAGCAAAGGGCCAGCGACCGGCGGACGAAGAGAAAGACCAACGACCGAAGAGGAGCAGTGACCAGCGGATGAAGCAAAGGGCCAGCGACCGGCGGACGAAGAGAAAGACCAACGACAGGCGGACGAAGAGGAGTGCGCAGAGGTGAAAAATCCGACGGCAGCACGCAAGGAGGCCAGCTCGATGACAGGCACAACGACGGTGTGCAGCGAGTAGAAGAGGAGCTCGACGGCGACAAAAGAAAAGAGAAAGAGAGGAAAAAGAAAAAAGAAAGAGGCATTAGGAAAGTTTTGAAGGGGGGATTATCAAAAATGCCCCTGTAGGGCTAAAGTGCTTCAAAAATACCCTTGGC
>CM071869.1:10028478-10055856 GCA_036759665.1 Gynandropsis gynandra | reverse complement strand
GAAAGGTACAGAACAAGACCGGGCATGACTGTGGTGTATACTCATACAAATACTTAGAAGCCGAGGTAACGAAAAAATAGCATGATTTGCACTCGATTTGCGACGACAATGTTCTTTCCATGCGTGAGAAGATGGCGGCAGATATATTTTGTAATGGAAAACCTTCACCCAACCCTTGGACCCCTGCGACCCTTGTCCCTCTTCGACCCTTGGACCCCTGCGACCCTTGTCCCTCTTCGACCCTTGGACCCCTGCGACCCTTGTCCCTCTTCGACCCTTGGACCCCTGCGACCCTTGTCCCTCTTCGACCCTTGGACCCCTGCGACCCTTGTCCCTTGGGGGAACTTCAATACTATCATTTACAAATCATATGAAAAATTTATTATTTATTATTTACAAATACAATTACTTATTTACAAATAATATGAATAATTTATTATACTTACTATTGAATCGGGGGAACTTCAATACTATCATTTACAAATCATATGAAAAATTTATTATTTATTATTTACAAATACAATTATTTATTTACAAATAATATGAATAATTTATTATACTTACTATTGAATCGGGGGAACTTCAATACTATCATTTACAAATCATATGAAAAATTTATTATTTATTATTTACAAATACAATTACTTATTTACAAATAATATGAATAATTTATTATACTTATTATTGAATCGGGGGAACTTCAATACTATCATTTACAAATCATATGAAAAATTTATTATTTATTATTTACAAATACAATTACTTATTTACAAATAATATGAATAATTATTATTTCGTGTCCATCTGCGACCCTTGTCCATCTGCGACCCTTGGACCCCTGCGACCCTTGTCCCTCGGGGGAACTTCAATATTATCACAAATGTTAACCATCCAAATACAAGACACAAATGAAAATCATCCAAACACATCTGAAAATCATCCAAATACAAGACACAACTGAAAATCATCCAAACACAACTGAAAATCATCCAAATACAAGACACAACTGAAAATCATCCAAACACAACTGAAAATCATCCAAATACAAGACACAACTGAAAATCATCCAAACACAACTGAAAATCATCCAAATACAAGACACAACTGAAAATCATCCAAACACAACTGAAAATCAAACACTGTCATTTTTAGGGAAAAACTGAAGCATGGGTAATGCTGAATTATCAAAGATTTCGACTACGAGGTTACAACCCTCGGTTAGTCGATGGTCGAGACAAAACTTTCTCCAACCCCTGCTGATGGAAGCGCCACCACGTGCCACGGGCCTTAGCCGTGCCTCCCACGCCGTGGAGTATCCTAGCATCAGATATACCTTAGACCGTCTATGGCAAAGACCGTTCGACCTCGCAAACCCTATCGGAAGTGTCTGCGACATCCGAAGAAAGGAATAAAAATCGTGAAAATCCTTACCCATGCAAGGAATAAAACCATATTGAAGTCACTTACCACTTCATCTGCGGCCAGATTCGAACGAGTGACTGGTACCACAGTTTCTCGTAAAATCCTTGGAGCAGGAGTGGCGAACTTGACAAGGAAGACCATGTCACCTTCGTGAGTGAAAAGTAAGTAATCCCCAACACTTAAGTCTAGGTCGTTGGCGAAATCTTTCCACCCATCAGTGAATCTGGAGCCATCCAACTTGACATACCATCTTCTGATAGACCCAGTCCATTTAAGCGTTGCTATTTCCCTCGTGTTCCCGTACATGACATCATCGAAAAATATCGTCGGGATGTCCTGTAACAAAAAATGAAAAAACAAGTCAAATCTTTACATTCTCTACGTGTAACATACCGACAGAGAGACTGATGAAGAAGATTACAATGTAGTTCTCTTCCAGATAGCGCGGAAAAATCTCTCTGAAGAAAGAAGGGAACACGAACATTTTCGGAAAAATTGAAGGAACGATAGTAGAGAGAGAGTTTGTGTCGTTATTGTTAAAAAGGAAACGACTGTAATTCGAAAAGACATGACCTGGATATCGAATCGCCGTCAGAGGGGATTCGAAAAGACATGACCTGCAGATGTTATTTTTTAAAAAAATTTCAAATATGATGAAAAGTTCGGCGGGAATTTTGGTGACGGAATTTTCGGCGGGTCGCATGGGTGCCATGGTCGCATATAAGGATCAATTTATGCGAAATCCACGAATTTACGATTACGAATTAATTAATTCCAAATGAGGGTCGCATATATTGATGAATAGATGCGAACTCGGCAAATTTACGGGTTTAAGATGATAAAATGACCAAAACCAAGCAAACAATACATTTATAACGTCAAACTAATTAATTACAAATTAGGGTCGCATGGGTCGCATATATTGATGAATAGATGCGAACTCGGCGAATTTACGGGTTTAAGATGATAAAATGACCAAAACCAAGCAAACAATACATTTATAACGTCAAACTAATTAATTACAAATTAGGGTCGCATGGGTCGCATGGGTCGCATGGGTCGCATGGGTCGCATGGGTCGCATGGGTCGCATGGGTCGCATGGGTCGCACGGTCACATTACATGCAAAATCTACGAATTTACGGGGTTTATAATGATAAACCGTAACAGACCAATCAAAACAATACATTTACAACGTCAATCAATGGTTAAAACAGATTATGACCCATGTGTCCCTATTTGAGTTGTGTATAACCAATGTCTGTGCTACAAAAGCGATAGTAGTGTTTTAAGAACTCGTCGGATGAGTTTGACAAAATTTCGAAAAATACATTCAACATTGTTTTCGAATGTCGATATTATTTATATTATAGTCTATTTTGATCCTAAATTGATAATGACATATTGATAATGGCATATTGATAATGGCATTGGTCGTATGGTCGTATATAATGATCAATACATACGAAATTGACGAATTTACGGATTAACAATGATAAAATGTCGAATGGGTTCTAATTTAATCCATGTGTTCTAATTTAATCCATGTGAGGGTCGCATTGGTCGCATGAGTCATATTTGTTCGCATGAGGTCGCATTGGTCGCATGAGTCATATTTGTTCGCATGAGGTCGCATTGGTCGCATGAGTCATATTTGTTCGCATGAGGTCGCATTGGTCGCATGAGTCATATTTGTTCGCATGAGGTCGCATTGGTCGCATGAGTCATATTTGTTCGCATGAGGTCGCATTGGTCGCATGAGTCATATTTGTTCGCATGAGGTCGCATTGGTCGCATGAGTCATATTTGTTCGCATGAGGTCGCATTGGTCGCATGAGTCATATTTGTTCGCATGAGGTCGCATTGGTCGCATGAGTCATAATGAAGAATTTATCGAATTATAAGGATGAAAGTCCCAAAAACTTTAATCAAAATAATACAAATAATATAGTATTACACAATTACTAACTTACTAAGCTTTCTTTTTTTTTTGAAGTCGGCGTTGTCTCGGTTGTCACGTTCCAAACACTGGCAGTGATGCTGGCTTTTGAAGATGGGGTTTGTAACGATGCAGCAGACGGGGTTTGTGGCGACACAAATGGGTTTTGTATCGACGAAGAAGACGGGGTTTGTGGTGACACAAATGGGTTTTGTACCGACGAAGAAGACGGGGTTTGTGGCGACACAAATGGGTTTTGTACCGACGAAGAAGACGGGGTTTGTGGCGACACAAATGGGGTTTGTCTCGACGCAGCAGACGGGGTTTGTCTTCTCCGAGCCTCACCGGGTCCAGGATAACGATTCACTTTAGGCCTCCCGCTTAGCCTTTTCTGAGACAGTATAGGAGGTTCAAACACATGCTGAGACACGTCAGGGGGAATGTCCCAATCACTGCAATCAGGAACCGGATACACGGTTTCTTGGTAAGCCAAACGCCATGTCTCCCGAAGGTAGTAGTGTGAACATAGATCTGGTATCTTGTCACCTTTACCAACCTTATGTGCTGCCGCAATTGCGTGACTGCATGGATACTTATCTACGTCAAACATTTTGCATTCGCACGTTCTTTTTTGAAGACTCACTACAAATCTTCTACCCATCTCATTTCTCACCTCATACTCATCAGTGAGACTGTTCAATTCAATAACATCATACTTGGATGCCTGTCCAAACCGTGCATGTAACGTTTTCTCAACGTAAGGTGTTAACTTTTGAGAATCATCACCGGTAGCTGCTTCCAACCTATACCTATTGAACCATTCCACTGTCTTTCCCAAACAAACATCTAATAGCCCTAGGATCGACAATTTTTTTGACTTCTTCAACGTTGAGTTTATTGACTCGGCGCCATTAGTTGTTAATAAGTTGTACCGTTCCCTCTTAAATTTGCATCTTGCCCACTTAACGGGATCAAGTTCCTCTTTCTCCAAATACTTTGCAACATTAGGATACCTGGCCTTCAAATCATTCAATAGCACTTCAAATTCGTTCTCCGTGTATGCTGACGCACATCTGAAGAACATTTCCGCCACAGTATCACCCCTTTTCGTCTTTCTACCATGGCCTTTATTGACGTAGCTCTTTATATTTTGCGATATATGACGCGCACAAAAACCATGATCAGCTTCTTTATACACTTCTTTGACTGCTTTGATCAAGCTTTTATGGCGATCAGATATCACAACGACATCACGTCCGTCCGGTACCACCTGTTGCAATCTTGACATAAACCACGTCCATGATTCGTCCTTCTCTCTGTCGACTATTCCCCATGCAAGAGGATATTGGTGATGTTCACCATCTTGCGCGGTCGCCACAATCAATGCTCCCTTGTACACTCCTGTCAGAAATGTCGCATCCACGGCAACCACTTTACGCATGTATTTCCATCCCCTTATAGCCGCTCCGACAGCCATAAAAAGGTATTTGAAGCTTTTCCCATCATTGTCGAACATTAGATTTGCGACAGATTCGGGATTTCTTATATAAAACATGTGCAACCACCCTGGAAGCCTCCTATAATGTTCAAAGTCATCACCACGAATATCCTTTTGAGCACCGCATTTGCCTCTTAATGCCATCAAATACGATACATTGGCACCATATTTTGCTTTTACACGAGCCATCAATTCTTTTGCTGGAGGTGTTTCATAACTTCCGGCAAATTCCTCCTTCAAATAATCCTTAACCATTTGCGCTGTACCCTTTGTAGCTTCGGTGCGTTTACATACAGGTGAACAATTATGAATGGGATGATGTGTTCTCACACTAAACCGTTTGGAATTCGGGATTGCTGCCACACGTAATTTCCATTTACAACCATTTCCGGAAAACTTGCATCGTACTTCCCACAGCTTCGTATCAGATCTCAATGTTGTATATCTAAACGAAGCTTCGATTGAACCCTTCCTTACAAATGCCTGTACATGCTTCTTGCTATCAAACTCTTGCCCAATTTTAAGATCCAATCCATCTCCGAACTCGAAGATATTATTTTCGCCATTGTGAACAACCATTTGCGAGTTGTTCTCACCATCACCATACTTATGCTCTGCTCGCACATCAGAAACAACTTTATTCTTGTCACAAGCAACTCCATCAACTACCACAGTCATGGCACACCCACATTCTTCTCTTAACTCGCTTGTATGTTCACTATCAGAATCATCCGAATCCAAAATATCTATTGTCTCCGGATTACTCTCATCAACTCTACTTTTATCTAGACCTACAATAACACAGTCATCATAATCTACAACACCTCGATCCTCACCTTCTTTAGCAATGCTTCCAAAAGCCGGAATTAGAGGCTCAATTTCCCTCTCAAAAGCAGGAATTAGAGGCTCAATTTTCCTCTCAATTTCGATTTCACAATTCACACCTGCCGATTCTATCTCCACATACAGCAGTGGTCGAATTCCTCTTATGCGATCGAACAGATAACAAATAAGATGTTTGTCATTCATTATATATGTCGGCTTCCTATTTTCACAAATATTGGGCAAATAGCTTAACTTCAACTTCGTTGTATTATTATCCACCATCATCTCTGCGCATAACTCATCAATCAGTTGCTGGTATGTCAGACTAACCGGAGGACATAAGAAAAATACTCTCTGGTTTTCCTGAACTCTACCAACCCATTCAAATTCTCCATTTGGGTTTTTTTCCCATTTACCATCATACAAAAAATAAATCAGTGTGATTTTCTCATCCGCCGTATCCATTACACCTGTAACAAAAACATAAAAAGAGGGGTAAATTCCGTGACCCACAGCGACCGTGCGACCCTTGGACCCCTGCGACCCTTTCAACCCTTTGCGACCCTTGTACCCCTGCGACCCTTTCAACCCTTTGCGACCCTTTTAACCCTTTGCGACCCCTTTCCCCTGCGACCCTTGGACCCATGCGACCCTTTGAACCCTTTGCGACCCCTTTACCATGCGACCCTTGGACCCATGCGACCCTTTGAACCCTTTGCGACCCCTTTACCATGCGACCCTTGGACCCATGCGACCCTTTGAACCCTTTGCGACCCCTTTACCATGCGACCCTTGGACCCATGCGACCCTTTGAACCCTTTGCGACCCCTTTACCATGCGACCCTTGGACCCATGCGACCCTTTGAACCCTTTGCGACCCCTTTCCCATCCGACCCTTGCACCCCTGCGACCCTTTGACCCTTTGCGACCCATTTACCCTTGGACCCCTGCGACCCTTTCACCCTTTTCGACCCATTTACCCTTGGACCCCTGCGACCCTTTCACCCTTTTCGACCCATTTACCCTTGGACCCCTGCGACGACCTTTGATCCCTTTGACCCCTCGATGAGACTCTGTGACCCAGTGCGACCGTACGACTCTGTGACCCACTCTGTCACCTTTGACATTTCAATAGACACAAGAGAAACACGAAAAACTCACTATACACACCTGGTTTTTCTGCGGAACGTGCTTAATTGCAAGCTTCTTTGTTGACAACAAAGGATTTCAACCTATTGGATCTGATGCTGATGCCGATCTCAAGCTACTCTCGTCGAATCTGTTGTGGTGTGGGGGAACAGTAATTTTCGCGCGAGAATTAGAGATGAGGAGAGAGAGAGAGAAAAAATGTTGTAAAGGGTAACATGGGATTATCAATATTTTAAGGGTAGATTTGAAGTTGAAACTTTTTTTTTTCAACCAAGGTATTTTTGAAGCACTTTAGCCCTACAGGGGCATTTTTGATAATCCCCTTTCTCTCTCTCTCCCCACTTCTCACCGTCTCTACCGTCTCTCTGGTTTTCTCTCTCTTTTCTGTTTTTTACGTTTCTGTTTTTTATTTTGTTGTTGTTTGTTCATCGGTGCCTCCGCTTCCTCTATTCATCTGTCGTCGCCGCCTCGCCTTGGTTCGATTCTGATGCTTTCTGTTCCGATTTCATTTTGTTGGTTAGTTGTTTGCTTCGATTTTCATGTATTTGTCCTTTTTCCGAGTCTTTTCGATTTGTGTTGGTCGCTCTGTGATTTTGCTCTGGTTGTTTGTAATCATATGATTCCTCGAGGCAGTGCGGTTGGGGAGGAGAGGCGAAACGGGTGAAGGAGGGGAGGTGAGACGGGTGAAGAGGGGAGGCGAGACAAGAAAAGGAGGAGGAAAGGAGGCGCCAAGAAGAAGAAGAAGAAGAAGAAGAAAAAAGAAGAAAAGGAGAGATAATGAAGATGGAGATGGAGCCGCGGGGAGAGGGAAAGGGAGATGGGAAGAGAGAAAAATAATAAAATATTAATATTTTAGGTCTACGAAAAAGAGAAATAATAAAATTTGAATAAAAAATCGTGCGAAAGCACGAAAATCATACTAATAGATATATATAAAAGACAAATATAGATTGCGAACATCAAAATCGAAATTAGTAAGTAGTAAACAAATATTTATAACATTAATTTTGTTTTTTATGAGGATCTCTCTCTCAAAAATACAATATTTTACATCATGTCTAATTCGTGCTATGAGACGCATCAAATCGAATGGTTAGACCATTCAAAAAAGGGGAAAATCCAACGGTCGAAATTAGTTATGAAAAATAAAAGGATGTGGCAAACATCAACGGCGAAACTTGTGCCAACACATCAGATAAATGTATATAAAAACGCCATATCATCGGACATTAATAGTTATAAAGACTTCTATTTTAGAAATGAATAGATATAAATAAATATGAGAACGAATGCATTAAAAAAACTCATTTAGATATTGGATGATTAGCTTTAAAGAATAAAATATGGCAATAAATATTAATTATATTTCAAAATAATATTTATTATGTTAAAAGACAAATGCATTTAAAAAAATGTCATTTAGATATTGTCATTATCTCCTTATAAAAATAATACAATTGCAAAACATGGTAATTATATTTGAAAATAATATTTTTATATTAAAATGTTTAATTTGAAAAGATTTTGTATAGAGATATTAAAATGAAATTTCATTCTATGTTATATGAATATAATATTAAAAGGGAGGATAATGATCAAAAGGATGATTAACAACAATCATTGTCATATGATTATCATTATTATTACTATACTTGATAGATATCTTCTTTACATTAGTGAATTATTTTTTATATTTTATTTTATACTATAAATTTCAAATAAAAAGCAAATTTTATTAAATTTAATATGAAAATAAGAAATAATGTACATTATATCACAATATCCAGAATAAATTAAAGAGAAAAAATAATTTATTCTTAAAATAAAACTCCAGCCACCACCAATAAAAAAAATGTTTTGGTGTTTTCCTCTTCTCATTATCTTTCTCCTACACTCCAGTCCTACCGTCGGTGAGATTTGGATTCGACGACATCAATTTTGTCACCTCAAAAAAAGAAATATCTTTTGTTGCCTCCCATCTCCGTCACCTCTGTTTGCTTTTTGTCTTTCCATCGTTCCAACACCACCGCCTGCTAGTTCTGCTTTGGTTGATGTCTTTCTTTTTCTCTCTCTCGTTTTGTAATAGGATCCCTAACTCTCTTCGATGTGGTAAAACCATTGTTCTTAAAGATCTTTGATTAATTGTTAAATAATTGAATTTACATGGGTTATATGTATATATATATATATATTCTAATTTATTCTTAAGTAATCATCCTAAATTTATGCAAATCTTCATATTTTAATAACAACCCTTTATATGCCCCCTCAAGATGGATCATCAGAGATGAGTCCAATCTTGTTACAAAGAGAATGAAATTTAGCTAGAGGTAATGGTTTGGTAAGAAGGTCGTCGAGTTGATCTACCGAGGAGATGTGTGAGACACGTAAGAGACTAGTTTGCACTTGTGTATGCACAAAATGGTAGGCAAGTGACTTCCAATTGCGGCAAGTGACTTCCATACCGAAAAATAGTGTAAATCACCCAAATCTTTAAGAGAGAACCTGGCGGCAAGAGATTGAATGAAGGTATTAACCAAGGTTGAGTTGTTACCGGTAATCATAAGATCATCGACATAGATAAGCACAAATAAGCTGTCAGTGCCGCCATGTTGAATGAAGAGAGATTCATCAGCAAGGGAGTTCACAAAGTTCTAAGATACCAAATACTGTCGAAACTGAAAATACCATCTGCGTGGAGCTTGTTTGAGTCCATAAATGGCTTTCTTTAGTTTGCAAACATGAGTAGGTTGATCACGATCAACAAAGCCTAGGGGTTGCGACATGTACACTTCCTCAAAAAGATTACCTTGAAGAAAGACATTGTTGACATCCAATTGTCGTAGAGGCCAATTACGAGAAACAACAATATACTCAACACGAGTCTGATTGTGGTGGCTTTAACGACCGGTCTAAACATTTTATGGAAATCGACTCTAGGGCGTTGATGAAAGCCCTTAGCAACCAAACGTGCCTTAAAGTGATTTACAGATGCATCATGATTTCTTTTTATCTGAAAAATCCACTTGCAGCCAACAATATTTTGAGCTTCACCCGGAGGTACGAGATCCTAAGTCTAATTTCGAACCAACGCATCAAATTCATCACTCATAGCTTGTCGCCACTTGAGAGCTGCGGTGTTGGTAGTAGGTTCAATGTCTTGCAAAGAACTGAAAACATTATAAGACAACTTCTTGTTTGGTTTGGCATATTGTTCTTTCCACATGTGATCATGGGATGAATATTCTGAACAGGTTGTAGCTGAGGAGCATCATCAGAGTGTTGTGAGGAGATCATGTCCAAAGATATGTCTGGCTGAGGTTGCGAGGAGTCTGGCGGTGAGGAATCATTACTCGAGGGCGTATCAGGTGATGGAGTAACGAGGATCTCTGGCACATATGGTTAAATGGAGACAACCAGTTGACATGAGGTAGAAGAAGAAAAGAAATGCTTGGCTCAGATGATTGTGAAGACGAGACAGAAAGACTCGAAAAGTGATAGTGAAGATTAGAATATGACAAAACAAATTCATAAAACTGAAAATGACAAGAGAAAAATATGCGAGATGTGACGGTATCGAAGCATAGATAGGCACTTTGTGTAGGTGAATAGCAAAGGAAGACACATGGAGTAGAGCGGGGTTGAAGTTTGTGAGTAGAGTATGGTCGAAGCCATAGATAACAGAGAAACCTAAAGACACGAAGCTTACTATAGTTTTGTGGAGACCCGAGAAGACATTCATAAGGTGATGAGTTTGAGAGGATGGGAGTTGGCATCCGGTTAATGAGATAGATGGATGCGGTGAAGGCATAAGACCAGAAATGAAGGGGTAAAAACGCGTGCATGAGAAGAGAAAAATCAGTTTCAACAATATGTCGATGACATCGTTCAGAGATGCCGTTATGCTTAGAAATGTGTGGAGGTGTGGTGAAATGTGATATCCTATGAGATGCAAGGAAAGACGCAAGTGCAATGTATTCACCTCCATTGTCACTATAGAGAGTTGTGGATTTTGTTTTGGAAACGGGTTTCAACGAGTTCTTTGAAATGGGTGAAGGTAGAGTAAACATGTGATTTTCGTTTGAGTGGAAAAAACCAAGAGTATCTTGTAAAATGATCAACAAATAGAACATAATATTTGAAATCATCTGTTGAAATTACAGGTGAGGTCGAAACATCGAAAAAGATTATATCAAGAGGTCGAGTTGGAGTAAGAGAAGACATGGACTAAGGAAGTTCATGACTTTTATTGCTCGAACATGAATTGCAGAGCAAAGTAGAAGAGGAAAAAGATAACATCAATGAAACTTAGAGATTTTTTGACGTAAAACTGGTAGAGTAAGGTGTCCTAGACGTAAATGCCACTCGAACGGAGTGGTCTTAGAAACAGAAAACATAAAATTTTTTGACGTTTTGCTATTTTTTAAATATATGAGAGTTTTTGTATTAAATTTTTACTTTTTAAACAAAAATAAATATTTAAAACAGTTAACATCTTAATTATTGTATCGTTTTTTTTGGTAAAGTGGTTGTCTAAGCGGCATTATCAAATCAAAGTTTATTATTATTATTATTATTATTATTATTATTATTATTATTATTGTTATTATTATTATTGTTATTGTTATTATTATTATTATTATTATTCTTGTTATTATTATTATTGTTATTATTAGGAAAAACAGTCTATTCCCCTTGATTTTCATGCTTTAGTTCTATTCCTCCCTCGATTTTGACCCTCGCCTTATTCCCCCCTCGATTTTCAGTTTCAGCCTATTTCCTCCTCGATTATCATGTTTTAGTCCTATTCCCCCTCGATTTTGACCTCATCCTATTCCCCCCTCAATTATCAAAAATCTGCCTAAACCCCTCCGATTTTGACCCAATTTTGACCAAATTTTGATTACGATTTTGACTCAATTTTGACCCAATTTTGCATGAAATTAATATCTCATGACTAATAACTAATTGGCAAAATCCTAAACCCTAAACCCAAAATCGAATCCAATTTTGTCAAAATTAAGATTAAATTGGGATTAAATCGAGTCAAAATTGAGTCAAAACTAGGTCAAAATTGAGTTATATTTGAATCAAAACTAAAATTAAAATTTGGTCAAATTAAAATCAATTTTGACATAGTTTTGACTCAATTTAACTTAATTCGGATTAAATCGGATTTTCAATTTATACTTAATTTGGATTAATTAGGATTAAATCAAGTCGAAATTGAGTTATATTTGAATCAAAACTAAAATTAAAATTTGTTCAAAATTAAAATCAATTTTGACATAGTTTTGACTCAATTTTGGACTCAATTTAACTTAATTTGGATTAAATCGGATTTTCAATTTATACTTAATTTGGATTAATTAGGATTAAATCAAGTCGAAATTGAGTTATATTTGAATCAAAACTAAAATTAAAATTTGGTCAAAATTAAAATCAATTTTGACATAGTTTTGACTCAATTTTGGACTCAATTTAACTTAATTCGGATTAAATCGGATTTTCAATTTATACTTAATTCGAATTAATGAGGATTAAATCAAGTCAAAATTGAGTTATATTTGAATCAAAACTAAAATTAAAATTCGGTCAAAATTAAAATCAATTTTGACATAGTTTTGACTCAATTTTGGACTCAATTTAACTTAATTCGGATTAAATCGGATTTTCAATTTATACTTAATTTGGATTAATTAGGATTAAATCAAGTCAAAATTGAGATAATAATTTATTATTATTAAAATTAAAATTAAAATCAAAATTAAAACCAAAATTAAAATTAAAATCAAAATTAAAACCAAAATTAAAACGAGGGGGGAATAGGACTAAAAAATGATAATCGAGGGGGAAATAGGCTGAAACTGAAAATCGAGGGGGGAATAAAACGAGGGTCAAAATCGAGGGGGGAATAGAACTAAAGCATGAAAATGAAGGGGGGAATAGGCTGTTTTTCCTTATTATTATTATTATTGTTATTGTTATTGTTATTGTTATTGTTATTGTTATTGTTATTATTATTATTATTATTATTATTATTATTATTATTATTATTATTATTATTATTATTATTATTATTATTATTATTATTATTATTATTATTATTATTATTATTATTATTATTATTATTATTATTATTATTATTATTATTATTATTATTATTATTATTATTATTATTATTATTATTATTATTATTATTACTGAACGTCACCGATGGACGAGATAATACAATATGCCGATATGAAAAATTCATGCATAATATTTAAAATGGGTATACCAATGTAAAGCATGACATTCAATTAGATTTGAAAAACCACAAATTTTATTTGGTCGCGTTAGTCAATAGCAATTTGTGTACAAACCTGTTAAATGAAAAACTACATGTGTGTTTTTTTTCATTTCCCAAATGGGGTCACAATTAAAGGAAAAAGCAAGCAAGTGATTATTCGGGAAAAAAATGTAGAAAAGGAAGAAAAATCCAAGATTTTGCATAAACATGGGAAATTAAATGATTTTTTATATTTATTTTAGTTCTTTGGCAAGACAGAAATGTGGTAAGATATAGGATATAAAGGAGGAAGAATGTAATGAAACAAAGAGTATTAGAGAGCTCGGCTTTTGATGATGTCGATACTCATCTCACTAGGATCCGTGGCTTGCAACTCCACTTGAATGCCGTCTAATTCCCTCTTGAATCTGTCCTTTGAACTCGCATACACCATCTTCATCCTCACCCTCGACGAATCCGGCGACCTATACCAATATTCCATGTTTTCAAAATATCGTATGTATATCTGTATGTATATCTGTATATATATATATATATATATATATATCACATTTCATAAGAAATATAATAAAGTACTACGAATGTCACATTAAAAAAAGTTAATATACTATATAAAAGACACTATTTTCTAATTCAAATTCAATTCCCAATCAATGGATTGATTTAAAATTTATATATATATATATATATATATATATATATTTCAATGTGGATTTATTAATATAGAGATATACCAGGCGATGAAGAAGATCTTGCTCTTTTGGCAATTCTCATTTGTAGTGAAATCAAAGTCATAGACGGCGTAACGACACTCGTTGGCAGGAAGAGACTCGGCGAAGTCGTCGTAGGTCTCCTCAGGACTCCCTAGTTTCTCTACCACCACTTGTTGCCCATCAATCCTGAATATTATGAATCGATAATTCCTTTTCGCCTTTAGCTCAAGAAACTTAAGCTTGCACTCGTCGTCCACTGCCATCCCCGATGCCGCGTTCGCCTTTCCCAAGCATCATCATTCATTTCATTTGATCAACAACTGTTCAATATCTCGGCTCTAATGGGAAAACTTGATGATATCCTAAGATATGACTTAGACTTTTGTATATGAATCTCGTGTAAGATGCATGGACGTAAGATTTATCTACGTTAAAATTGGTAGATGTTGCAAAACATTCAGTTACATATACGATAGGGCTCACCCGTAGGACGTCCTAGTAAATCAAATCGTTTCGCACCTCGACCTATATATTTATTTCAGATTCGGTACTACATACTTTTTTCCCTTGAAATGATCGTGTTTGGACCTTTTGATCCATTTATTTTTATGAACTTCTAATGACCATGAAAAAACGAAATATAAACATTATAAAAAAAGACTTTTGTGTTCCAATTAATGTTCATCATAAATATTAGAATGAACGAACAAACATGATCAAGATATCGATGTTCCAAGTATTAGAAAAATCTATGACATATAATCCATTATTTATTCGTCACATCTCATCATCAAAAGAGAAAAAATGCAATGAAATTGGAGGAGAGAACTCACCATTTCTAAGCGTTGTAGGTAGACAAGAGAAGAGACTCTTGTGTGTAATTTGGGTTTGTTAGTTTTTGTTTTGTGTTTTGAGAAAGAAATGTTGTAAAAGAGACGAAATGAGAAGCTCTGAAAAAAAGAGAGATTCCTTGTGGTTTGTAGGAGACGAACTCGGACAACCAGCAAATGGCTCCTATTTATTATTTCTCCTTTTTTTCTAGTTTTCTTCCTAATTATGTCTTTTTGATTAACCACTCAAATTTCCACCTCAAGTTTCTCCTAACCATCCCAAATTTTACCTTTATTTTATCTACTAATTTTAGCATACTATCGTTCAATAATTTCCAACACAATCCAAACAATATATATATATATATATATACGTACATGTGTTGTTAAAAACACTAGAGAACCTAGACCAAGGTTGATGTCTCTATGAGGTATACATAAAAAAATATATATCATACAGATTTAATAATATCACATTATAATTTATAAAAAGATTAATATAGATGAAAACAAAAAGTCCAATAACCGTCTAACGATCTAGACGTCGTCTAATCTAGACATTTTTTAGAATAATGATTTATATGGATAATTTAGTCAAGAAATACTATTTTCTGATGTAATGATGCCTCAAATCAATAAGTCAGACATGATTTGTTAGTGTGGCCCTTTGATATTGTAGTCTTAGGATTATTCACAATCGAAGTAGAGCCTCACGCATTTGGATAAAATTCAAAATAATTCAAACTCTACCATTACCATACAACATTGCCATATCTTTTCGTATGTGCCATCTTCTCAACAAATAAAAGATATGATCCACTGACGCCGTTATCACCACGCTATATAAACTGCCTCTTGTTATCTATATATATATATATATATATATATTTCAATGTGGATTTATTAATATAGAGATATACCAGGCGATGAAGAAGATCTTGCTCTGTTGGCAATTCTCATTTGTAGTGAAATCAAAGTCATAGACGGCGTAACGACACTCGTTGGCAGGAAGAGACTCGGCGAAGTCGTCGTAGGTCTCCTCAGGACTCCCTAGTTTCTCTACCACCACTTGTTGCCCATCAATCCTGAATATTATGAATCGATAATTCCTTTTCGCCTTTAGCTCAAGAAACTTAAGCTTGCACTCGTCGTCCACTGCCATCCCCGATGCCGCGTTCGCCTTTCCCAAGCATCATCATTCATTTCATTTGATCAACAACTGTTCAATATCTCGGCTCTAATGGGAAAACTTGATGATATCCTAAGATATGACTTAGACTTTTGTATATGAATCTCGTGTAAGATGCATGGACGTAAGATTTATCTACGTTAAAATTGGTAGATGTTGCAAAACATTCAGTTACATATACGATAGGGCTCACCCGTAGGACGTCCTAGTAAATCAAATCGTTTCGCACCTCGACCTATATATTTATTTCAGATTCGGTACTACATACTTTTTTCCCTTGAAATGATCGTGTTTGGACCTTTTGATCCATTTATTTTTATGAACTTCTAATGACCATGAAAAAACGAAATATAAACATTATAAAAAAAGACTTTTGTGTTCCAATTAATGTTCATCATAAATATTAGAATGAACGAACAAACATGATCAAGATATCGATGTTCCAAGTATTAGAAAAATCTATGACATATAATCCATTATTTATTCGTCACATCTCATCATCAAAAGAGAAAAAATGCAATGAAATTGGAGGAGAGAACTCACCATTTCTAAGCGTTGTAGGTAGACAAGAGAAGAGACTCTTGTGTGTAATTTGGGTTTGTTAGTTTTTGTTTTGTGTTTTGAGAAAGAAATGTTGTAAAAGAGACGAAATGAGAAGCTCTGAAAAAAAGAGAGATTCCTTGTGGTTTGTAGGAGACGAACTCGGACAACCAGCAAATGGCTCCTATTTATTATTTCTCCTTTTTTTCTAGTTTTCTTCCTAATTATGTCTTTTTGATTAACCACTCAAATTTCCACCTCAAGTTTCTCCTAACCATCCCAAATTTTACCTTTATTTTATCTACTAATTTTAGCATACTATCGTTCAATAATTTCCAACACAATCCAAACAATATATATATATATATATATACGTACATGTGTTGTTAAAAACACTAGAGAACCTAGACCAAGGTTGATGTCTCTATGAGGTATACATAAAAAAATATATATCATACAGATTTAATAATATCACATTATAATTTATAAAAAGATTAATATAGATGAAAACAAAAAGTCCAATAACCGTCTAACGATCTAGACGTCGTCTAATCTAGACATTTTTTAGAATAATGATTTATATGGATAATTTAGTCAAGAAATACTATTTTCTGATGTAATGATGCCTCAAATCAATAAGTCAGACATGATTTGTTAGTGTGGCCCTTTGATATTGTAGTCTTAGGATTATTCACAATCGAAGTAGAGCCTCACGCATTTGGATAAAATTCAAAATAATTCAAACTCTACCATTACCATACAACATTGCCATATCTTTTCGTATGTGCCATCTTCTCAACAAATAAAAGATATGATCCACTGACGCCGTTATCACCACGCTATATAAACTGCCTCTTGTTATCTTCTGGGGTCCATTCTCAAATGATCTTAATGATGGTGAAAAATTTTAAAGTGACCTTTAGCCAATATTTAATCTCATCTACCGCCTTTGGCCAATATTTAATCTATATGAACCGCCTCTTGTTATTTTCTGGGATCCATTCTCAAATGATCTTAACAATGGTGAAAAGTTCTTGAGTGAAAAATTCTTCTTCTTCTTATGCCATACTTCGTGTGTCAATGTTGTGCTGCAGGTTGTCTCATCCGTGTTATGCCAGAACATTGTGTCGCACGATCCCACTCGCATTGTGCCTCAACATTGTGTCGAACATAGTGCTACATATAATATCTACATGTTATTTTGATTGATGAATTTTTTTACTTTTCGTCGTGGGATGAATATTGAAGGACTTAACGAGTTGATCGTTTTTTATTTTGATTATTGGAGGTGTTATCACAAGATCCCAAATGATGAATCAATACTATAAAAAATACACTTTGAAACTAACACATTAAAAACACTAATTGATAATGGACCGTTGAATACACTCATCTGTTGTAATTTCCAACCGCATTTCTACGACTAACATCCATTGCAAAAATAGCAACGGAATCTAATAGAATTATCCACTGAAAACTTTCAATGGCTTTTTACCATGGTTTTCATTACAAATACCAACGACATTCGTTGATATGGATTGATGGACATCAACAGGTATGCGATGAAATGTGTAATGAGCATCCGTTGATATTGCTGAATGGGCATCAACAAGCATTCATTGAAAACTTTTGCGAGAAATTTGAAAATATCAAATGCCATCCATTGGTACTGTTTCATGAGAAATTTGAACATATCAACAGATACCAGTTGATATTATGAATAAATTTATAAAAAAATATATTAATAGATTTTAAAATAAAAATATATAAATGAGTTTAGCACAATATTTAAAATAATATAATAATATATATATATATATTATATACAAAAAATAATATAAATCGTCACCGTCTTCTACCTCGTCTCATCTGCCACATCGAGAAAGCATCGTGTTTGAATCAAACATAGATTCTTGCATCGATGCTGTGTTGTCTATTGGTTTTGGAGGCAATGATGGCTGATACGATTGATCGGTCATCAACTATATAATACTCTTCATATGATACATCTTTGTGTGTAATCTCAAACCGTATCCTCGAGTTGCTCGATGCGTTGTTCTTATGAGTATGTCTCTTGAATCATCGGGTTACTATTGTGACATCCTCTAAAATATCCATTGTAGAGAACCCAGACTATACAAGTACCCAATATACAGCCGAATAGACTGTATGTATAAAATAATTTAACGTTAGAAAACCAATTTATTTGTGATTATAATTTAGGGTAAAAACAGTAAAATTTTTCTATAAATATATCTTAGACTTTTGTAAAGGCTAAGTTCGTTCGGATATGATATGTGGTCTTTTCTGTCACAAACTTTATCATCCATGATACTCAAAGGTCAACCAACTCATGTTCATCAGTGTCTTCTTCGGTGATAAACTTTTCCTTGGCATGTGGCTCGATCACGAGTTCAAGAAACATTGATTCCCGTGAAGTATGAAATATAATGATCTTGTTGATTGTATCGATATGAAGATTGATACGGATAAATTCTCAAAGAAGATAAGATTGAGTTATGTCAAAATTATTGTAGGACTGAAGAAGCCTACATACATCGATGATGAGTATGTTATTGGCCCACCTCGCGAAATAATGAGCTAGCTCAGCTCGATTTATTTTCAAAACGAGCTGAAAAATTCCAACTCAGCTTAGCTCGCCTTTAGCTCCCAAAAAACGAGCTGGCTCGTGAACTAGACGATTTAATTTGAATAATTGCAATATATTAATATTATATATTTTTTATCCTCAAACAAAAAAAATATATAAAAATAGAAAAAATTAATTCGCATACAAAGTTATTAAATACAAAAACCAATTAGAAAATAAATTTATCAAATATAAAAAATATCGCATACATAATAATAATAAATTTTATAATTTATTTATAAATTTTTTCTTTATTTGTTACTAAAAATATATGAATTAGGTAGAATAATAATAATAATAATAATAATAATAATAATAATAATAATAATAATAATAATAATAATAATAATAATAATAATAATAATAATATAGGTATTAATATTTTATTTTTCTTAAATAGTATTTAATAAATGCAAAGAATATATATATAATATATAGAAATAGAAAAAAATGTGATTTGCATGTGTTTTTTTATTCAGTTCGTGAGCCAGCTCGCCTAAACTCTCATTCATTTTTGGTTCAGCTCGTCAGTTCGTTTTTTAAACGAGTGAAAAATACCCAGCCTCGGTTGCTTGCGAGCCGACAAATCATTTTACACACATAAATATCTAACATGTTGAGATCATCGATATAATCCATGAAAATAAAGATGATACTTTTTTCTACATTTTTTTAAAGAAGATAAAAATTTGGAGTTGTTCATAATACCATATGTGCCATTGGCACCTACTGAAGAACATGTTGATAATGAATAATGTGTTGAAAATGAACAGCTTATTGAAGTAAAAAATGAAGTTGAAAATGAAGAATGTGTTGAAGACAGAAATAGAGAACTTGAATTAGGAAATGGATAAATTGATGAAGCCGAAAATGAAGTAAAAAATTAAGAACTTGTTGAAGCCGAAAATGCAATGTGTCTTGATAATTAAAGGATTGTTGTTTCTTCAAGTTGTGATGAGATGATAGTTTAATCATTGATGTGGGTCAATAATTTGCATGTGAAGAAGACGATTTTATTTTACTAAAAAAGAATTCATGCATTAAATGCTTTGGAATAACGTAGTGAACTCGACAAAGACATTGTTTTCACAACATGCAAACAGAGAAATTTCTATTTTAAATGGTCTTTACGTGTGGCTACATACATTTTTTAGATACTCTTTCATTGAGGTTACACAAGACTCATATACATGTTCCCGGGATGAGACGAATAAAAATGTAGATACAAAAAAAAATGGTTCAATTCAATCCCTTTTGAACGAACGATACCTAGAACAACTAAATACATTGATTCCAAGAAATATAAGAATGATATTTGCATGGATTTTATTGGTGTAAAGTATCATATTCTACATAATGGATATGGGAAAAATTGACTGAGTATGATGTACGCAGTAGTTTAAAAATTAATTTTAAAATGCTTATGTGTTTCTTGAACATGTTAAAGAAAGTTAATGAGAATTATGTTATACATATTGAATTAGACAACAATAAGTAATTCAATTATTTATTTATTGAATTAGAAGCTTGCAGTGAGAGATTTAGAACATTATGAAAAGTTAGTGTCATAGATGAAAGTTTTTTGAGTAATGCGTATGGTGGAGTCTTGATCATTGCTACAGGTCAAGACGCCAATTTGTACCAATATTTAGTTTTTTTCTTAGTAGTTGACTTTGAGAATTATTCTAGTTAGACATGGTTTATGATGAAGCTTCAAGAGGTAATACTGGAATATCTTGATTTAGTTTTAGTTTTGGATAGTAATAAAAAAATTGCGGAGGCGAGAAGTGAGTTATAAAATAATGCTAAATATCGGTTTTGCGTTGGCATTTCGAAAATGTGAAATCGGAAGTTTACAATGGTAGAAAAATAGATGGAAATCCATATGAGAAGTTTAGAAAATGTGTTAAGATGTATTCAGTGACTTGATTTCATGAGCTATATGATGAATTCAAGACATATATCCCTAAGATGCTATCTATGTCAAAGATGGTGTTGAACTAGAAAAATGAGCAAGATGTTATTTTCCCGGAGTGTGTTACAATATTGATACTACCAATGGAGATAAACCTATTAATTTGATATTTAAAGACAAATGAAAATACTCATTGTTAGCAATGTTGGATGCATTAAAGTAGTAATTCAACAAGCATAGCAAAGCTTCTATCAACAGATCAAGTTTGAAGAAGTTAGTGCATTTGTTAGAATGCATATTACACATAGTTTATGAAATCATCTAGTACTCCATTTTAGCAATTTTCATTTAATTGATGTTATGACACTTAAGGAATTCATGAAAGAGTTAGAGTGATTATTATCTACAGTTATTAAACCATATATTCCTTGCAATTTATTTTTTATCAATTCTATATAATATGAGTTTCATGTATCATATTTTGTGCAAGATTTCACATCAAGAAGCCATTTCATCAAGACTATTGTAAAATTTAAATTCTCCTTAAGTTTTCATTCAATTAATTGACAAATACATGTATAAAGAGTGTCTAAGACCGCAATTGAAAAACTTTCAATAAATGTTTTTCAAGAACGTAACTGAAAACCTTCCAAGACATATAAACCAAACGTACACACAATATATATAAATATTCCCAATACGCTCCCTTAAGTTGGAGCATAAAGATCGTAAATGCCCAACTTGAAACACAAATAGGATAAAGGACGTTGTCCCAATGCCTTGGTGAAATCTCAGCAAGTTGATCCTTTGAATGCACATAAGATCTAGAAATTTCCTCGAGAATGATCTCATCTAGAACAAAATGTCAATAAATCTTAGTATGCTTCTACATGAAAACCAAATTGGTAACAATATGGAGAGAAACTTGATAATCACAAAACATACACATTGGGGTGGTATGCCAGACACCTAAAAATTGTAAGCGAGATTTCGACTACTTCAACTCACATGTCAAAACAATCATTGATCAATATTTCACATGAGTCGACAATTGCAAAACAATAGCTTGTTTCTACGCCTTCCAAGCAATGGGAAAAATACCAAACAACACAATATATCCACTCAACGAACGACGAGTCTGAGGATAGGTGGCCCAATCCAAGTCGCAGTATCCATAAAACCGTATGTCATTATTGGTCATGACCTAGGAAAGCCTTGAGAAATTGCTTAACTCGAAGAGGAGCTTGCCAATGAGCTACCTTCGGTTTATGTATAAATGGAGAGAAAATATGAATTGCATAGGAGAGATCCAGGTGAGTAATGCTAAGATAAATTAGATAACCAACCAAATGTTGATATTGCTCTAGATCTGGAAACAACGAGTTAGTAAAAGTAAAAAGTTGGTGATTCTACTAGATAGGGAAAGTGGTCGCGTGAGCACCTAACAGACAATCAACAATGATGTCCAATACATATTTATTTTTTGGGAGAAAGAATCCATTAGGGTTTCGTGCCACTTCAATGCCAATAAAATATTTGAGAGGGCTCAAATCCTTTATATGAAAACAATCATAAAGATATTTCTTGAAAGCGGTCATGGTAGAGGCATCATTACCACCAACAATAAGATGATCCACATATATCAAAACAAAAATCTCCATGCGGTGATGGCTGAAGGAGAACAACGAATAGTCTAACCAAGAGAGGAGAAACCCATAGCAAAGCAGTGATGTCGTCATTTTTGCAAACCAACATCAAGGTTCTTTATGTAGTTCACAAAGTGACTTGTTCAGTTTGCAAACTAATGAGTCACTAAATGTAGGAAGGCTTGGAGGAAGCTTCATGTACACATCTTCAGAGAGATCACCATGCAAAAATACATTTTGAACGTCCATCTTATGGATGATCTATCTTTTAGCCACAACAACTTCAAAAAGCAAACGTACAAAAGGCATTTTTGTGATAAGGGCAATCGTTTCATCAAAATCAACATCTTCTTGTTTTTTTGTTTCCCAACACTAACAATCTAATCTTGAACCTCTCAACAAACCAGGGTGTGATACTTGATCTTATAAATCCAATTGACAACCAATCACCTTTTTGCTCTGGTGTAAAGAAATGAGGCTCCATATATTGTTTTTCGCAAGTTCAACAAGCTCGTCATCATAGTATCAATCCATCATGAAGAACGAGAGGACTCAAAATAGGCATGTAGTTCAATTCATGCAGATATTGAGCCAAGAATGCTCAACAGCGAGATGAGAATCGAGTACACGAGGTGTAATTAGCAATCGAATACACATAGATGCCTGTAACCGTATGAGCAACAGTTGAAGTGAGGCAAGAGGGTTCATCGGGACAACAAGTTGAACAAGTGAAAAAGTCTTAAAGTAGAGTAGAGAGGATGAATGTGTACAAAACCTTTGGGGTCCACGCGATGCGATATATGTGGACGACAAAGGAGAATGATCATTGGTATCACAAGAAAATCTGAAACTTCGAAAAGAAAATCGACTGTGGTGGGAAAAGATGGTCCCTATCATCAAAAACCATAGGATAGGATGGACCTTGTATGGCAGTAAAGGGTTCTCTAGAGTGATAAGAGAACCATGCCAAAATAGAAATTGATCTTCATGAAATACCATATCTCACAAAATAATATATTACTCGATCTCCAAGTAAACAACACACAATCTTTTTACCCATAAATAAAACTAACCAATACACACCATCGACTACATGAAGCAAATTTTTCGCGGGAAGGCGGTCCCATGCGAGTATAACACAAGGAGACTTGCCATTTAGCACTACTAAAGTTTTTTTTGTTTATAAAAAATGACGCTGCTAGGATGCACACTCTTCAAATTGAATAGGTTTACAAGGTTTGACACTAGACATCTAAGAAGCCTTGCATACTTTTCTCACACGAGTAGTAGAGGAAAATTCAGAATCAATTACATTTTCTTTAGCAGAGCCATTGCGTTTGTTGGAGCCTGACATTGGGAGCGATACATGGAAGAAGTTTTGCGCCTTTTCCACGATTTGAGCCACATCGGGGTCGATCCTCCACCAATTAGGATATTCATGAAGCTTAAAACATAAGACCTCATTGTGAACCTTACAATTTCAGTGTGAACATACGACATTGCGATCACGGACAAGAGTGGTGGTGAGGGGAACTTGGGAGGCAATAGGTGGAGAAGTTGTAGTAGCAAAGCCAACGATATCTACACGTTTCTCTTTTGTCCGAGTAACAATCTGATAACAGTCCTCTTGAATCACTCAATTAAAAACTTGATTGAGACTTTACAATGGATTAGAAGAAAAACTTTGAGAGTGAATGGTTCCAAACCATGCATCATCAAGATCCATCATAAATTGATATATTTATTTTTCCTCACGGTCAATTACCAACTCAGGATGAAGTATACCAGGTGCGAAGTGACTTGTAACCTTTGAGCTCATTCCGAAGCTACTTCAATCGTCCAAAGAACACTTATACACTCTGACCTTGTTATACAATGAGCCAAATCAAAATAACTAATAAACATGAGATAAAAATCCCGATATATTATTGTTTTCATAGGTCCTCTAATAGAATACGAATATCATCAACAATAGAAACTGAGGCTCATATCTACGAATCAAGAATATTAAAGCTCCACTCGACCATTAGGGAGTTAAACGGTTCCCATTCAGCAAACGGAACATCAGTAGGGGGTCTCGTAATTGTGCCATCAATGAATCCAATCTTACGCGTCTATCAAAATGTATGTATGACATCGCCCTTCAGTTGGACGGTTGTGATTATGGTACCACATTCTTTTTATGGGTGAAAGTAATACACTGAATAAGGTAGAATCTCATGGGGATGGAGTGAATCTGTTGCACCCATTGCCTGGGAAGCACAAGACATATGCACGACAGAACTTGACTAGAAACTATCGTCGAAGGTGATGAAAATCACGAGAACATAGATTACGGACGGGGACGAAAAAAATCAAAGCCATAAAATCCTATAAAAAATGAGATCCATAAGGATTAGACAATCGCCAAAGGAAAACCAGATCTAGATATCACTAAAAAGACCAGATGATTATCGTACAAAGACCACATAAACACGGAAAATACCAATCAACTCCTAAAATAACCAAACGATGCTTACCATGACATTATGCGAACCATGAAACAAAGAAGAAGGTCTACGAGGTGATGTGCGTTAAACTCAAGTAATAATATCTAGACTAACGCTTCCGCAAGAATACGGATCGTATAGTAACTAGGGTCGAACACAAGGAATTGATGCAACTTTAAAGTTATTAAACTAATAGATAAGACGTGTAAATTGAATAATGGAAGGATTGGGAATGAACTAAGCTAAACTAATCGACGAGATAAACTTATGACTAAGCACCATAGGTATCGAGAGTTGCACAACGATGTAACGAAGTTCTAACAAGATAATTGATCTTAGATACTATCACGAGTTCAGGGAATTCAAGCTCTCCTATAGGAACTGACTGGCGTAGACTTGTCCACTATCTAGCATGCGTATACTAATATATCTATTGCACATCTCACATACATAGACGCATTAAGACCGCTATCCTAATCCCTAGATTCTATGAAAGCATTAAGATCCACCATTCATTAAGAACGAGACTTCGTTACATACTGGCAATACTCTCTAACCCATGGCAATAGATCTACTCAGACATGAACACAACAAAAGAAACAAAAGAGAATACTAAATTCGACATAGAAAGAGAATAAGATTGCTCCCTATTCATCAACCGATGTCTTCAATAGATCCTCCTTGCTCCCGATCCTTTGTTCCGTCCTTTCTTCCTTTCTCAATCTGCCTAATGTCTCTGAATGATCTCCTTTCACCTGGCGTAGATTTATTAGACTTCTAATATCATCCATTCGAGTGGCGTACAAGAATGAAAGCATTAAACACAACCAATCAATCTGAAAAACGATCAAGTACCGAATTCATTCATTCAAGTGGCGTACAAGAACAAAAGCATTAAGAACCACCATTCATTAAGCACAAAACTTCGTTACATATTAGCCCGAGCGTGTGGCTCTTCAACCCGAGTTGGGAAAACTTACGGCAAATTGTGGCAACAATTAGCCCGAGCGGGCACTCCTTTTCCACCTGAGCGGGGACACCCTTCATGATCGTGTTCCTTGAGCGCCCGAGTCTTGCAAAGCTACGGGGTCTTTTGCCTTAATGCCCGAGCGTGCACACCCTTCATGCCCGAGCGTGCAGGTCTTGATTTGTTGTTTCCGCTCTTTTTTCTCAGTGTTTGAGTGTTCACTTCAATCCATGGCCTTGCACAAGTTGAACCTTGTCATTCAACTACATTTTCGGGGTTAAATTGCCGTAATCTCTCGTGTTTCTCCTCATGTCTTCGTTTCCTATACAAAACACGAAATGTAGATGAAGTCTTCGAATAAACTCGATAAATGTGTGAAATCTAAGTAATCTACTCAAAACTAGACCTAAGAATCACGTAAATACTACAACGGATTACGTGTTATCAATCAATACTCCCCCTCAAAATTAGACATTAGAATCCCCCGAAAAGTCTAAGCTTGGAAGAAAGAGCTCATTAGTATCACTTCATTAAAAACCTCAATGTGGAAAACCACGTGCGACAAAATCACATTGAGGGAAAAAGAGTATGATCTAATGTGCTAGGGGACACTTGATCAATGAGGAAGAGTGAAGTCCACAAGTCCTAGTTTCTCACAAATGTGATTGCAAATCTTGATACTTGGTAAAGATATCTGCGAGTTGAACTCCTAGACAACGTCCAAGCGATCTCCATACCAACTCTCTAAGCTTGAGATATCATTAAACTCATTTTCTCGTTCTTATTCTTTTTTTTTTCTTTTTCTTTTTTTTATAGATCCACGCTTTGTTTCTAGGACGTCGAAGTCGAAGAGGGATGACTTTCTACTTAGACCCAGGCTGCCTATGGCACACTCATAAGGTCTCGTAACCTTAGCGGAGTGAAGAGATGCGTCATTGAAGAATATTTTTCTGATTTTTTACTTCTCTTTCTTTTTTTATGACGAATACGCATCACTCTAACCCTTAGGACGTAGAATAGCGCCTCAACCCTCCACTTAGACCCGAACCATCGATCTCGATGTACTCATGTCAATGAAAACCTGAAATAGTTAAAGACTTATCCAAGAAATAATCTATGAACGGTAAAATCTATCAAACAAGCAACGATCAATCGGTGTACACGGAGATATGATACTTGGTACTGAAACCTAGGAGGTGAATGTAACTATAGGTCATGGTTTCAAGCACAAATACTCAACTACTTGGAATCAAAAAAGAATTCTAAGCAAACCTAGACTATTGTTCACGATTCGACAAAGTCGCACATAATGACT
>CM071869.1:10009252-10021835 GCA_036759665.1 Gynandropsis gynandra | reverse complement strand
TTGTTCCGTCCTTTCTTCCTTTCTCAATCTGCCCTAATGTCTCTGAATGATCTCCTTTCAAATCTGGTTCCCATCCCCTTTTTCCAGATCTCTTTTCTCATTAATTGGCCGTTCTAAAACTTAGGAGTTGGTTGAGAAAAATGGGGACCCGAACGGGCACAGCCTCTACCCGCTCGTGCAGGCCTTATGCCCGATCGTGTACACTCATCTAGCCCGAGCGGGCACCCATGCTCGAGCGTGTGGCTCTTCAGCCCGAGTTGGGAAAACTTACGGCAAATTGTGGCAACAATTAGCCCGAGCGGTCACTCCTTTTCCACCCGAGCGGGCACACCCTTCATGATCGTGTTTCTTGAGCGCCCGAGTCGTGCAAAGCTACGGGGGTCTTTTGCCTTAATGCCCGAGCGGGCACACCCTTCATGCCCGAGCGTGCAGGTCTTGATTTGTTGTTTCCACTCCTTTTGCTCGGTGTTTGAGTGTTCACTTCAATCCATGGCCTTGCACAAGTTGAACCTTGTCATTCAACTACTTTTTCGGGGTTAAATTGCCGTAATCTCTCGTGTTTCTCCTCATATCTTCGTTTCCTATACAAAACACGAAATGTAGATGAAGTGTTCGAATAAACTCGATAAATGTGTGAAATCTAAGTAATCTACTCAAAACTAGACCTAAGAATCACGTAAATACTACAACGGATTACGTGTTATCACGAGAAAAACGAAACACCACTCATCACCAAACAAAGATATCCACAAAAAAGGATAACTAGGGGCATTTTTCGAGTTGCAAACGCAAAGAAATTGAGGAGGGTGTTTGAATCACATAATAGCTTGGATAACATGGGCGTAGCAGTCATCGAAGCTACGGTCTTGATTTCGAACGAGAACAACGACAAAGCACCGGTCATCGGAGGAGGAAGAAGAAACCGACAGCGTCGAGATGCAGATCTAGGAATAAAAAAATGTCTCTATTATGGAAGTGATAACAGTGGAAGAGAGAGAACCGAAAAACAAGGAATAAGAAGAAGTGACAGAGGAAAAAAAATAGAGAATTGTGGGCAAAATTTGTTGAAAGCGCACGCTCTAATACCATGTAAAATTTTGATTCATCTTGGATTTTCATTCAATTAATCGACACATATATCGAAAAATATTTTTTAAACCATAATTGGAAAACTTCCAAAAAATAAAAAACAAATATACATATAATATATGTCAATATTGTTAATAATTGCTTAGTTCTTTTCTTTTCTTGTATGCACTTCTAAATGGTCGAATTTTGTTTTCTTCAACCTCATTCACTTGTAGGCACGTCAGATAAGCTTCCCTTGATTACTTTGGAGGCTCTTGTGGTTCTTTAGCATGTTCGTCTGCCACCAATCGAGCAAACATGTTTACTATCCTCTTAGCTTTAGCTCTGATGATCTATCTTTGTGTTGTTAGTGTATCAAACGGAACCTCATCGTCACCAGATTACCTCGTGGATTGGCTAAGTGTATGTGTGCTAACAATTATTTGATTATAGAAAGAATTTATTCTTCTAAAATGCATCTAAATGAACATAAGATTGAACCTACCCCAAGTAGTAACTATGATGTAAAACAATATTTCCCCACGCTTAGACTAAACATCATCCTTGGTGTCAAACTAACATGAAAGTGATGAACATAAAAGATAAGGAAAGTATAAGATCAGAACACATAACCTCAATATCACTAAATTTAGTGATGTGTTTGTACACGTGCTTATGCTAGACGCGTAAAGTCTCGAGTACCAAACATCGAGATAGATATCAAATAGCTTACTACAGTTTATTATAAGAAAGGAAAAATGAATCAAAAATGAAAATGGATAGGTTTTAAGTAATGTCACAGCTTGGAATGCCAATGTTTCACGGCTCAAAACGTCTCGGTTTGTTGTTGAAGTGTCTCGAGGTCTGTCCAACTTGCTCCGACATGCAAAATTTTGGTAAGACTAAAATTGCTCAACTAGAGTTAACATGGTCGAATGAATACGCAATACATTAATTCTTCCTTAGAAAACGTTCGTCAGTGTCATCTTTTCCTTGCAAAAACTAGAATGCAGACAAACATAAGTAGTTCTGAATGAAATTTCAAGAAAAATAGAAAAACATGGAGTGTAGATTTTGTTTTTTGGTTTATCCCTTGCCAATAAATATCTCTTTTCCGACGTCCAAGCATGCAATGATTTTTTATCGGAATATTTTGTCTGAGCGAGATAAACCATTTACTTTTACTACCACTCGACCAAGCGTTTAGGATTCATGATCGCTCGACTGGAGTTCCTTTTTATTCCTCTGAAAATCTATTAGTTTAGTGTTTATAACTGTGAAAATATGCATTCCAACTACAATAACATGCTCCCAAAATAAATAAAAAAGTTTGGAGCTTTAAAACAAATTCCAAAACAAAAATAAAATATGTCTAAAAAATGTCTCAAGTTGCCTCCGAACAAGCGCTCATTTATAGTCCCGATCTCAACCATATTCGCTTCTACTCTCGAGGTGTTTAATTAGGCTTCCTCGGGAGTGTCCTCACTATTCTAGACAAAAATGGTCGACCATTGGTTTCCTTCTTTCTTGCTTGCGAATGCTTTTTACATTTTTTTCAATTTATGGGTCGAGTGTTGCGAGTCTAAATCTCCCAACACTTTTAGTCATAAATTGAATTCCTGCAAAAGAAACATAGAAAAAAAATCAAAAAATATTTCAATAGTGAACTATAAATAACAAATATGACCTAGATTTGACAAATTAAATAGTTAAACCGCCTTTAAATCCCGACAACGACGCCAAAAAAATGAAGTGTCATCTAAGTGTGATCTAAACATCTCGAGTTTTAATATATATATATATATATACCTATACCTAGACTAGACATTCCGCAAAGATACGGATTTTATAGTATCAGGATCTAACACAAGGACTAAGAGGAATTTCGACTATCGATTTCACAAAAACTACGGTCATGAACACAAAAATGTGTAGATATATCTTTTACAAATAGGTAAATAAGATATAATTACAAATATATATAGGCGAGAAAATGCTTCAAGGTTAGAGAATTGTTTTCATATACATGAACTCATTAAGGATTATGGTAAGTATAGCTTTATTCTTAATAGGAAAATCAATCATCATAAAGTGTCCTACTCTCGTAGTGCAAATCCGGATCTACCTACTCTCACAGTACGAATCATGTTCTTGTATATAAAACATTGATGTCTTCGTCTAGTGACCAACATACCGAATATGTTATTAATAAATTTATGTGCTCTCGCAACGCAAATTTCTATCCAACATATAAACCATTGACCTCTACGACTTACATGTGAATGCATTATTGTCCAATATCATCATTCCTAAACTGACTAACCTACCTCTCGATATGATCATTCAATTTATCTAATACATAAGATCTAATATAATCCAACATCTACAATTGAATTAAACCATATGACGATCAATTCATGGGTACCAAGAACTGAGAGAATAAAACATGCATAAAACCATAAAAGCAAAGAACATCGAATCCATTCATGTTGTACCATGAGTTCAAATACACAAAACTCTAGTTTAAAGTGTCTGATAGCTTTTTCTCTTTTTTCGCACGATCCAAAAGTGTCTTTCTCACTCTCCTCTCACTTTGTACCTAGAATTGTCCCCAATTTAAAGTAAATATTCCCTTCACTTAAGAAATTCAAAATTTTAATTGTTTAGGGATTTTGGTAAACTGCTCGGCCGAGCGGTCCTTTGCTCGGGCCGAGCGCTTGGTTCTTTTGCACTTTTACCTTACGAATCAAAGCTAAGTTTTAATACTTATACTAAAATGCTCGACCGAGGAGGGCTCGGGTCGAGCGAATATATGGGAGTAAAATCCATCTGAATGCTCAAAAGAGCTTATACTTGCTCGGGTCGATCTAATCCTTTGTTATTTGTTTTAGCATTAGATTTTAAATTGCTCAACAGAGCTTTGTCGTGCTCAAGCTAAGCGTTTCAGTTTTTTCCTATTAGGATTCTCTTTTCATGCTAAATATCACCATGTTTCTCCACAATATATTTCTTAGCCCCTATTGCTTGAAAGATCACAAAATGACCAAAAAAAGACGTGAAAAATAACTGAAACAATCCAAAATAAAACATTTCCATACGATAAATTATAGAGCAAAATTGATGTTATCAAGTATCGAGACATGATCATCGCTGAGCTCACCCAACAGATATGGGGTGCTAAAAACATGATTTGTGCATATGATCCTCGCCATGGCTATTACCTAATTGCTTCAGCCAAGCTCCGTGGCAGAATAAGCATAAAAAATGTTGATGAACAGATGATCACTAGATCACGACAACGTGAAGTCCATCGTGTGACATCCCACCAATGGGTTTAAAGATTGAATCGACCTTCATCGGCAACTTAACCTCATTCCAAAAAATGTTATATTAGAAGATATAATAATATCTATGAATTTTTAATATATTAGATATATCAGAAATTAGTTAATATTTTAAGGATGATAGGAGTTTGGTAATATCTTAGAGATATTTGGAATTTATTAATATCTTAGAGATATTCAAATATTTGATTAAATTATGAAGTCTATATAAGACCGTTGAATTCATCTGAAATAAAACAATGAAACATATCTTTTGTGTTCTATCATGGTATCAGAGTCTAAGATTTTTATTGGGTTTTGAGGTTCATTTAGCTTCCGCAAATATGATGACCATCGACTATCATGGTGAAGATGAAGATGATGATGTTAATCCTTAAGAAGGATGATGGCTAGGTTATTTTTGTTTTTACATTTTTTTAATCTTATATTTTTGCGTGTATCCATGCAATATATCAAAGATGACCCCAGATCTAGGTAGATAGGTATAAGATGATGAGCTAGATTGGATTACTGATGATCCCGCATCAAAATATATAAATGCAAGATTAATACAATTGAGTATGTAGTCCATGATTTTAACGGTTGATTATATAACTGTTTTTAAATTTTGAAGCATAGTAAAGTTAAGATGAAGTGTATCTCTCATTATTCCTTATACTCGGCTTTGTGAAGCACATGACTTTAGATCCAACCGATGGAGACAAAAATCAACCCTATGGATCCAACTCGGCCGTAAACCATTGATTTATTGTTGTGTATCAACTTATATGACAAGCTATCTGACTAATTTTATTACCTTGAGACTCAACTACTTCAATTACTCCAACTCAGTTCACCGAGATCTTTACCAAAGCATCAAGAATAAGAAGTTTGATCTTTTCTTCCAAGTTAGACATTCAAGATTTGCACACTCCAACATAAGAGATGGTATGAGGAGATATTATAATATCTCTAAAATCATGATTTGTAATATCTTAAAGATATTAGAAATTACTTAAAATCTTAGAGATATCAGGAGTTGTTAATATCTTAAGACATTTTTAGAATTTATTAATATCTCCTAAATTATAGGGATATTCAAATATTTAATTAAGTAGTAAAATATTGTTGAATGCATTTAAAAATAAAATAACGAAACAAATCTTCAATGTCTTTTCATGTTATGTCAGGTGAATGAGCAATTCACTACCATATTTCGAAGGAAAGCTTTATTACATTGGTACAAGTGCGAGAGAACCAACAAAATGAAATTGACAGAGGCAGAGAACAACATGAAAGATTTTTTATCGACATAGCAACAATATCGAGACGCCACTATATCCATGCAAGATATCAAAGATGAGTCCAGATCTAGATATATAGGTAAAAGATGATGAGCCATATTGGGTTACTGATGATCCCGTGTCAAAATATATTACTCCAAGATGACTACCATTGAGTATATAATCGGGGACTCTAGCGGTGGATTATATAACCATTTTTAAATTTTGAAGAATAGTAAAGTTACAATGGAGCGTAGCTCTCGTAGTTCCTTATACTTGGCTTTGTGAAGCACATGGCTCTAGATCCAACCGATGAAGGAAAAATCAACCCTATGGATCCAACTGGGATGTAAACCATTAAGTTATTAACGCGTATCAACTTATAAGACAACCTATCTGACTAATCCGGATTACCTTGAGACTTGACTACTACAACTACTCCAACTCAGTTCACCGAGATCTTCACTAAAGCATCGAGAATAAGGAGTTTGATATTTTCTTCCAAGTTGGACATTCAATATTTGCACACTCCAACATAAAAGAAGGTACTAGGAGATATTATAATATCTCTAAAATCATGAATTGTTAATATCTTGAAGATATTAGAAATTACTTAAAATCTTAGAGATATTAGGAGTTTGTTAATATCGTAAGACATATTTGGAATTTGTTAATATCTCCTACATTATAGCGATATTCAAATATTTAATTAAATTGTAAAATAATTTTGAATGATTTTAAAAATAAAATAACAAAACAAATATTCTATGTTTTTCATGTTTTGTTGGGTGAAAGAGCAATTCACTACCATATTTCGAAGGCAAGCTTTATTGCATTCATATACGTTCGAGGGAACATCGAAATGAAATTGATAGAGGCAGAGAACAACATGAAAGATTTAGTATGAGAGTAGCAACAATATCAAGGCGCCATTGTATCCATGCAATATATCAAAGATGACCCCAGATCTAAGTATATATAAATAAGATGATGAGCTAGATTGGGTTACTGATGATCCCGCTCAAAATATATTAATTCAAGATGACTACGATTGAGTATATAGTTGATGACTCTAACGACTGATTATATAATCATTTTAAATCTTGAAGCATAGTAATGTTAGTGTTTCTCTCGTTGTTCCTTATACTCGGCTTTGTGAAGCACATGGCTCTAGATCCAGCCGATGGAAACAAAAATCAACCCTATGGATCAAACTCAGTCGTAAACCATTGAGTTATTGTTGCGTATGAACTCATATGACAAGATATCTGACTAATTCGATTACCTTGAGACCCGACTACTTCAATTAGTCCAACTCAGTTCACCGAGATCTTCATCAAATCATCAGGAATAAGAAGTTTGATCTTTTCTTCTAAGTTGGACGTTTAAGATTTGCACACTCCAACATAAGAGAGGTTATAAGGAGATATTATAATATCTCTAAAATCATGAGTTGTTAATATCTTAAAGATATTAGAAATTACTTAAAATCTTAGAGATATTAGAAGTTTGTTAATATGTTAAGACATATTTGGAATTTGTTAATATCTCCTGCATTGTAGGGATATTCAAAAAATCAATTAAATTGTAAAATATTGTTGAATGCATTTAAAAATAGAATAACAAAACAAATTGTCTATTTTTTTCATGTTATGTCGGGTGGACGAGCAATTCACTACCATATTTCGTAGGACAAAATTTATTGCATTCATACACGTGGGAGGGAACGAACGAAATGAAATTGACAGAGGTAGAGAACAACATGAAAGATTAGGTATCAAGAGTTGCAACAATATCAAGATGCTACTGCATAGGACGAGGAACAATATGGTTACGAGATGAAGAAGAGTTGGATCAAGAAGAGGCCTAATGGCACTAACACATTTCTCCCAATATATTGTGTTTACTTAGTTCTCCTGTTTTATTATTATTTGATGTTTTGGCTTAAATCTGAACAATTTATCATACTATATATAATATTTTGTTAGGATATTATTAATTTAATTAGTTAGTTAATTTTTAGATTATTAAAATAAATTTTTAATTAGTTTTTTAATATTCATTCTATATAAATATATTGCAAGACAATTTTAAATTAATTAATAAAAAAACATTTTCTCTCATTTATTTCTCTTTTCTCCCCCTATATCTTCTTCTCTTCTCTTGCAAACTTTCCCTTCAATCTTTTTCTCCTAATTTCATCTTCTTCTTTATCATCTTAATATGGTATCAAGAGCCTTCAAAGCTTTTATTATTCGCTTCTAAATCGGTTTCTGATCGATCAATTTCAATTTTCTTTCGATCCATTTCATTTTCTTTTTCTTTTTCCTTTTCGATCTTCACTTCGATACCTCTAAACTAAAACCTAGGAATGAGAAATCCAAACTCTGGTATCCTCTCTCCTCTGTAGACCACCGCCAAAATTATCTACTCGCCAACTTCCTGTCTATCCTACTCTGTTTCATTTTTTTTTGCCCTCATTTTCTAAGCCCTAATTTTTGTTCTTCTTCTCTTATTTGAAGATTCTAGCCTCCTACGTAAGGTGAATTTGACGACCCCTTGTCATCTTTGTAGACCCTCTGTCTCCTTGTTCAATTGAAGGTTTTCATTGGTTGCAGCCTCTTCTTTGTCTTTCAACCCATTTTTTACGTTTCTTTCCCTTTTTGAATCCTACAATGTCGACACAATCCCAATTCCTCTCAATGATCCATATCGTAACCCTCTCTTCCTCAATAAGAAAGAAACCGATTTCATTCTTTGTGTAACTGAGAAACTAAATGGCGAGTTCCATTACAACACATGGAAACACACCATGACCATGGCTCCCAATGGTAGGAACAAATTGGGATTTGTATCTGATAAGACAAAAAACCCTCTTTCATTGATGTTGAGCATGATACTTGGTTGTGTTGTCATGATATTGTTTATTCATGGCTCCCTAATTCGGTTTCTAAAGATATAGCAGACAGTATAATTCATATGAATCTTGCTTCTGATTTTAGCTGATAGGTTTAGTCATAGCAATATGCTAAGAATTTTTGGTATTGAACAAGAAATCGAAAATCTAAAAAAAGGAAATCTAGATCTAAATGCATACTATTCTAAAATATAACTCTCTGGCAAGAATTGAAAACTTTAGAAGAAAGTCCAACATGCTCTGGTTTGAATGAATGCCAACTTGCTGATCAAATAGCTCAACGAGACACACGTAAATATATTTTACAATTTCTTATGGGTTTGAATGATAGTTTTGCTCTAGTTCATGGGCAAATTCTATTGCTAGAACCTTTACCATCAATTTCCTCAAAATATTATGCTATTTATGTAATATATTCAATAGTTTGGCTTTAACTCGTACTTATTAAAAGTTAATAATTATAAATAAACGAAAAACGAGTTTTCGTTATTAGATTTCAGAATCATAAACCTAGTAGCCGTCAGAAAGAAAAGAAAACGAAGAACGAAAAACAGTTTTCGTTCTTCCCGAATTTCGCATCAAAGAAGATCCGATCTCGGCGTGGATACGCGTAGAGGGCTTACATTATCAAGTCTTGCATCCGACTATCGCACATTCAACGAAATGGTATTACAAAAATGTTTCTTAATTTGTTCATCGTTGAAACACTGAAAAACTAATCGTTAAACATGACTAGATCTATAATCGAGTTGATAAAACACGTTTTTGCACCTAAATCAACCCTACAGTGGTATCAGAGCGTATGGATGCATGTTTAGGATTAGTTTTTTGAATTTTTTGTGAAAAATCGGATCGAAAAATGTAAAAGTCACGCGCGCGTAGCGCGCACGCACAAGAACAGCATGAACGCACGCGTGAAGGAGAAGGAGAAACTTGAAGACGGTGGCCGGAACCCTAGCCGCCCTTGCGAGTGTCGCCGGTGCGGGCGGAGGGACGATGCGTAGCCGGTGGGAGCTGCCGACGGCGCATGAATCCGACACGAGTGCGCGACGCTGCCCGAACGACGGACGACGTTGCGCGAGAATTTTCTGTCGAGCGCCCGGTCGCTCGACGGGTCTTCAGCATAGGCGGCAGGCGCGGCAGCGCACGAAGCGGGCGAAGGGTTGGCCGGGCACTGAGTCGACGACGACAGCGAGGGTCGAGCGAGAAAGGGCGAACGACGTGGTTAGGGTTTTCAAAAACCCAAATCGCCTCTTCGCCCGAGCAGTCTTTCGCAGTCACCCGACGTCGGAGAGTGACAGTCGGTCCGAGGCGCCTTCGCCGGCGGTTCCTCCAGCCCGGAGCGGACGACGAGCAAAGGGGGCGGTGGCAAAAAGAGGAAGCGGCAAAGGGTTATTCCCTAACCCTAAGCCCAACGCATCCTGCCCGCGTGGGTTCATTGCGTGAGCCCGAGCAGGCGCACGTAACCCGCAGGCAAAAAAAAATTTAAGATTAAAATTAAAAGAATTTTAATTTGAAATATTAATAATTGAGTTCTTAAACGATAAATTGTTTATCGTTAGGCTTTTTCTTTCATTGTATACGATTTGAATACATTCTCGTTTACATGGTATGGCCTGACTACCAAGAGGCATGTAGTTCAAGAATTCGATTCATACGTCTATGACATCAGATGTCTAGTGGGAGGAATCAATTAGTTTTTGTAAACGCCTGGACTACCCCGGGGACATAAACTTAATTGATATCTGCCCATGAGCTGAAGGATAAACTCAACTATATCAATAGGAACGACCTGATTACCAGGTGACTATGTGATATAGAGCCATATTAAAATCAACATGTTTAGTATGCTTAAGAAACGACCTAACAACCAGGGGGCTTATGCATGATTAGTTCAGGAAATATTACTGAAAGAAATACGATTTCTGAATACTACTGTAGTATTAATCAGTAAAATAATCATTTAGAAGAAAGTCTATTTCTATTTGATTAAATAAGTGTTCTAATAAATGCTGCAATTTTTCCTTCTAGATTTCCCGAAGAATGTCTTCAATTTCCCTACGTGCCATTCTCGATGTCCACAAGCTTGTTGGGGAAAATTTTGATGATTGGTACCGCAACCTCAAGATCATCCTCAAGCAGGAGAAGCTACTCGATGCGATCGAGAATCCTATCAAGGAATCTCCTACTGATGACGATGAGGATGGCTTGCTAGCTTGGATAAAGTAAAAGGATGATTGTAACACTGCAAAGTGTATCATCCTAGCCTCAATGAGTTCAAAACTCCAGCGCCAGCATGAGGATATGGATCCAGTTCCTATCATTGCACATCTTAAGAAGATGTACAGTGCACAGAGTAGAACAGCAAGATATCAACTGTCGAAGGCTCTGTTCAAATCTAGATTGACTGTGAACTCTACGGTTGGACCCCATGTTCGAAAGATGATCGGTCTTATCGAACAGCTTGTGAAGCTAGGGTGCACACTTCTTGCAGTCGTTACCTGAGACGTTTTCATCGTTCATTGTTAACTTTAATATGAACAAGATGGACATGGATTTACATGAGACGTTGAACCAACTGATTGACTAAGTCAATATCCGATATGTCTAAGGGATCTAGTGCCGTAATGATGGTCGGCTCTTCTTCCAAGAAGGGCAAAGGCAACAAAAAGCCTAAGAACAAGCCCCATGTGCCCAAGGATGGTGTGACCAAACCCAAGGGCAAAAGGGGCATATATGACCAAAGTGATGCTGAGTGCTTCTTCTATAAGAAGAAGGGGTATTGGAAGAGAAATTGTAAGGAATACCTTGCATCTTTCAAAAAGAAAGAGGGTAAGACCTACAGAAAAATGTTTTCATAATTTCTTTATCTACTATTGATTCTTCTACTTGGGTATTGGATACCGGTAGTAGTTTTAACATCTGCAATGTGTTGTAGGGGTTGAGGATCAATAAAAGGTTGAAGAAAGGTGAAGTCAACCTACGAGTTGCGAATGGTGCAAGCGTTGCGGCATTAGCTATAGGATCGATTTTTCTTTGTATGCCTGCAGGCAAGACCTTGGTTTTAGAAGATTTTTACTATGTTCCGAAATTTGTTTCGAACATAATTTCCATTTCTGTGTTAGATAGATGTGGTTATAAAATAATCTTCGATAATAAAATTTGCTCTATTTTTTCTAATGATGAATTATGTGCAAATGTTTATTTACATCAAGGCATCTATGTTTTACCCAATGCAAAAGTTAATATGATTAACATGCAAATTTCTGGTTTGAAGAGAAAGAAAGATGATTCACTAAACCAGACTTTCCTTTGGCATTGTAGACTTGGTCGTATAGGCGAGAAAGACTAAACAAGTTGCATCAAGAAGGTCTTCTTGGTCAATATGATTATGAGTCATATGCAACTTGTGAGTCTTGTCTCACGGGAAAAATGACCAAATCTCTGTTTACTGGAATCAGAGATAGAGCTACTGAACTTCTAGGACTCATACATACAGATGTATGTGGACCTATGAAAGTTTTTGCCAGAGGAGGATATTCTTATTTCATAACTTTCACTGACGATATGTCTAGATATGGATATGTGTATCATATGAAACACAAGTCTGAATCTTTTGAAATATTCAAGAGATTTCGCAGTGAAGTTGAGAAACAAACTGGAAGGACCATCAAGATAATAAGGTATGACCGAGGTGGAGAATATCTGAGTCGTGATTTTATTGATTATCTAAGGCAAAATGGGCTTTTGTCTCAGTGGACTTCTCCTGGAACACCGCAACATAATGGTGTATCTGAACGGAGAAATCGAACCTTATTAGATATGGTGAGATCCATGATGGGGTTCACTGATCTTCCAATAAACTTGTGGGGTTATGCGTTAGAAGCAGCTGCTTACATCTTAAACAAGGTTCCCACTAAAGTAGTCTCTAAGACTCCATATGAGATATGGAAGGACGGAAACCCAAACCTGAGACACATCAAGGTTTGGGG
>CM071869.1:9947246-9968946 GCA_036759665.1 Gynandropsis gynandra | reverse complement strand
AATTAAAATCAAAATCAAAATTAAAATCAAAATTAAAATCAAAATTGGGTCAAAATTAAAATCGAAATTGGGTCAAAATTAAAATCGAAATTGGAATCAATATTTGGTCAAAATTGGGTCAAAATCGGAGGGGGTTTTAGGCAGATTTTTTATAATTGAGGGGGAATAAGATGAAGTCAAAATCGAAGGGGAATAAGACTAAAACATGAAAATCAAGAGGTAATAGGACTAAAGCATGAAAATCAAGGGGGAAATAAGCTGTTTTTCCAAAACAATTTGTCTAAACATCTCTAAAATTTCGTTGTTCCGTTGGGTTTAAGTTTCATTGTGAAGTTGTAATCTTTTACAAACTTTCATAAAATTCTATGGATTCGTGAAAAGTTTAAACCAATTGTTTTCTTTACGTTAATTATCATTCATTTTCAAAATAATCTATTGTTGTACATACCATAGTTGATTTACATACGAACCTGACACTCGTTTATTAATTAATTTTAAAAGTAATTATTATAATCGATCTAATAAAAATAATGTAATTCATAGATAATATATATATATAAATATATATATATAATTACGGTACTTTTAAATAAGTGTGTGTTTATACAGAATTTTTCAAAACCTTTAATTGTATCCACCTTATGAAACGAACTAAAACATCTTGCATATGTATGAACTAAATATCTTATTATTGCTTTAAGTGGACGTCTATCCGTCATCGTATTACATAGTATGCAACCACCAAAAACAAATGCATAATCAAGCACCACATATTATTTATTCTTATATTGCCACAAAACTCTGTCACAAGCCTAATGTTCTCTTAGTTCATCTGGTGAATTCAAACGGAGACGGTGCCGGCGATACCGATGGCGAGATGACATCGGCGAATGGGGTCGGCTCCGGCGCCATTTCAAATTGGCCAACCAACCCGACAGGAGCAATAGGATCGAACACTACGCCGGAGCTTCTCATCTCCGACATCTCCCTTCTCTTGTTCTCTACTTGTGCTTCACAGAACTTTGGAAGAAATACTCCTGTTATGACGCAAAGAAGTCAACTTTATATTTATGCGTTTTATGTGAACTGATAAACCGAACCGGGTTTATAGTTAATTTGCAAAGCCATCTCGGTTTGACAAAATCATTACTCGAAAACCGAACCGGTTCTGACATACCTTCACCGGCGGCAAGATTGAAGTAGAGATCGACGACGTTGGGACAATGGTGAAAGCATTGAGCCGAGCAGAGTTTGCGGGTGAAATGCGGTTCTAGAAGTGCGTCTGAAGAGATTCCCAACGTTTTGCGTTCCAAACCGCAGTCCTTTACGCAGCGGTCAGATTCAATCACGTTTGTGACCTTATCCGCTTCTATCTCCGACGCGCGACACGTGTAGGCTTCCATGCCGCTCCTCTTGATGCTCTTCTCCAAAACACAACGTTTTCCCATCGACGAAACCGCAAACGCGCACGAGTCTTCGTTTAGATTCTCGCACGTGATTTCGTGCCCTATATAATATAACGATATTATTTGCGCAAATGATTCGACCAACTCTATAAACATATATACTCCCAGGTTGTCTACTTCAAATTAGAAATAATTTATGTGTTTAGGAGTCCAAAATATTAAATAAACCAAAGATGAACATAACTGTAATTTTAAAGAGACGGGGAAGCGGTAGTATTTGGGTTGCGTTTATTAAATAATGATACTAGAAAACAATATATGAATTATCATAAAAAAATGTTAGAGCATGGAATAATTAGGTTCATTCTATATTGAAAACAGATGTAAAACCAATGATATTGACTACATCCATCTCATACATGTATACGTATATAAGTATATATGTAAAACTAAATAATACTCAATTTTGAGTAGAACCATAAATTACTAATATTCGTGAAATCGAATATTGTAAGACCTGATCGTTACAGAGGAAGATCAACGATTAGAAATTTGAATAGAAACTTACCAAAGCCATTTTGGGAGGAGAGGGTTAGGACAAGAAGAGAAGCAACAAAAGCTGCATTGTAAGCGATGTTGGAAGCCATAAAGTAAATATTGAGAGTAGATAGAAGAAGAGGAAAGTGAAGGCTTGAGGATATCTCTATAGATGTATGTTCTTAACCATGCAGCTTTGATGAATGATCTATTTATATACATCTTCCTCAAGAGTCAATGAGTCATCACAATTAATATTATTTAAATTATATTATCTACTGATTAATACTTAGGAGTTTATTAGGGAATTGGTAAGTGAAAAGTCTTGCTGTTTAATTAGGCTAAACATTTCTATACGTTGTACGACTCGAGCTAATGCATATAAGCGTGTGCGTGTATATGAGTATGTATGTACATTTAGGTGTATGTTGTACGTCTTAATCAATGCATTCATGTGTAGTATGTATGTAAGAATGATGAATGTGTGCATAATATCTAATTAATCATTTATAGAAATTGATTGTGGTAAATAACAATATACGAAACGAAATGAACGGATTTAAAATAAAACTTCCGTTTCGTTACTATATATTTCATTAACAACAAATATAATTTAAACAAATTAAATTAAATTAAAAATACAAGGTGGAGAAAGTAACATTGACCATATGTATTCCGCTTTCAATGGCGAAGGTTAGGCGTGGCCAATGCCAAATGTGGACTTGATGACTCTCTTTCTTTTAACTGTTCAACCATGTTTTTTTTTTGAAGTATTTAACCATGTTATCTCCCCAATATTTTTCATCAGAGTTTCGTGATTTTTTGTTTTCTAAAACTATAAAAAAATAAATCATAAAATTTACAAAACAAAATTTTGACTCTTTTTTTTATTTTCATAAAGTTTTGACTCTCAACTTATTCCCCCTCGATTTTTAGTTTATATCATATTTCTCCCTCAACTATAAAAAATCTGCCTAAAACCCCTTCCATTATTTATCTGTTAGTTATCGGTTAATAGATCCGATTTTAAACCGATTTTGACCTAATTTTGACACGAATTTGACACAATTTTGACTTTAATTTTTGACTCGAATTTGATCTAATTTTGACTCGATTTAACCCGAATGTATACTTAATTTTGATTTGAATTTTAACAATAAATCAAATTAATTTTTCAATTTAATCGATTTACTTACTTTCGAATAAAATTAAGTAAAATTTTTTATTTGAAATCAATTTTTACCAATTTTGACCCCAATTTTGACTCAGTTTTATCCCAAAACCGATCCAATTTTGACCCAAATTGTGACCTTAATTTTGACTCGATTTTAACCCAAAATTTTACTTAATTTTGACCTGAAATTTTACTAAATTTTAACTCGAATATTAATAATAAATCAAGTTAATTATTCAATTTAGTTGATTTCAAATCAAAGTTGAATACGATTTTCTTAATTATATCAAAATTAGATCAAATCGAGTTAATCAATTTGTCCCGATTTTGACCCGAATCCGATCCAATTTTGACCCAAATTGTGACCCAATTTTTTACTCGATTTTAACCGAACTTTTATTTAATTTTGACCCGATTTAATTTTAAATGTTATATTTTAGTAAATTAGATGTGAATTTACTACACACATAAACTATACTGTTAAGTTTTAGATAATTTCATAAAAATCGAGTTACTTATTCGATTTAATTAATTTCGAATCAAAATTGAATACAGTTTTGTTAATTGTATCAATTAAATCAAGTAAATCAATTAAACGATCTAATTAACTCGATTTGATTCGATTTTGATACAATTAAAAAAATCATATTCAATTATGATTCGAAATTAATTAAATCGAATAATTAACTTGATTTTTGATGAAATTATCTAAAAATTAATATTTATTGTTTATGTGTGTAGAAATTCATATCAAATTTATTAAAATGTAACATTTAAAATTGAACTAGATCAAAATTAAGTACAAGTTCAGATTAAAATTGAGTCAAAATTTGGGTCACAATTTGGGTCAATATTGGATCGGATTCGGGGCAAATTAGGTCAACTTAATTAATTTCGAATCAAAATGAATACGATTTTGTTAATTCTATCAAAATCGGATCAAATCGAGTTAATAAGATTGTTTAATTTATTTCAAGTAAGAAACCATACTCAATTTTACTCGAAATCAATTAAATCAAGTACATCGACTAAATTGAATAATTAACTTGAGTTATTGTTAAAAATCGGTTTAAAATTAAGTAAAATTTCGGGTTAAAATTAAGTACAATTTCGGGTTAAATTGAGTCAAAATTAGGTTAAAATTGATTCAAATTCGAGTTAAAATTGGGTCAAATCGGGTCAAAATCGGGTAGGTTAACGGATAATTAATCGATAAATAACAGAGGGTTTTAGGCAGATTTTGATAGTTGAGGGTGGAATAGTATGAAAACTAAAAATAGAGGGGGAATAGGATGAAGGCCAAAATCAAGGGGGAATAGGACTAAAGCAGAATTTTCGAGGGGGAATAGGCTGTTTTTCTGTTATTTAACAATATAACAGATTTTGAGTTGACAAAATATCAAGGATGCTCTTCTAGGACTTCCTTGCTTCATATATACCTCTAAAACCTAAGGATTAAAAAGAAAAATTGGAGAAAAGGGAAATGTGCCCTTATTTTTTCCACGTGAAAACACACGGTTTGTAATTTTTTCGAAGCTAAACCTATTTCAAAATCGAGAACAAGGAGCGATAGGTGATTTCGAAGTTGAGAGCAAGGATCCAGTTCAAATTAAGGAAGAACGAAATTTCAAAGTTGAGACCAAGGAAATTTTGAAGTGACAAAGAAAGAAATGGCAAGGATCAGTAATGAAGAAGAGAGCACGAGTCAATTTTCAATGGTGTCTATGACGGGATCGATTTTCAGGGTTTTACGTTGTAGATGAAATATATTAAAGATTAAACTGTTGAAAGCGAAATTGTATCTTTATTTCAAATAGGTGTGAGTCTTAATGAGTCGCTTGAGTCTCAGTGAGTTGCCTGAGTTGAAAAGGGTCAAGAGTCCTAGTGACTTGCTTGAGACTCATGACCTTCTTCAACTCAAGAGGGCCATTTGGTCTCAAGGGTTGCTTGAGTCATAGGGGTTGCTTGAGTCGCTTGAGTCAAAGAGTGTCAGGAATCTCAGCGAGTCGCTTGAGACTCATGATCTCTTCGACTCAAGAGACTCATTGGGTCGCAAAGGTCGCTTGAGTAGCTAGGTTCGCTTGAGTCGCAAAGGTCACTTTAGTCAGTAGAAGTCTAATGTATTTTTTAATTGGTAATTTTGCAGGTGCCGCCAAATCCAAAGTTTCTCTATGAATTCAAGCACATGGATAGAATACCAAAGATTACAATCAAGTGTTATCGTTACGAAACAATAAAGGAGTTGAAGGAATGTTCGATGAAGATGAGTTGCATTACTTCAACAAGGAGTCACAATTTATGCATATATTCAATTATCAATGCGACTTCATCTTGAAGAAGATTCAAATGTTTGTCCTATTAAATCACTCTGTTATTATACGAGATAATAATGATTTGTGATTTTTCGTAAATATAGTTCTTATCCGCTACTCTATAGTGGAGCATGCATTAATTACCGGAATGAACTGTAGACCCTAACATGGATGATGGGAGTTCAAAAGGTGTGTTACATCTAGGCTGAACAATTTCGATCAAAAAAAGGTGATTGTCGTACAAGTAAGTGAAAAACTTGTGAAGGCGAAGAATTCCGCCGACCGGAAGAGGTTGACAACTTTGATGGTGTTATGGCAAGTTTTGGATCACAAGCCTTCATCAGATAATTCTATCAGCCATTCTCTATTTAACATGGTTGTTGACTTGGAATTTTGTAAAGGCTTTCCATGGGGGCTTTATATTAGGGGACATATGGAAACTGAATATCTTTGTCATCTATAGAAGGAAGTTTTACATATTGAGAACCTATTATCTCTTGTGTATATATACTCATGTAACAATCATTGGTGTAGAATAAGAAAGGCTTGATATGGTATCAGAGCACCCAAAAGTCTAACGACGAAACTTTTTTCTGGCCACCGACAACCCTATTCCCCTCTTTCCAGACGACGCTCATCCCTGTTAACGTAAACCCTACAAACACCATGGCTGATGGCAGCTCTTCCTCTCATAACACTGAAACCATTGCTACATTTGATGCTTAAGAGCCTCAGGAAACCAAGCTCCAAGTTAACATGAATCATGTTACCAAGCTCACCACCCACAATTACCTTACATGGAGTGTACAGGTCCGTGCACTCCTTGAAGGCCTCAATCTCCAATGCTTCATCTTAGAGGATTGCACCATGCCTGCCCCGATAATCACCGTCAATGGCTCTACCACAGACAACCCAGCGTATGGACCATAGAAGCAACAAGATCGTCTGCTCTTCATAGTGCACTATTTGGCACTATCTCTCTATCTCTTCAACCCCTCCTTGCACGAGCATCCTCAGTCAAGGAAGTATGGTCCACACTAGCAAAAACTTATGGCAAAACTTCTCGCGGCCACATTCTCCAACTTCGTGACAAAATCAAACGAAGCACCAAAGTTTCTCAAACCATTGACGATTATCTTCGATTTATAACAACTACGACTGATGAACTTTCTCTCCTTGGGAAACCTCTGGATCATGAGGATATACTTGAAGCAATCCTCGATGGCCTGCCGGATGAGTACAAACCGGTTGCAGACATGGTTCAGGCCAAGGACACTGCCATACCCCTTGATGAATTGCATGAGAAACTCATCAATCATGAAGCACGCCTTGCCTCTGCAACTGCACCACTGCCAACTCCCTCCTCGTTCCTATTCACTGCCAACAATGTGAACTATCGTCCTCGTCAACAACAGAGAAACTCTGGCTCTGCACAGTGGAACCGCAATAACAACACTAACAATCAACAGAAAACATCGAAGGGGTACCAAGGTCGATGTCAAGCCTGTGGTACTTTCGGCCACAGTGCTCAAGGGTGTTCTCAATACCGACTGATCTCGGCAACTGATAACACCTCAGGTTCTCTTGTCTTTAACCACCAACCTTGGAACTCTGCCCCTCGAACATGGCAACCTAGAGCTCACACTGCAAATGTTCCTCAATATGATGCTGGCCAATGGATCCTTGATAGTGGCGCTTCACATCATATCACTTCGAACCTCCAAAATCTAGCTCTTCACAGTCTGTACAAAGGAGGTGACGATGTCATTGTTGGTGATGGTTTAGCAGTCCCCATCTCCCACACTGGTTCCTTTCCATCTCTACTTCCACACAGTCCTTACACTTCAATAATGTGCTCCGTGTTCCTGTCATGAACAAGTATCTTGTCTTGGTTCATCAGTTATGCAATGCTAATAACGTCTATGTGGAATTTTTCTATGATGCATTTCAGGTGAAGGATCTCAGCACGGGGGCGCCAATACTAAGCGGAAAACTTAAAGATGGTGTGTACGAGTGGCCCATTTTCCCTCGATCGTCCAAGATCTATGCCTTCTCTAGCTTTAAGTCCACTTTGTCCGAGTGGCACTCGCGTCTAGGTCATCCAGCCTTCCCTATTCTTCACCATATTGTTTCTCAGTTCAAACTACCTTTATCCAAAGACTCATTTCCTCTGTTTTGTAATGCTTGTTCTCAAAATAAAAGTCACAAACTATCATTTCTCAGTCTACAGTTACCTCCCATCGTCCACTGGAACTTTTATACTTTGATGTTTGGACATCTCCCATTACCTCTGTAGATGGCTTTAAGTACTATGTTCTTTTCGTTGATCACTACACACGATATTCTTGGCTCTGCCCACTTAAACGAAAATCGTAAGTCCTTGAAACATTCACCAAATTCAAAGCCCTCGTTGAAACCAAATTCGAATCTAAGATCAGCTCTCTATACACTAACAATGGAGGTGAATTCATGGCAATGACCTCCTTCCTCGCCTTCAATGGCATCTCACATTACATTACTCCTCCTCATACCCCCGAACTCAACGGGATTTCAGAACGTCGTCATCGACACATTGTCGAAACTGGTCTATCTCTCCTCACACATGCCTCTTTTCCGATCTCTTTTTGGTCATTTGCCTTCAGCACTGATGTCTACCTTATCAATAGGCTTCCCACACCCATCCTACAAATGACCAGCCCGTATGAGTGTCTCTTTCACATGCCTCCGAACTATGCTAAAACCCGTGTTTTGGCTCTCTCTGCTTTCCCTGGCTTCGCCCATATACCTCCCACAAACTCGATCGACGATCTCATCCCTGTGTCTTCTTGGGCTACTCCCTCACTCAAAGTGCATACCTCTGTTTTGACTCTATTTCCTCTCGTGTCTTTGTTTCCCGTCATGTTCAGTTTCATGAGTCCATCTTTCCGTACAGAAATCCTACCCAATTCTTCTCCCAAGCTGACACCCTGCCTTCCTCATCCACCTCTACACCTCTTGTTCTCTCCGCCTCTCTGGTTACTCTCACATCGCCTTTCTATCCACCTCTTGTTAGACCATCTTCAAGTTAACAGCCCCTGTGCTCGGCACCTTCACCACGCGCTGTGATATTTCCACCTGCACTTGCATCTGCTGAGAATACAACTTCATCTCTGCCACAAGTTTCATCTGATTCCCCTGCTTCAAGTGATGCTACACATGCACTACCACGTCCTCCGAGGAATACACACCCGATGCAGACACGCTCGAAAAACAACATAGTTCAACCGAAAACAAAGGTATATCTCCTTGCTGTAATTGCCGAACGAGAATCTGAACCTGCAACTCTAACACAGGCACTTCGAGATGCTCGTTGGCGAGCTGCAATGGCTGATGAATTCAATGCTCTCATCCGTAATGGCACATGGGAACTCGTACCTACTGTAGAAGCTTCTAATGTTGTTGGATGCCAATGGGTTTATCGCATCAAACACAAATCAGATGGTACCACCGAGCGTTTCAAAGCCAGACTCGTTGCAAAGGGATTTCACCAAAGACTAGGAGTGGACTTCTACGAAACCTTCAGTCCCATTATTAAGCCTACTACCATCCGTTTAGTGCTCAGTCTTGCAATCTCGAATAAATGGCCTTTGCGACAGTTAGATGTCAACAATGCCTTTCTCCAAGGTACCCTCCAAGAAGAGGTATTTATGTCTCAACCTCCTGGCTTCATTGACAAAGATCTCCCTGACCATGTATGTCGACTGCACAAAGCCATTTACGGACTCAAGCAGGCACCACGTGCTTGGTATCTGGAACTTAAAAAATTTCTGTCTGGTGTGGGATTCAAGAACTTCTTGGCTGATCCCTCACTCTTTATACTTCGCCCAGACACTACACTCTTGTTAGTTCTAATCTATGTTGATGAAATAGTGATCACATGTAATTCTGAAGACTCTGTTTGGCGATTCATCATGAAATTGGCGAACCGATTTTCTCTAAAAGATCTAGGAGATCTCTCCTTCTTCCTCGGGGTTGAAGCACATCGTACAAAGACGAGACTTCTACTCACTCAGCGGAAATACATTTGGGATCTGCTTGTTAAAAACAATCTCCATGAAGCCAAACCTATTCATACACCGATGGCGTCAACCTCTCGACTTACAACTCTCATTGGTATGCCCTTACCGCATCTGACGCCATATCAACAAGTAATTGGCGCCCTTCAATACATGTCTCTTACACGACTAGACATTAGCTTTGTTGTCAACAAACTATCTCAATTCATGCATCAAACCACCGATGAACATTGGCAAGCGGCAAAGCGAGTACTACGTTACCTCAGTGGCACACAAGAGACTGGTATCTTCTTCTTTGTGAATAATCCAATATCTGTTCATGCATTTAGTGATGCAGCATGGGGTGGTGATCACATGGACTTCAAATCTACAAGAGCTTATGTTGTTTTTCTCGGCCCAAACATCCCATTTCTTGGTCCTCGAAGAGATTGATAGGCCATACACGATCCTATACAGAAGCTGAGTATCGATCGGTTGCCAACACATCTACCGAGCTCTGTTGGATAACCTCACTTCTATCTGAAATTGGTATCTCCATTCTCACTACTCCGGTCATCTACTGTGACAATGTTGGCGCTACTTATCTCAGTGAAAACCCGATCTTTCACTCTCATATGAAGCAGCTCGCTTTAGACTATCTCTTTGTTCAAGATCAAGTTATGGATGGTGATCTTCGGGTTACACATGTCAGTTCCGCAGACCAGCTTGCAGACGTTCTCACGAAGCCTCTCCCGCGCTCCCCCTTTTACAGCTTATGTATCAAGATCGGAGTCGGCTCTGGTGCTACATCTCAAGGGGGCGTATTAGGAGACATATGGAAACTGAATATCTTTGTTAGCTATAAAAGGAAGTTTTACATATTGAGAACCTATTATCTCTTGTGTATATATACTCATGTAACAATCATTGGTGTAGAATAAGAAAGGCTTGATACTTTAAAAATTTGAGAAGCTTGTGGATACTTTCCACAAGCACGTTAGCGGTGAATCACCGAAATCAAAATGGTATTGTGGCGGTTTCATGATCCAACTCATGTTAAGTATATGAAGACCGCGTCCCGCTCTTTTGGCCGTATCCAGCTCTCTTGGCCGTGTCCCGCTCTTCTCGTTCCGTATCCTATTCTCAGTCGGTCAAGCCAATTTATTAGCTCCACGGTCTCCTATGCTTAGTCGACAGCTCCAACTCATGCATGTTATATTTAAACTTGTGCTTTACATTTGTACTTGTATTTTCCTTGTTTTTCTCCTGTCTATTTACTAGGATTATTGTATAAATATGTACCTTTGTATCTAAAGCTAAACATAAGAGAATAGTTAATCTTATTCTCTCTAAATCTCTCGATTTTTCGCTCGCTCTCAATCTTTCGATATTTTCTCAATGTTTCTAAACTTGCTTCTGCTTAATCAACTTTAGTTTACAAAATCTACATGGTATCAGAGCGGTGACCGAATCTCGGAAAATCTTTGATCGATTTTTTTCCTTTTGAAATCTAATCTCGTTTAAAAGTTGTTTTCGGCCAAACCTTTTTAATCTCTCTTTGTTTGCATTTCCTTTTGTTTTCTTTAATCTCTCATCATAGACTCTACCAAAAGCATCTCAATCTCATTCAATAGAAACAATTATTCCATCTCGACGAAGATTGCTAAGGCCAACCTTGGCATGTGATGTCTTTGGGGTTTCGTGACATGATCGGATGTGAAACTGGTTAATTCAAGTGTCGGATCGAAAAATGGAAACAAAATAAGCTCACTGCCTTTGGTTGTTTTACAAAATTCCCTCGAGTCTCATATACTTCGTACATATGGGCGCATAGAGACTCCTAAGGAGCTTTGAGACGAGCTGATACAAGTTTTTGGCAATGAATCCAATCTTAACCGTGTGTATAAAGTAAAGAAAGCCCTTAATAATCTAAGGCAAGAGGGAAAGCCTTTTAGCCACACTTTGGGTGATTTTAAGAAATTATGATCAGACCTCGATCCTCTAAGGCCTCATGTTGCGGATCCTATGGAAATAGCTTAGAAAGCAAACCAGGATCAGGTCTTTTGCCTTTTATTCTCTCTCAATGACAAATACAACGACCTTATTCATCACATACTTTTCTAAAGCAAATTTCCCTCATTTAAAGAGGAAGCGGGAAACCGTCTCTTTAAAGGAATGACCGAGGAAGCTATTGTCTCCAAAAGCACCTCTGGGCAAGGCACTAGTATCAAGCCTTTCAAAAAGCAGTTCTCTTGTGAGTATTGCAAAGGTAAGGTCATAAAAAGGATCGTTGTTGGATCCTTCACCCCCATCTGAAGAACAGAAGCCGTGGCAGCCAATGTTAGGCTAATATAGCCTCTAAGTCTGAGTTTTCCACCAAGGCAGACCTCGAGGGGTTTTTCCAAATGATTATGGTAGGAAATCAAGCAAACAAAGTTGATTACGAGGGAGGTAATGTTATCTTTGCCTTCTCTATTTTTGGAAACCATATTATAATAGATTCTGGAGCTACAAATCATATGATAAAAAACATGACTTGCTTAAAGATATAAAACCTTATAGTGGCTCTGTTTCTATTGTGAATGGGGAGAGTGTTCTAATTAAATGAACAGTGAAACTTAAGTTTCTTGGTCATGATACAAGGGCTCTCTTCATTCCAAAATTTTTTAATAATCTGATCTATATCGAAAAGCTTGCGAAAGACCTTAATTGCTATGTTTTTTAGATTCTAACTCGGTTTGGATGCAGGATATTGAAAGCAAATAAGTAATAGACAAAGGAAAGCTCCTCAATGGTCTTTTTATTCTCGAGTCTATGTATTGTGATCCTGAGTCCGTGTTTCTATCAAATTGAAATATTAATAAAGTTTCTATATGGAATGCGAGACTTGGACACCCTCATAGCAAAGTTCATAGTATCATTTTTCTTGATCTTGAAGATAAACATGAAGCTTGTGAAGCTTGTATCTTAGGAATGCACGTAAAAAAAGTTTTTCCAAACTCTATTTCGGTTTATAAAAACTATTTTGAGCTGGTCCATTCAGATGTTTGGACAGCTCCATGTGTTTCTCGTTATCAAAATAAATATTTTGTAACCTTCATCAATGAAAAATTAAAGTTTACATGGCTTTGTACTCTCTCGTCTAAGAGTTGTATTTATGATGTGTTTATGAATTTTCATAACCATGTTTTAACTCAATATGATGCTAAAATAAAATGTCTAAGAACTGAAAATGATGGAGAGTATACCAGTCTTCAATTTTGCAGGTACCTTGACGAACAAGGCATCTCACACCAAATTTCGTCTCCATAAATTCCGCAACAAAAAGATTGACCAAGAGGAAAAACAGACACCTAATGGAAGTCTCGAGAACTATCATGTTCGATCGAGATGTTCCTAAAAGGTTTTGGTTCGATGCGGTCATGACCGCATGTCACATCATCAATAGAATTCCAACAAAGGTTCTAAAGGATAAATCACCTTATGAGGTATTAAACCCTACAAAACGTTATCTTGAATACTTTAGAACTTTAGGTTATGTGTGTTTTGTTCTTGCTCCCGACTCATAGCAAAACAAGTTGGAACCAAGGAGCATTAAAGCCATGTTCATCGGATACTGAGCAAGTAAAAATAGGCTACAAGTGTTTCGATCCTAAATCTCAACATGTAATGGTGTCTCGAGATGTTATGTTCCTCGAAGACAAGAGCTTCCATGATAAAATCATCTGAGAAGAGATTAAGGAATCTCGGAACCAAATGATATAGGTTTGTCCCTTAAAAACTTAGTAAATTTAATTTCAGGAACTAACAATGAAATAAGTCCCCTGCCAAGTTAACCTGAGCGTCATGAAGACCAAAATGATCAAGAAATCTCAGAAAATGAAGAACAAGAAAGCCATGATGAGATCACACCTTCTGAGCAAAAAATCATGAGGATGAAACTAGAGCTTCAAATCATGAGAACGAAGAACAAAGCCATTATCATAACCAAAATAAGGATCATGACGTCGATGAAGTGGAAGGAAGGATTCTAAATGAGATAGTGCCTCCGAGAAGCACTAGAGTAAGGCGACCTTTCTCGGATTGGATTCATAATCCTATTCAATGGAGTGGCAACAAAACACCTTATTTCAATGGTGTGACAACGAAATACCCTATTCAAAACGTTTGCTCTTTAGCATTTATCTCTACTGATCACAAAGCTTTTCTTAGTAAAATTGATAGGGATATTGAGCCACAAACCTATAGAGAAGCCGAAGGGAAACCAAAATGGAAGGAAGCCATAGCCAGGGAGCTTGTAGCCTTAGAAAAGAATAATACATGGGACCTTGTCCCTCTTCCTAAAGGAAAGAAGCCAATAGGAAGCAAATGGGAATACAAAATCAAATATTAGAGTAATGGTGAGGTAGAACGTTACAAGGCTCGCCTTACAGCGTAAGGGTATAATCAGAAGTGTGGGAAAGCTTATATGAGACTTTTACCTCTATTGCTAAACTTCATTCTGTTCACATTATCTTTTCTCTGACTATTAACCTTAATTGGAGTTTGTGGCAGATGGACATTAAAAATGCTTTCCTTCAACGGGAAATAAAGGAAGAGATCTATGTGGAACTTCCCCCAGGTCTCCAGGCCTCCAAACTAAAAAAAGAATCGTATGCAATCTAAAAGGAGCTCTCTATGGACTTAAACAGTCCCCGCAAGCTTGGTACACTAGGCTCTATGATGTTGTTCGAAAGTATGGTTTTAAGAGGAGTGAGGATGATTATTCCTTGTTCATCATTCGAAACAATTCAGGTATCATCGTTCTCTTAGTTTATGTTGATGATATAATCATAACAAGTGATGATTATAAAGGAATAGAAAGTATTAAATGTTTTCTAAAATAAACTTTTGATATAAAGGATCTAGGTGAACTTAAGTACTTTTTTGGAATTGAAGTAACTAGATTTAATGATAATATATTTCTTTCTCAACTAAAATATGCTTTAGATCTTTTGAATGAAACAGATAAACTCGGATCTAAGCCGGCCAAGACCCCCATCGAAGAAAAGTTCAAAGATTTGCATGAGGGGGAACCTTTTCATGATATAGAACAATATAGACAACTTGTTGGTAAGCTAATATTCCTCACGACAACAAGACATGACTTATCTTATGTTGTAAATCAGGTCAGCCAACATATGCATGCTTCGAATGAATAACATTGGAAAATGGTGGACCGAATCCTCCGATACATCAAAAACGCTCCTGGAAAAGGTATACTAATGAGTAAAAACAACTATACTAGTCTAATTGGGTATTGTGAGACGCAGATTGGGCTGGTGATCGCAAAGACCGGAAATTAACGACGAGATTCTGTACCTTTGTCAGGGGGAACCTCGTCATTTGGAGAAGCAAAAAGCAATAGATGGTCTCTCATTCTAGCACTGAGGCCGAGTACTGAGTTATGGCAAATACAACATGTGAGCTTGTTTGGATCTGGGCTCTCGTCAAAGATCTGGGCCTCAAATCCGTGTAGGCCTTGGTGCTTCATTGCGACAATCAGGCGGCAATCCACATTGCATCCAACTCGGTGTTCCATGAGAGAACAAAACATATTGAAGTTGCATGTCATTTGGTTCGAGAGAAGCATGAAGATGGCGTCATTAAATTCACATACTCAAGAAACTCAGATAATTTGGCTGATGTCTTCACCAAAGCCACGAGTGAAAAAGTATGCAAAAATGTCCATAATCGGATCGGCCTCATAGACATCTTCAGTCCCAAGGCATCAAATTCAAGCTTAGTTAATGGTCCCTCGAGCTCATAAGTGGTTGTACTCTTTTTCCTTTGTCAGGTTTTTTCCCAATTGGGTTTTCCCCGAAAAGGTATAAATGAGGCTCCAATTATGTTGCTCTTGAATGCCTAAATTTGAGGGGAATGTTAAGTATATGAAGACAGTGTCCCGATCTTTTGGTCGTGTCCCGCTCTCCACGTTCCGCATCCCATTCTCGTCCGGTCAAGCCAATTTATGAGCTCTGCAGTCTCCTATGCTTCGTTGACTGCTCCAACTCATGCATGTTACATTTAAACTTGTGCTTTGCATTTTCACTTGTATTTTCCTTGATTTATCCTTTCTAGTTAATTAGGAATTTTATATAAATATGTACCTTTGTATCTAAAGCTAAACATAAGAGAATAGTTCTTATTCTCTCTAAATCTTTCGATAATTCCCTCGCTCTCAATCTCTCGATCTTTTCTCAATGTTTCTAAATTTATTCTGCTGAATCATCTTTAGTTTAGAAAATCTACATGGTATCAACCGATGATTGAATCTCCAAAAATCTTTGATCGATTTGGTTCCTTTTTAAATCTAATCTCTTTCAAAAGTTATTTTCGGTCAAACCTTTTTAATCTCTCTTTGTTTTCGTTTCCTTTTGCTTTCTTGGATATCTCATCATGGACTCGACCAAAAACATCTCACTCTCATTCAATGGAAACAATTATTCCATCTAGACGAAGATTGCTAAGGACAATCCTGGCATGCGAGGTGTTTAGGGTTTCGTGAAAGGATCGTATATAAAATCGGTCGTTTCAAGTGTCAGATCAGAAAAATGGGAACAAAATAAGCTCATTGTCAGAACAGAAGGGGAATGAAAAGGGGAGTAAGAGGAAAAAGAGCAATGGTGAAAAAAAAATAGAGGTTGTATATGTTCCACCCATATCTTAAATTGATAAAGACGAAGGATTTGTAGTTGTTGATAAAGAAGAAGGAGAAGGTGATGTTGAAGCTGATGAAGACGAAGAAGGTGATGCGGAAGCTGAAACTGAAGGACTAGAAGTTCTAGTCTCTCTGACATTAGAGCAAAAATTAATGAAGGAAAAACAAAAAGGCGGCGAAATGTAGCATCAACACCGTAAGAGACTTTCTAAGGGATGTAGGATTTGATTGGCCCAATCCAAACTCAAAGGAAACAAATCCCAAAGGTGTTCACAAGGCAGAAAAGACTAAAGGCCAAGGGTCACAACGGTCGCTTGCGTCACAAGGGTCACATATCTCGCAAGGGTTGCATATGTCCCATGGCTCGCATATTTTATGAAGGTCGCATATGTCGCAAAGGTCGTATGAGTCACATATGTCGCATGGGACTATCGATCACAAAGGTCATCAATGTTTCAAAGGATGAGTCTAATGAATGATGTATTTTTTATGCAGATGCTAGAGCTTCATCGGATGAGTATGATAGTCAAATGATAATTAAACGAAAGTTAAAACCATCAAAGGCAAGACAAGAGCCATATGTTGAAACTCCATCAACTGAGCCATCGGTGGAAAGACTAAAAAACTTGGAGAACAAAACCCACGAGGTGGACCAACAACAAAGGCAGAGAGGAGAAGTGGGAGAATGCGAGGGAGAGGTATAGATTAAGTTGTTGATGTAGAAGAACCAACAGAAAAGGTGGATCCAAAACCTGAAGAGAGTCAGAATTTTATGTGGAAGACCAAGGGATTAGAATAAGGCGAGATAACCCAAGCTCTTTCGTTCATGAAAGCTAGTAGTGTCAGGTTGACTAGTCTATATAAATTTATGATGAATCCTCACCAAGTGCATTGGTGGAAATCTGAAATAGACTGTCCAAGAGGCTAGAGTTTTGGGCGATTATAGTAAAGAATGTCGTATGGCTTGAAGATGATGTAAGTTTTTTTAAACCCTTAGTCCCAAAAGTCATAAAGGACACAGAGGTCATTTTGGGTCATATGTATTCATGTGTGTCAATGCAGTAATTGGATGAGGCAATATTCGAACTGCAAAATCGCATCCAGAAATTATCATTTTGATATGGGTCAAAGAATTATTATGTTTGTCATCTTTCTTTCATGCAGTCGCTCACGATGTGGATGGACGAGGGCATAGAAGAATTATCATATGTTTTAAAAAATTATTCGGAGGGTCTCTATCCATTGAGAGATACGTCAAAAATAGTGTCGGAGTATGATGGCTTATTATCGATTGTAAACATTCCATCACCCCAAAATTGGTATATGCCTTGTAATTTGGTAGCCATGAAAGTGGATTTGAAAAGTCTATGCATCACGATATATGACTGCCAGAAAAGCTCAAAGGGGTCGCATATCATCCGGTGATGGAGATTATAAGAAGAGTTTGTCCCAAGATGTTGCAAGTCAGAGGTTTTCATTCCTTGCATTTCAGAGAAGATAAATGGCAGTATGAGTATTATAAAGGTCTGTCACAGAATAAAACCTCGAATGATTGTGATGTTTTTGCCTTCAAATACTTAGAGGCCATTCTATCAGGAAAGAAAGAGAACTTCCCCTAAATTTGCGACATCCAAGTTGCTTTCATGCGTGAGAAGATTGCTCATGAAGTATATATGAATGGAGCAATTATCAGTGTACCCCACGACCAATGCCTCCCATCATCTCATCCTTAAACTTGAGATGAAGATGCACCTAAATATCTTGGATACTTAAGTTGCACAGCTCACTGTGAACTCCTCTCAATCGCAAGGAGTTCTACCGGGGAGGCCGCAAGCAAATCCACGTGGGCACGTCAATGCCATATATCTACAGAGTGGTAAGACGGTAGATCAGCCCGCTCCTTTGATGTTTGAAAGGGATGAAGCACCTCGTAAAACAGTGGAGGAGGGCAAAAACGATGAAAATCATAAGAAGAAAGCCGAGGAGGAAGAAGAGCCAAAATACGTAAAACCCGAACCTAGACCGCCTCCTTTGCTGTTCCCACAACGTCAACACAAGAGATTGATGGATCAGGCCAATCCCTCGAGATTTGACAAAGGTGAACCATCCAATACAGTAATGGAAAAGGGCAGTAGCGTCAAAGAGCACAAAAAGAAACCCAAGAAGGAGGAAGAGCCGAAATACGTAAAACCCGATCCAAGACCGCCTCCTTTGCCGTTTCCCCAACGTCAAAGCAAAAAGAACGAGGATGCTAAATTTGCTAAGTTTGCTGAGATGTTAAAGAAGATGCATATTACCATTCCATTCCACGAGGCGTTGAAGGAGATGCCTTCATATGCTAAGTTCTTGAAGGAGGTGCTTGCGAACAAACGAGACGTAGAGATGGAAACCGTCATGGTGATTAACTCGATGCTGCAGCCAAACCTACCTAAGAAGATGCCCGATCCAGCACTACTAGAAAATTCAAGATTAGGGACGGAATTTGGGGACCGACATTTCCGTCCCTAAATTTAGAAACGGATTATACACGGATTAGGGACGAAAAATGAAATCCGTCTCTAATCCGTCCCCAAATTTGGGTACAGAGGAGTCATGCCTAATCCGTTTCTAAATGCGGACCAATTAGGGACGGTATAGTAATACGTGCCTAAATTGGAGACGACAGGTCATCCGTCTCCATATTTGTAGACGGTGAGGTTGTCCGTCTCCAAATTTGGAGACGGGCAGGTCATCCGTCTCCAAATTTGGAGACGGGTAGGTCATCCGTCTCCAACTTCTTTAGTGTTTGCGATATAATGGCATCTTCATCAAGATCGAACATTTTCGATTCTAGACAATGGATGTACAGAAGAATTGATCCAGAATCTCAAAGCGTATCGAAAGAGTTTATAGAAGGCGTCACACAGTTTATGACAATGGCGACGAATCAACAAGTTTACAAAGAAACGGGTACGTTGGTTTGTCCATGTGTGAAATGCAAGAATGAAAAATTTGTTAATGAGAGAACTGTTTGGAAGCATCTTTATTTAAGAGGATTTACCCCGAATTATTTCATGTGGTTATGTCATGGAGAAAAATTTGCACCACGATCTAGTAATGTTGTGGAAAACTTTAGGGGCACTATACATCATGATGAATTTGAGTCTTCTCAAGATGTAGAAATGAACCCCTATGTGGAAATGGTGCAAAATGTATTCCGTGAAAGAAACGAAAATATTGAAGAAGATCCGAATGAAGAAGCAAAAAGTTTTTTTGAAATGCTAGAAAGTGCTAGGAATCCACTTTATGATGGTTGTAGGAGTGGTTTATCACAGTTATCTCTGTCTGCACGTTTGATGAATTTGAAGACTGAAAATAATTTGTCTGAGAATTGCATGGATTCGATATTGCAATTAGTAAGAGATTATTTGCCAGAAGATAATAATGCAGTAGACTCCTATTATGAGACAAAGAAGATGATGCGATCTTTGGGTTTATTGCCATATCAAAAGATTGATGTTTGTCAAGACAATTGCATGATTTTTTGGAGAGAGACATCGGAGATGAGTAATTGTCTATTTTGTGGAAAAGATCGGTTTTATTTAATAAAGAATGGAAAATCGGTTCCATATCGTCGTATGTGGTACTTACCAATTACAGACAGATTAAAAAGATTGTATCAATCTGTGGAGACCGCAAGCGACATGAGATGGCATGCTGAGCATTCAAGTCAGGAAGGAGAGATGTGTCATCCCTCAGATGGTGAGGCGTGGAAACACTTTAACAAGGTATATCCTGATTTTGCGGATGAGAGTCAAAATGTCTATTTAGACCTTTTTACCGATGGTTTTAATCCATTTGGGATGTCTGGAAAGAATTATTCATTGTGGCCAGTTATAGTGACACCTTACAACTTACCACCGGATATGTGCATGAAACGAGAATTTTTGTTCTTAACCATAATGATTCTCGGGCCTAATCATCCGAAAAGAAGTTTGGATATATTTCTTCAACCACTTATTGAATAATTAAAAGAATTATGGAATGGAGTTCAAGCGTACGATGTCTCGAGGAGACAAAATTTTATGTTACGAGGTGCTCTCATGTGGACAATAAGTGATTTTCCAGCTTATAGTATGTTATCTGGATGGACAACACATGGTCGATTGGCTTTTCCATATTGCATGGAGGAAACAGATGCTTTTCAGTTGAAACATGGAAGAAAGACGAGTTGGTTTGATTGTCATCGTCATTTTCTTCCTGTTGATGATGCATTACGGTGCAACAAGAGAAATTACAAAAGGAATGTAGTTGTGCGGAAATCTCCTCCTCCAGTTTTGACCGGCGAAGAGATTTTGTATGAACGACTTCTTGCTTTGGGTATTCCGAGGAGTATAGATTGCGGAGGGAACAATCGTTCAAGAATTGGTGGTTATGGAATTACTCATAAGTAGTACAAGAAGAGCATATTTTGGGATTTGTCGTATTGGAAAATTTTGAAACTTCGACATAATCTTGATGTGATGCACATAGAGAAGAATTTTTTCGAAAACATCATCAATACAGTACTGAATGTCACGGGGAAGACGAAAGACAATATTAAATCACACAAGGATCTAGAAGAATATTGCTCACGAAGGAAGTTACATATAAGTGACGACGGTAAAGCGCCAGTCCCGATATTCAGATTGTCAAATGATACGAAATATAAATTGTTGAAATGGTTGAAAGAAGATGTGAAATTTCCCGATGGCTATGCGTCTAACATTGGAAGGTGCGTTGACATTCAAGGAGGAAAGTTATTAGGGATGAAAAGTCATGATTGTCATGTATTCATGCAAAGACTTCTTCCGATATGTTTTTCTGAATTGATGGAAAAACATGCACACGAAGCACTTGGAGGTATGTGGTTGATTTTATATTAATATGTAGTGTGAATATTTGTTAAATACACTAATAATACTTTAATGTTATAGGTATTGGCCTATTCTTCCGAGATTTATGTTCGAGAAATCTAAGTATGGATGTGGTTCGTCGACTGCAAAATAACATAGTTACTGTACTATGTAACTTGGAGAAGATTTTTCCACCATCATTCTTCGATGTTATGGAGCACTTGACAGTTCATTTACCGCACGAAGCCGCATTAGGAGGTCCAGTTCAATTTCGTTGGATGTATCCGTTCGAGCGATTTATGTTTCATCTGAAGAAAAAAACCAAACAAAAAGCTCGACCGGAGGGTTCAATTGTGGAACAATACATCAATGAGGAAATATCGTTCTTCACTTCATACTACTTCGAGCCACATGTTCAAACGCGAACTAGAAATCCAGCATATCGCACATACATATGTTTTATTAAACTGCGAATATCTACTGCCTTTTGAAAGGTAAAATCCCATAATTAACTATGGTTTTTTCAGAATGACAATTTTGTTTATTTTTGTAATATTTATAGAATTTTGTTTCTTTTTATAGGACATTTGAGGATATATTGAAGAATACATATACGAACATTGATGATTCTCAACTCCAAGAACTTAAAGAAAAAGATTTCTC
>CM071869.1:9912468-9933819 GCA_036759665.1 Gynandropsis gynandra | reverse complement strand
AAAGTTTGGATAACGTACCACTGCTCAAGACCATGGTGTGGACACAATTGTAGAAGATCCTTGAATCTACCCCACGCCTCAAACAAAGTCTCTCCATCTCTGCATCTGAACGTTGTGATTTCCCCCCCTCATGTGAATCGTCTTGCTCGGAGGAAAGAAACGCGATAAGAACAATGTGCAGAGCTGATCCCAAGTAGTGATAGATCCAGCGGGGAGCAATTGCAGCCAATTTTTCGCTCGTCCCCCAATAGAGAAGGGGAAGAGACGCAATAAGATCGCGTCCTTTGAGCCTCCGTGTATTTTGAACGTACCAGAAAGCTCAAGGAAGTCTCTGAGGTGCTGATGGGGATCCTCATGATTTCCACCCATGAATTGCTTTTGATAAAGCATGTTGATCATTGCTGGCTTAATCTCAAACTGTTCTCTCGCAACAGCAGGCATCCTTATGGCTGTTTGCATGTTGTTCATGTTCGGCACCACGTAGTCACTGAGACGACTTGGTGGAGGAGCCTGTGGTTCTCACGGTTGAGGCGCGAGTGGCTGTTGCTGCATATGCCCCAAATTACCGAGAGGTAACTGAAGCTGTTCGTGGCCGTTCTGATTATCCATATCTCGTTGATCTGACGGCTCTGTGTTACCTTCTTCCTTGCCCTTTCTCAGTAGTTTGCAAGTTCGCTCGATCTCTGGGTCAATTCGGAGTAGACTAGAAGTGCCTTGAGACCTGGTCATAAACCGAGAAAGGACAAACGAATGGAATCAGGTAGAAAGAATCGAAAGGAAATAAAAACAAGAACAAAAACAAAGCAAGCAAGACTATAGGCTCGAATCTAAGACGCGTTGACAATAGTCCCCGGCAACGGCGCCAAAAACTTGATGCGTTCTCAAAGTTAAATAAATAACCTAAACTACCCGAAAGTGCACGGCACGTGTGTAGTACTTCAGGTGTCGATCCCACAGAGACTACGCAACACAACCTAAACTCTAACTATGAATCAAACTTGCTAATGAACGAAATATGGTTTGAAGAATGAAATACTAAAAGTAAATAAACAAATTAGTTCTTAACAATTAGACAAACGTTCTAGGAATCCTGTTTCACCACAAGACTACCGAAACCAACAATCGACCTATCTATCATGCAATCCCAGTTAAGTTATCTAAGGCAGACGATCCTAACATGATATCTACCCTCTCTCAAGGCATAGACACGTGATCTAGTCAAGTTGCCCCCTACTTTCGTGGCTGACACATTGAACTAAACCCATAAGATCTATGATTCGTCCGTTTTACCCTCAACCGTTGCTACCCTACTTTCGTGGCCTAACCTCTACCGCTGCTACCCTACTTTCATGGCCTACCCTCGGTTGTTCTAAACCTGATTATCCGGAATTAGAATTCTCCTTTCGGTACTTATCCTAAGCTTTTAAAACATGCATCTACTTGGCCATTCACAAACACAAGTCAATCAAGCACTCAGACAAAGAATAGATAAACGAAAACGGGGAAGATGCATTCAAAAGATAAATCAAAGTGGTTCCGGGATAGCCAAAGGCTAATCCCTTCTCCTAGAACAAACAAACTACTCACTCATGCGTCTGTAAACAAACATAAACGAAATAGAAAGTCTAGGGAACATGAAAACCAAACGAAAACCGAAGTTTGGGGGTTGATCTCTGATGCTCCTCGTGTGCCTCCTCGCAAGAATCTCTTCCTCCTTCTCTCCTCTCTCCTTATCAAAAACTGAATAAAGCATGAATGAATCTCGACCTCTGGCCCCTTTTTATCCCTTTAAATTCGTTTTCCTTATTGTATGAGTCCCCCACAAACTTCCATTTGTTTTAAGTCAAATTAACTTAATTGAAGTTGCAGAAGATGGTCGCGACCCCAGCGGGCGGTACAATTTACCCGCTGGGGTACGGCGCGGTTGGTCGCGCAGAATCGTGATGCGCATGGAGTGCCCGATCGAGCTGGAGGTGTGCCCGCTCGGGTATGAGGCTCCGCTCGTGTATTTTCTTGCCCGAGTCGTGTGTGAATTGCTGCCCAAAATCGACGTAGCTTTTGCCCGCTCGGGTGTGAGTTGTGCCCGATCGGGTGGTGGCTTTTCATGCTAATTCTCGTTCTGTTTGTCCCGTGATGATCCTCGATGTTGGTACTTAGTCTCGTGCATGTCCTTTAGCTCTGAAATGAACTGAATACGCATAAAAACCTGTAAGAGCATGAAAGCACGACAACAAGTAAAACGGATACGGAATCATACGTAAAGCAACACATATATATCATAAACATCTCTAAAATCGTGCAAGAAATACGTATGAAAACGAGATGATCAATCACAAGGGTCGCATGTGTCGTACGGGTCACATGGATCGCATGAAAGTCACTTGACGGATTTATCGATTTAATAATGATGAAAGTCACCAAGGTTCTGTCCAAATAATAAAAATAATATAATATTAAAAATTAACAAACCTTTCTTTATTTTTGCAATTTGGTATTGTTTGGGTTGTCACGATCCAAACACTGTCACTGATGCTAACATTTGAACCCGTTTTTCTCGACGAAGATGAGGTTTTTCTCCGAGTCTCACCGGATCCAAAATAACGATTCTCTTTAGGCCTCACACTTTGCCTTTTCTCAGCCAACATAGGAGTTAGAACCTTAACTTCAGAATATTGATAAGAAATGTTTCAATCACTGCATTTAGGAACTAGATACATGGTTTTTTGGTAAACGCCATGTCTCCCGGAGGTAGTATGTTGAACATAGTTCTTGTATCTTGTGACCTTTATCAACCTTATGTGCAATCGCAATGACGTGACTGCATGATATTTATCCACATCAAACATTTTGCAGTTGCACGTTCTTTTTTGAAGACTCACTTCAAATCTTCTACATTTCTCATTTCTCCCCTCATACTCATCACTCAGCCTGTTCAATTCAATAATCTTATACTTGGGTGTCGGTCCAAACCGTCCATGTAATGTTTTCTCATCATAAGCTGTTAAGTTTTCAGAATCATCACGAGTAGCTGCTTCACACCTACACATAGTGAACCATTCCACTGTCTTTCCAAAAAAATTATCTAAAAGCGCTAGGAATGAAAAATTTTTTGACGTCTTCATTTATTGACTCGGCCTCATTAGTGGTTAATAAGTTGTATCTTTCACCCTTAAATTTGCATCTTGCTCACTTAACAATATCAAGTTTCTCTTTCTCCAAATACTTTGTAATATTAGGGTACATGCACAAAAGGTCATAAAGGTCATAGAGGTCACAATGGTAAAAAAAGGTCACAATGGTCATATTTGTACCTAGCCTTCAAATCATTAAATAGGCCACCAAATTCGTTCACCGTGATACTGCTGCATATTTGAAGAACATTTTCGCCAAAGTATCACCCTTTCAAGTCTTCTAACTTGGTATTTATTGGCATAGCTCTTCATGTCTTGTGATATATGACATGCATAAAAACTATGATTAGTTTCGTTGTACACTTGTTTGACTGTTTTTATCAAGTCTTTATGGCGATCAGATATCACAATGACATCACGTCCATCCGGTATCACCTCCTTCCAACTTGACATAAATACGTCCATGATTCTTCCTTCTCTCTGTTGATTATTCCCCAAGCAAGAGGATATTGGTGATATTCACCATCTTGTGTGGTTGCCACCATCAATGCCCACTTGTACACTCCTGTCAGAAATGTTGTATCCATAACAACCACTTTACGCATGTATTTCCATCCTCTTATAGCCGCTCCCACAACCATAAAAAGGTATTTGAAGCTTTTCCCATCACCGTCCAGCTGAAGATTTATGACAGATCCGAGATTTCATTATGATGAAAATATGTGCAACCACTCTCGAACCTCCTATAATGTTCAAAATCAGTACCATGAATCTCCTTTTGAGCACTGCATTTGCCTCTTAATGCCATAAAATACGATACATTGCCACTGTACTCTGCTTTTACATGAGCCATCAATTCTTTTGCTGGAGATGTTTCATATTTCTCTACATATTCCTCATTCAAATAATCTTTAACCAATTACGTTGTACCTTTTGTAGCTTCTGTTGATTTAGATACAAGTGAACACTTATGAATGGATAGGGTATTCTCACACTAAATCGTTTGGAATTCAGGATTGCTCTCATGTGTAATTTCCACTTATAACAACTTCCGGAAAATATGCATCGTACGTCCAACAGCTTCCAATCAAAACTCAATGTTATATATCTAAAAGAAGCTTCAACTGAACCCTTCTTTACAAATGCTTGTACATCCTTCTTGCTCTCAAAATCTTTACCAATTTTGAATTACAATCCATCTTCAAACTTGAAGGCTGAATTTGGATTGCTTGCCTTCTTGTAAGCTACCATTTCCAAATTATTCTCACCATCTCCATCACCATCCTCATAATTTGTTGGCACATCAATAGCAACTTTATTATTACCATAAACAACTTCCTCAATGACAACATTTATGGCATAGCCATGATCTTCTTTTAATCCGCTGGTATGTTCACTATCAGAATTATTAGAATCCAAAATATTTAATATTTTCGTTGGATTACTCCAAACTCTACTGTTGTTATTTGAACCTACAATAACATAGTCATCATAATCTACAACACCTCCATTCTCACATTCTCTAGAAAAGTTTCCAAAATTAGAAATTAGAGGTTCAAATTCCCTCTCAATTTCCATTTCACACTTCACACTTGTCGATTTTATCTCCACATACAACAGCGATCGTATTCCTCTTATCTGAACGAAATGATAATGAATAAGATGCTTGTCATTCATTATATATCTCGGTTTCCTATTTCCACAAATATTAGGAAAATAGCTTAACTTCAACTTCATTGTATTTTTTCCACCATCATCTCTGCGCATATCGAATCAATAAATTGCTGATAAGTCAAACTAATTGGAGGATAATAGAAAGTTACTCTATGTTTTTCCTGAACTCTACCAACCCATCGAGATTCTCCATTTACGTTTTTTTTTCATTTATCATCTGCAAAAAATAAATCAGTGTTATTTTTTCATCCACCGATATCCATTATAGTTGTAACTAAATCATAAAAAGAGGGTAAATTATGTGACCCACTACGACCATGTGTTTCAATTTCAATATGACTCTGTGACCTAGTGCGACCGTGCGACTCGATGAGACTTTGTAATCGAATGCAACTCTTTGACCCACTGTGACTATGTATTTCAATATGACTCTGTGACCCAGTGCGACCGTGCGACTTGATGAGACTTTGTGACCCACTGCGATCATGTGCTTCAATATGACTCTGTGACCCAATGCGACTCGATGAGACTTTGTGACCCACTACGTCCATGTGTTTCAATATGACTCTGTGACCCAATTCGATCGTGCGACTCGAGGAGACTCTGTCACTCACAGCGATCATTTGACTCACTCCATTTCACTTAATGACTCATTTTGATTACATCAATATTCATTTTGAAAACTGGAGAATCGAATCTATACATATCACTCACTACTCACTCGGGTTATCTAATTCACAAAAAAAAACACAAAAAACTCACTATATATACTTGTTTTTGTTTACAAAATGTGCTTAATTCCAAGTTTCTTTGTTAAAAACAAACGATTCAACCTATTCGTGGCGAATCTGATGGCGATTTCAAGCTACTCGCGGCGAATCTGATGTGGTGTGGGAGAAGAGTAATTTTTGTGCCGGAGAAGAGAGTGAAATCAAGATGCTTTGGAGATGAGAGAAAACTGTTGATTAAAGGAAAGGGACAATATGGGGTTGTCAATATTGTAACATATAGAATTGAAGTTGAGATTTTTTAGAGAAATGTATGATTAAAGTCGTAATAGCATACCAAATGTATTTTCTTTTACCCCTTTAGAGTCACTTTGTCACCTATATAAATTATCAAAATTAAATTTGTTATAATTATTATATTCATGTGATATTTATTTTATATTATATTGATCTTGTATATAATCCTAATCTTAATATAATTTGAACTTTTTCAATGCATAGATAGCATAGGGAGAATATCAGGGATATCTTCGTAGGGCTAAAACACTTCAAAAATACCCTCATAAAAATAATTATTAAATAGGATAAAAAAATAACGAAAAGACATATTTACCCTTAATTTTCGAACGTGAAAAACACACGTTCTGCAGTTTTTCAACGTGAAAAACTGTCAAAACGTGTCAAAAGTAAGAAAGACAAACAATTTGTCGACATGAAAACTTGTTTCAAAGTTTAGAGCAATAAAGAAGAAGTGATTTTGAACTTGAGAGGGATCGATTTGAAGTTGGCAAGAAGGAAATGACTAGAATCAGCAGCAACATCACTGAAGAAGAGAGCACGAGTCAATCTTCAATGGCGTCAATAACTGTAAGTAGATAAATTTTTAGGGTTTTGCAGGTTGTCGAATAGCAAAATGGTTTATTGATTTGAAATGGGTGTGAGTGTCAGTGAGTCCGTTGAGTTGAAAGGGTCGCAGAAGTTTCATGACCATCTTCGACTCCGTGAGTCGGTTGAGTCTCAGTGAGTCGGATTAGTCACAATGGTCACTTGAGCGTCGTAGGGGGTCCAAGGGTCGTCTGAGTCACATGGGTCGCTTGTGTCATTGAGTAGAAAGGGTTCTTTGAGTCACATGGGTCGCTTGTATCATTGAGTCGCATGGGTCGCTTGATTTTATGCCCCGGGGGTCGCTTGAGTCGCATGAGTCGCTTGAGTCTCAGTGAGTCGGTTGAGTGTCGCACAGGGTCCAAGGGTCGTTCGAGTCACATGGGTCGCAAGGGTAAATTGAGTCGCATGGTTCGCTTGAGTCTCGGTGATTCGGTTGAGTGTCGCGGAGTGTCCAAGGATCATTTGAGTCGCATGGGTCAACTGAGTCGCATGGGTCACTTGAGACTCAGTGAGTCGGTTGAATGTTGCAGAGGGTCCAAGGGTCATTTGAGTCACATGGTTCGCAAGTGTCGGTTGAGTCACATGGGTCGCTTGAGTCGGTAGAAGTCTAATGTATTCTTAATTGGTCATTTTGCAGGTCGGGCCAAAGCCGAAGTTTGTGTATGAATTCAAGCACATGGACATAATGCCAAAGATCACCACCAAGTGTTATCCTCACAAGAAAATAACGAAGCTGAGAGGGATCTTAGATGAATAAGAGTTGTATTACTTCGAGAATGAGTCACAATTTAGGCATTTATTCCATTTCCAATGTGAGTCCACATTGACGAAGGTTCAAATGTTTATCCTACTAAATCACTCTGTGATTGTACGAGACAAGGAGTTGTGGTTCATCTTAAACGGTGTTCCCATTCGATACTCTATAGTGGAGTACGCACTAATTTACGGATTGAAATGTGGACCATATCCCAAAGGATGGGAGTCCAAAAGGGGTGTACATTCATGATGAAGAATTTCGGCCGTGGAAAGGTGGCCCCGACAAGAAGATGGTTAAATCCAATATTAACCTGAAGTATGTAGATGTGATAAGGCTGATCGGAGATTCTAAGGTAACAATTACACAAGGGTTACAAGGGTAACAATTACAAAGACGGTAATAATGGTTATTTTTTGTTTTTCAGGATATTCAAAGTATTCTTCGTGCTGAACACGAATAGGAAACTTTACTTTTTGATCTGGAGGATTACGAGGGATGCCACGATCTCGATGTTCAAATATGGATGGAACATCATCGTAGAAATCTAAAGGGTATTTTTTGGGAGGACTTCCATAAGTAAAAACTGCTAACGCGAAAAGCATCTCTTGGTGATCAAAAGAAGCGAAAAGGAAAGGGGACTAAGAGGAAGAAGAACGTGAGTGAAAAAAATAATAGATGTTGAAGATGACGAAGACGAAGGAAGGGTGGGTGTTGCTGAAGCTGAAGCTGAAGCTGAAAGAGAAGGTGAGAATGAAGCTGAAGGAGAAGGTAATGATGAAGCTGCAGTTGAAAGGCAAGAAGTTGCAGTTCCTCTGACACTGGAGCAGAATTAGTAGAGGAAATAAAGAAGTCAGAGAAAACAATCATCAACGCCATAAGAGACCTTCTAAGTGATGTCAGGTTTCATTTGCCTAATGCAAAATCAAAGTCGACAAATCCCAAAGGTGATGAAAAGACAAAATCAAAATATTCCGAGAAAGATGCGAGCACCGCAAACCAATCTTCCGGCACTATTGGAGATTATGATTTTGAATTCCTACGATTTCCATATCCAGTGTCAAGACAAGAGCCAAGCGAAGAGCCGATTGAGTTAGAGACTGAAAATAACTCTGGAGATGGCTCAAAAGAGGATTTGCAAACATTTTGAGATTAGTTGAAAATCTCATTTCCGAAGAGGTTACTACAGTCGTTGCAGTAGATGAAGTTCCACCAAGTAAGTAATATTTAGTGAAAAAGTTCATTTGAGTCAATTTCCATCGAGATCCGGCATGGGTCGCAAGAGTCGCATGGGTCACAAGAGACGCATAAGTCGCACGATTTTATAAGTCGTACGGTCATATAATTCGAAGGGTCGCATAAGTCGATGGGTCGTTAGAGTCGCATGGGTTGCATGGGTTCTATAGGTCACAAGGATCGCATCAAGTAACGAACGATGAGTCTAATGGATGAAGTAATTTTATGCAGATGCTTCGGTGGATACTCCAGTGGGTCCTATGGAAGACGTCCCTGAGAAAAAGGTTCATGTTGAGGATACGACAGTGGGTCCTGTCGAAGAGGTCGCCGCTAAGGAGGTTCCTTCGTAGGATACTACAGTGGATCTTGTCGAAGAGGTCCACTCTAACGGTAAGGAGATTCTTGCCGAGGATACTACAGTGGGTCTTGTCAAAGAGGTCGCAGCTAAGGAGGTTTCTTTCGAGGATACTACAGCGGATCCTGTCGAAGAGGTCCACTCTAAGGATAAGGAGATTCCTTCCAAGGATACTCCAGCGGATCCTGTCGAAGAGGTCGCCGCTAAGGAGGTTCCTTCCGAGGATACTTCAGTGGATCCTGTCGAAGAGGTCCACTCTAAGAATAGGGAGGTTCCTTCCGAGGATACTCCAACAGATCCTATCGAGAAGGGGGAACTCCAAACTTACTGTCATTAATGTCAAAGTACCACCAAGTAAGTACAGTCTTTTGAGTCACAAAGGTCGCATTGGTCGTATGGATCGAATGGGTCACAAAAGGTCGCATAGGTCGCAATGTTCGCCATAAGTTTAATGAAGTAAATTTTATGCAGGTGGTGGACCTTTATCGAAGGAGTCTGAGCCATATGTTGACTCTCCACTGTTAACTAAACGAATTTAAGACCGCATAAGGTATATGTTGAACTTCTGCCGGTGAAAAGAGCAAGAACAATGCGAGGGAGAGGGCGAGGGAAAGATGTTGATGGAGAACCCACAGAAAATGTAGTTCAAGAACACGTAAAGAAGGTAGTTAAAGAACCCGTAAAGAAGGTGGTTCAAGAACCCGATAAGAAAGTGGTTCAAAAACCCGATAAAAAGGTGGTTCAAGAACCTTCGTTCTGGTAGACATTTTGTGTGGAAGCCCAAGGGATTAGTAAAGGGAGTGATAACTCGAGAACCTTCATTCATTGACGCTAAAGGTGAAAAGTTGTCTGCCCTATAAATGTTCTTGACGACACTTGGACACGAGAGTTGGTGGAATCCGATATAAATATTCCCTGGGGGCCAGAGTTTTTGGAGACGATATTAAAGCCCAATGTATGGCTTGAAGATGATGTAAGTTTTTTTAAACCCGAAGTCACAGAGGTCATTTTGTGTTATATGTATTAATGTGTGTTAATTTATTTTTTATTTGTTTTGTAGCAATTGGATGAAGTGTTGTTAATGTTGTATTGTCGCATAAAGAAATTCCCCAGGATATATAAGAAACTTTACGTTTGTCCTGTTGTTTTCATGCAGACGCTCACGCTGTGGATGTACGAGGACATGGACACTTTGCCGGAAATTCTTAGTGATTGTTTGCATGGCAAGTATCCATTCAGAAGTACGAAACCAATAAGTTATTTCGAAAGCTTTGTCGCGATTCTAAACATTCCATCGCTCACAAGTCGATATGCAAGATGTCATTGGGTAGCGATCAAAGCGGATTTCGCGACCCAATGCAACACGTTATACAAATGCCAGAGCAGAATGAAGGAAACACATATCGATCCGGTTATTGAGAAGTTAAGAAAAATTGTCCCCAAGATGCTCTTTCTTAGAGGGTTCGATTCTTTGGCTTCTGGAGACGATGAATGGAAGTATGAGTATAATGAAGGTCTATCACATAACAAAAGCGGGAATGATTGTGGTGTTTACTCCAAATTCATAGAAGCCTCGGTATTGATAACGCGTCAAGTTTTTCAATACATATGTGACGACAAAGTTCCTTCCATGCGTGAGAAGATGACGGCAGATATATTTAGTAATGGAAAACGTATCCCTCCACCCCGAGACTAACTTGATATTTTTGTACATTGTTTTTTTAGGTATATTGTTATTTCTTAAATATTTGGTACTTTATTATTTTTTGAAAATTCCTTCATAAGGGTAGGAGGGGTAAAAGGGTCGAATGGGTAAAGTGGGTCGCAGGGTATAGGGTCGAACGAGTAAAAGGGTAACAGGGATAAAAGAGTCGAACGGGTAAAAGGATCGCAGGTCGAACGAGTCAATGGGTCGCAGAGGTACAAGGGTCGCAGACCCTCGGACCCCTGCGACCCATTTACCCGTTCGACCCTTGACCCTGCGATCCTTGTCCTTCTGCGACCCTTGTACCTCTGTGTCCCTTGTCCCTTTGCGACCCTTGTCCCTCTGCGATCATTGGATCCCTGCGATCCTTTACGCTTTATTATTAAAAAATAAAAATTATTTACTAATAGTTTGAATAATTTTAAAAAAAATAACAATATACCAAGTTGAATTTTTCATTCCCAAAAAATAAAAAATATTTACAAATAATATGAATAACTTTTAAAAAAGAACAATGTACCAAGTTACATCTTCCATAATAAAAATATAAAATTATTTATAAAGTTATTTACAAACGACCCTTGGACCCTGCGACCCTTGTCCCCTTTCGTACCTTGTCCCCCTCCGACCCTTGGACCTCTACAACCCTTGTCCCTTCGTGATCCTTGTCTCTCTTTGACCCTTGGACCCGTGCGACCCTTGGACCGATGCAACCACTTGGACCTCTGCGACCCTTGAACCCCTGTTGCGTCCCTTATCTCTCTTCGGCCCTTGTACCTCAACGACCACTTGGACCCATGCGACCCTTGTCTCCCTTCGACCCTTGGACCTCTACGACCATTTGGACCTCTATGACCTTTGGACCCCTGCGGCCCTTGTCTCCCTTCGACCCTTGTACCTCTGCGACATTTGTTACAATAATAGTAAATCCAAAAAAACAGCAATACTAACAATAATACTTTCTATTGAATAATAGTAAAAAAACAAACCAAATACAAACATGAAGTTCAAGTTCAAGAAATGTTGTTGTTGAAATGATGTTCAAAGCAATCAAAATAAAACGGAATTCAAACTATGTTGTTGGGAAAACCGAAGACAAAGTATATCTATTGCGGAGACCAGTTCGACTCTGAGAGAACAACCCACGTTCAGCCCATGATCGTGACAAAACTTTCTCCAACACATGCTGATGCTAGCGCCACCATGTGCCACGGGCCTTAGATATGCCTCCTACGCCAGTCCGTAATTGATTATCAGATGTATCTTACATCGTCTACCGCAAAGACCTCCGACCTTGCAAACTCTATCGGTAGTATCTACGATAACCGAATAAATTTATAATGATGCCAAACTAATGCATCTACGACTAGATTTGATTAATAAAATAAATCGGTTTGAGGTCACTTACCACTGAATCTACGCCCTGATTTGAACACGTGACTGGTACCGTGAAAATCCTCTTAGCAGAAGAAGATGACCCTGCTTCTACGGATGATGATGACATATATGATGCATATTGTAGATTACATATATCATCTCCATAACCGGTGACGTAAAAAATCATGTCACCTTCGTGACAGAAAACTACGAAATCCTGAATACGAAAATCATGGTCCTTGGAGAAATCTTTCCATCCATCAGTGAATCTGTAGCCATCCAACTTCACTTCCCATGTTTTGTTAGACACATCCGATTTAAGCGTTACCGTGTTGTTGTCCCTCGTTTTCCCATAAATATGCTCATCGAAGAATTTCTTCGGAATGTCCTGTAACAAAATTCTAAGAAAAAGTGAAATCTTTATATTCTCCACATTAACATACCGAAAGAGAGAGATGAAGGAGATTACGAGGTAGGCATTTTTGGCACAAAAATGGAGAAGATGATGAGAGTTAGAGAGAGTGCGCCGTTATTCGAAAAAAGATGGGTGGAAGATGATGAGAGTTAGAGAGAGTGTGTGTCGTTATTTGAAAAAAGGAAACGACTGGAATTCGAAAAGACATGACCCTGAAATGGAATCAACGTCAGATGGAATTCGAAAAGACATGACTACAAGGGTACAACGGTCGTATAGGTACAAGGGTCGCAGAGGGGTACAAGGGTCGCAGAGGGGTCACAGAGGGTACAAGGGTCGTAGGGACAAAAGGGTTCCAGGGGACCAAGGGTCGTAGAGGTACTAGGATCGTGACCCTTATACCTCTACGATCGGTTTTGCTTGTTGTGATACAAAAAAAATTTTAAAACTAATATAAATAAATTTATTATTTAAAAATACAATTATTTACAAATAATATGAATAATTTATTATTTACAAATACAATTATTTCTGAATAATTGACTCAAATCTCTGCGACCCTTGTCCATCTGCGACCCTTGTCACTCGCGACCCTTGGACCTCTGCGACCCTTGGATCTCTGCGACCATTGTTCTTCTGTGACCCTTGGTCCCGTGCAACCCTTGGACCTCTGCGACCCTTGAACCCGTGCGACCCTTGGACCTGTGTGACCACTTGGACCTCTACGACCTTGTACATCTGAGACCCTTGTCCCACTGCGACCCTTGTTACAATAATAGTAAAACCATTCAATAATACAAACATCGATACTAACAATAATAGTTACTATTAAATAATTGTAAAAACTATCCAAATACAAACATGAAGTTCAAGTTCAAAGGAATGTTCTTGTTCAAAGGAGGTTCAGAGCAATCAAAATACAACTGAAATCAAACACTGTTATTGTTAGGCCTTGGTTGAGGGAAAAACTGAAGCAGAGGTGTTGATCCATTGGAATACAGTTCAACTTCAAGAAAACAACCCTGGTTCAGTGTATGATCGAGACAAAACTTTCTCCAACCCGCTCTGATGGTAGCGCCACCACGTGCCACGAGCCTTAGATATGCCTCCCACGGCAGTCCGTAACCAATCATCAGATATATATTACATCATATATGGCAAAGACCTCTCGACCTCGTAAACGCTATCGGAAGTGTCTGCGAGTCACCCAACTTGAATCAGTTGAAAGGAATAAAAATCGAATAAATAACCAAATTACATATGATGAATCGGTTTGAGGTCACTTACCAATGATCTACGGCCAGATTTGAACGAGTGACTGGTATCGTGAAAATCATGTGAGAAGGAGTGGCCTTGGTGACGTAAAAGACCATGTCACCTACGAACTCGATGAATTCACGGGTTTATAATGATAAAATGACAAAAACAAATCAAACCAATAAATTTACATCATCAATGGTTAAAACAGATTATGGCCCATGTGTCCCTAGTTGAGTTTTGTATAACCAATGTGTATTTCAAAAGTGATAGTAGTGTTTTAAGAACTCGTCGAATGAGTTTGAGAAAATTTCAAAAAATGAATTTAACATTTTGATCAAATATCGATATTATTTATATTATTGTCTATATTGATTCTAATTTATACATATACAACTTAAATATATTGATAATGGCGTATTGATATTGGCATGGGTCGCATGGTTGCATATATTGATCAATAGATATGAACTCGACGAATTTACGGGTTTAAAATGATAAAATATTAAAACCAATCAAAACAATACATTTACAACGTCAAACTAATTAACGTCAATTGCAGATCGCATGGGTCCCTTGGTCGCATATATTGATCAATAGATAGGAACTCGACGAATTTAAGAGTTTATAATGATAAAATGACAAAAACCAATTAAAACAATACATTTACAACGTCAAACTAATTAATGCCAATTGAGGGTCGCATGGGTCGATCAAATATTCTAAATCAAAATAAGACAATTACAACATCAATCAAAGACTCTGCATGGATTCTATTTCTACTTGAGAGATAGGTCATTAGCCGAGAGTTATTCTCCTGCCATGTACTTTGTCTTTCAGTCTTCTGTTTTTTTCTTATTTTGTATTGAAGTGCAGAGTTATCTCCTACCATGTACTTCATTTTCAAGTCACATTTCAAGAGTGACTCAATATCGTCACCTAGGTCACCCCCACAACTCGTCACTGACTGCATAGAGACCGAGTCCACTGATTACCAAGACCCTGAGTAAGACATAGACAACATGATGCCCTACGTCGACCAGGTCACCTGCGTCACGCAGGTCACAAAGTTAAAAAATATTTTTCATATAAATTGGGGTTAGATACGCATACTAAGAGAGACGTAGACGTTAACTTATAGACATGGGTCGGAAGGGTCACATGGGTCGGAAGGGTAACATGGGTCGGAAGACATGAGTCTGATAACAAAACGACAAGTCGGATGGGTCGGAAGACAGGAGTCAGACTACAAAACGACAAGTCACATAGGTCAGAAGGGTCACATGGGTTGGAAGGGTCATATGGGTCGGAAGACAAGAGTCTGATAGCAAAACGACAAGTCGCATTAGTCGCATGGGCCGCATGAGGTCGCATGGGTCACATGAGTCGCACATGGATCATATGTGGTCGCATGAGGTCACATGGATCTGCTGAGTCGCACACAGGGCCATGTTGGGTCGCATGAATCGGATGGGGTCCGTAAACTTGATTCTAATTAATCACATTGAGGGTCACACAAGGAGTCATATTGGGTCGCATGAGTCGGATGGCTTCCCGTTTAAACTTGATTCTAATTTAATCCGATTGAGGGTCACACAAGGGGTCATATTGGGTCGTATGAGTCGGATTGTTTCCTATTTGAACCTGATTCTATTAAGGGTCGAAGATTTTATGGATTTCACATAATTCCGAACAATAGATGCAAAATAAGACATTTTCAACGTTTAAATATTGATTACATAAAGTCACAAAGGTTACAAAGGTCACAAAGGTTATAAAGGTTGCAAAAAAAGTTACATAAGGTTACATAAGGTCAGAAAGGTTACAGTCAAGTTTGAAAAACCATTCAAGAATTAAAAGGAAAGAAAAAGTTTACATAAGGTCTCAAAGGTCACAAAGTAAAGAGGTCGCGCGTGACCTTAGGTACCGCGGATACAACACGGTGTCTGAGTCTGCCGATTATCAAGACCTTTTGTAATGCAGATACTGCACAATGTCCTCCATCCACGTTGTAAGTGCTTGTGTGTATCTGCATAGAGATCAAGTCCAAAGATTACCAAGACCTTGAGCAAAAGATAGACAACATGATACCATGCATCCACCATGTGACCTTCGTGACGAAGGTCATAAAGGTCATAGAGGTAACAAAGATTTTTCAGAGAATTTAGGGTTAGAGACTACGAAGAGAGGAGAGAGATGGGATTCTCCCGATTCATTCTCATCTCAAATGGGTGTTATGGTGAGACTTAGAAAAATTAATGAAACTTTTAATATAGGGGTAACAGAGACGCATCGCAATGGTCTTGAGTGTGGCATTGGTAAAATAAAAAGCATAGCTAGCACTGGAAAAGCCAGTAGTCTGAAATCAGTAGCCATTGGCACGATACTCCATGAAAAACACTTTCACGATTAATATAGCTTGCATTGGAAAAGCCAGTAGTCTGACATCGAAAAGACTAGTCGCAAGGGTCACAAGGGTCGCAATGGCCACACGGGTCAAAAGGATCGCAATGGTCGTAATGGCCGCAACGGTCGCAGTGGTCGTAATGGTCGCAATGGCCGCAAGAGTGGCATGGGTCAAAGGTCGAAACGGTCGCAGTGGTCGTAATGGTCGCAATGGCCGCAAGAGTGGCATGGGTCAAAGGTCGAAACGGTCGCAGTGGTCGTAATGGTCGCAATGGCCGCAAGAGTGGCATGGGTCAAAGGTCGAAACGGTCGCAGTGGTTGCAACGGTCGCAATTTCCGGAAGGGTCACATGGGTCGAATTGTAATGAAAATTTTATGAAATTATATGAAAGAAAGTCACAAAAGGTTAAATCAAAATAATACAAATAATATAATATTACACACTAACAAACCTTTTTTTTAAGTCGGAATTTTCTCGGTTTTCACATTCCAAACACTGTTAGTGACGCTGGCATTTGTAGATGGTGATTGTCTCGACGAAGATGGGGTTTTTCTCGACGAAGATTGGGTTTGTCTCGACGAAGATGGGGTATTTCTTCGAGCCTCACCGGGTCCAGGATAATGATTCTCTTTAGGCATCCTGCTTTGCCTTTTCTCAGCCAGCATAAGAGGTAGAACCGTAACTTCAGTATATTATTGAGGAATGTCCCAATCACTAATCAGGAACCGAATACACGGTTGCTTGGTAAGCCAAATGCCATGTCTTCCGAAGGTAGAATGTTGAACATATATTTGGTATCTTGTGACCTTTGCCAATCTTATGTGCTACCGCAATTTCGTGATTGCATGGATACTTATCCACATCAAATATTTTACAGACGCACGTTCTTTTTTTAAGACTCACTACAAATCTTCTACCCATCTCATTTCTCACCTCATACTCATCACTCAGACTATTCAATTCGATAACATCATACTTGGATGCCTGTCAAACTGTTACATGTAATGTTTTCTTAATGTAAGGTGTTAACTTTTGAGAATCATCAGCTAGCTGCTTTCAACCTATACCTATTGAACCATTCCACTGTCTTTCCCAAACAAATATCTAAAAGCCCTAGGATCATAAACTTTTTTTACTTCTTCAATGTTGAATTTATTGACTCGGTGCCATTAGTGGTGAATAAGTTGTACCTTTCCCCCTTAAATTTGCATCTTGCCCACTTAACGGGATCAAGTTTCTCTTGCTCCAAATACTTTGCAACATTAGGATACCTGCGCAAAGGTCACAAAGGTCAAAAATGGCCATAAAGGTCACAACAATCACACGGGTGGCAGAGATACAAGGGTCGCAGGGGTACAAGGGTCACAGAGGTAAGGGGGTCGCAGAGAGGTACAAGGGTCGCAGGGGTAAGGGGGTCGAAAAAGGGTACAAGGGTTGCAGAGGTACAAGAATCACAGGGGGTCAAAGTGTCGCAGGGGTACAATGGTCAAACAGGCACAAGGGTCATAGAGGTACAAGGGTCGTAGAGGCACAAGGGTCGCAGAGGGGTACAAGGGTCGCATGGGTCGCAGAGACATAAGGGTCGTAGAGGTACAAGGTTCACAGAGGTACAAGGTTTGCAGAGGTACAAGGGTCACAGTGGGGCAAGAGTCACAAAGGTACAAGGATGGTAGAGGGGTACAAGGCTCGTAGAGGTGCAAGGGTCGCAGAGGGGTACAATGGTGGCAGAGGTGCAAGGGTCGAAAAAAGGTACAAGGGTCGCAGAGGTCACAACGGTCACAAAAGTCATAAAATTCATATTTGTACCTGGTCTTCAAATCATTTAATAGCACTTAAAATTCGTTCACTTTGTATGATGTTGCACATTTGAAGAACATTTTCGCCAGAGTATCACCCTTTGAAGTCTTTGTACTATGCCATTTATTGATGTAGCTCTTTATATTTTGCAATATATGACGCACACAAATACCATGATCAGCCTTTTTATACACTTGTTTGAGTGCTTTGATCAAGCTTTTATGGCGATCAGATACCACAACGACATCACGTCCGTCCAGTGTTACGTCTTTCAACCTTGATATAAACCACTTCCATGATTCTTCCTTCTCTCTGTCGACTATTCCCCATGCAATAGGCTATTGGTGATGTTCACCATCTTGTGTGGTGGCCACAATCAATGCTCCCTTGTACACTCCCATCTGAAATGTTGCATCCACAACAACCATTTTACGCATGTATTTCCATCCTCTTATAGCTGCCCCGACAGCCATAAAAAGGTATTTGAAGCTTTTCCCATCACTCTCGAGCTGAAGATTTGCGACAGATCCGAGATTTCTTTCTGTAAAAATCTGCAACTACCCTGGAAGCCTCCTATAATGTTCAAAGTCATCACCATGAATCTCCTTTGAGCACCACATTTGCCTTTTAATGCCATCAAATACGATATATTGGCACCATACTTTGCTTTTATAGGAGTCATCAATTCTTTTGTTGGAGGTGTTTCATAATTCCCGGCATATACCTCATTCAAATAATCCTTAACCAATTAGGTTGTACCTTTGTAGCTTCGATCCATTTAGATACAGGTGAACAGTTATGAACTGGATGATGTGCTCTCACACTAAACCGTTTGGAATTCAGGATTGCTGCCATGCACAATTTCCATTTACAACCACTTCCGACTAACTTGCATCGTACTTCCCACAACTTCAAATCAGATTCAATGTTGTATATCTAAAGGAAGTTTCAATTGAACCCTTCCTTACAAATGTCTGTACATCCTTCTTGCTATCAAACTCTTTCCCAATTTTAAGATCCAATCCATCTTCGAACTCGAAGATATTATTTTCGCTGTCTACTTTCTCGTGAACTACCATTTCTAATTTGTTCTCACCATCACCAAACTTATGCTCTTTTGGCACATCAAAAGCAACTTTATTACTGCCACAAAAAACTTCATCAACTACCCTATTCATGGCACACCCACCATCTTCTCTTAACCCACTTGTATGTTCTCTATCAGAATTATCTGAATCCAAAATATTTATTATTTCTGTCGGATTACTCCCAACTCTACTTTTGTTATTTGGACCTACAATAACACAGTAATCATAATCTACTATACCTCCATCCTCACCTTCTTTAGCAATGCTTCGGAAAGCAGAAATTAGAGACTCAATTTCCTTTTCAATTTCGATTTAACACTTCACACTTGCCGATTCTATCTCCACATACAGTAGTGGTCGAATTCCTCTTATGCGATAGAACAGATAACAAATAAGATGCTTGTCATTCATTATATATGTCGGCTTCCTATTTTCACAAATATTGGGCAAATAGCTTAACTTCAAATTCGTTGTATTATTTTCCACCATCATCTTTGCGCATAACTCATCAATCAGTTGTTGGTTGATAACACTGAAAGTGTATCAATATTAGGATAGGTTTTTACACCATTTTCGCATGTATCTTACATCGAGTCATACTTATCCGATACGATTTCGAGTTTTACACACCCGTTTTCTTGGTTTTCAGTTTTTTTGGCGATAAGGCCTAAATGAGCTCATTATGAAGGATTCCTTGCCAAAACCACAAGAATTGACGACATATCTACGCAGAGCTCCAGAACCCAAAGGAACACCCGAGCAACGAGCGGAAAAGAGAGATTTCAAGGACACAAGGGTGCCCGGTCGGGCACTATTCCTTCACCAGCTCGGGTAGAAACTACGGGATTTATCCACGCATTTGACACGACCCGGGCACATGAGCAAAGAGGATCGGGTGATCACCACCCAATCGGGTGCACACTGAATACCTGCTCGGACTATTAGTCATCCAATCTACCCCGAGAGTCCACGCGACTCGGGTCCGCTTAGTCACGCGATCAGGTGATATCCACCCGATCGGGCTCCATGAATCAACACGGTCGGGCAGCCTATACCCGACTGGGCAACACCTGTGCCCGAGCGGGCCGCGTAATCCGCAACAACCTAGATCTCAATTTCAAACGAGCGGATAAAAAGAACTGATCAGATCTAGGGCAAAGGGGGCGACGAACAGGGAAAGAAAGGACTGGAAAAACATCTGGGAAGGCTCAGGAAGCATCGGAGAAGAAGAGAAGCACCAATCCGTACACCGGTAACACAATAGGGAAGGTCGAGGCATCGAATTCCTTAGGGTTTATCATGTATAGAATTCTGTTATCTTCTGTTTTCGTTTCTTCCATGAGTGAGTAGAGTCCCTACTGCGGGTAGGGATATCGGATTTGTATATATGAACGATGTTTTACGTTAATGCTTAGTTTTATGATTTTACTCTTGATTTACGGTTCTACGCTTAGCAATATCAATCATACGTTAGTGCTGACCGCTCAACAACATAGGATCTCGACCCTTGCTGGAAGGTTAAGGAACGAATCCGGTACACTAAGTTGTAGATTAAGATTGACTAATGAGAGTCTGACCGGTCAGTTGGTCATCTTAGGGATAGTGATTGTGGTCATAACGCTGCCATGGTATATGTTAATCGCTGCTGGAAGGTAGGGTTGCATGTATCCATGGTTAGGAGGTTTAGGCTCGGAAGAATCACTCCTCACCGTAGAGCATGAATTTCCCGTAGTCAAGAGTAGGTTATAGATCTATGATCCTTAGTCGTTCATCTATGCAATTTCCGGTACCCTGTACACCCGTAATGTTCACCATATCTAGTCTCCTCCTTAACCTAGTTTCGTTGTCACCATTAGGATAGTTTTAGGAAAATTAGCACCATATCCCACTCTATCATCTTTCGTCTTAGTTTAGTTTCGTTCTTAGTTTAGCTGCAATTAGTCCCTAGAGATCGACCCTAGTACTACAAGATCCGTATACTTGCGGTGAAGTGGACTAGGTTAATTATAACTCGTGTTTCCACACGTCAAGTTTTTGGCGTCGTTGCCGGGGACTAAAAACGGCTTAGACTAGGAATAGCTAGATTAAGATCTAGTCCTTTCCGGAGTCTTCCTTGTTTTTGTTTGTTTTTGTGTTTGTGTTTGTTGTTTTTCGTTTTTATCGAGTCTTTTCTATCTACCACACATTAAACGCTAGGTGTTTTGTTTCTTGTTGTGCAGGAGACTTGCATGAGAAGCTCTACACAGAAACTTCTCATCTACGATCCTGAAGTCGAACGCACACTTAGAAACCTGCGCAAGAAAAGGAGAATCGGAATAGTTGATTCCGAATCTGAGGTAGAGGAAACGAGCTACCACGAGAATCACGCCTCTGAGGAGGAAGATACGAACAGTGCAAGCAGCGGAGAAAACGCAAGTATTCCCGATATGGCTGCTGCAAACGAGAGTTATGGAGCATACACCGCTCCTAAGCACACCCAGCTACTTTCGTGCATGGCCCGCACGATTGATAAGCAAGTTGAGCTGCAACCAGCGTTTATTCA
>CM071869.1:9897087-9910525 GCA_036759665.1 Gynandropsis gynandra | reverse complement strand
TGAACTCGGACTAGCATGAACCCGAGCGGGCAGGACACACAGCCCGATCGGGCTGAGCTAACACGGAAGAACCCGCACGGGCAGGAGGCTTACCCGACTCGGGCAGTACTCACGGGGGTAAATGCCCCAATTATTAACCCGAGCGGGCAGACTCATGAACCCGATCGGGTAGCGCCTATGGATGAGAACCTGCCCGGGCAGGCCTACAGCCCGACTCGTGTACACCCTACGGGGGTGAATGGCACAAGTTATGCCCCGAGCGGGTTGATTAAAGAGCCCGATCGGGTAGATCAAATGAAAAGGAACCCGCTCGGGCGTATTGATGTACCCGACCGGGTAGTACATCTTTCACCATGTCCTACATCTCCTATACCCCACATCGCGGACTTTCGCACGGATCCTGACTGGAGTGCCGAGAAGGCACCCAAGGTCGAACTTAAGCCCCTTCCGCAGGGGCTCAGGTATGAGTTTCTTGGTGATAATTCTACGTACCCCGTGATTATCAATGACGCGCTTGATAGGTCACAAGTGGACAAGCTCCTCTGCGCCCTCAAGAGATATCGAGACGCCATCGGATACACATTGGAAGATATCAGGGGTATCGATCCTCAGATTTGTACACATCGAATCCACCTAGAAGACGAGTCGAAGTCCTCCATAGAGTGTCAACGCCGACTCAACCCCAACATGGCCGAGGTCGTCAAGAAGGAAGTGTTGAAACTTCTAGACGCGGGTATCATATACCCCATCTCCGACAGCACTTGGTTCAGCCCGGTACAAGTGGTACCGAAGAAGGGAGGCATCACCGTCGTCCCAAACCAAAACAACGAACTTATTCCTACGCGGACGGTCACGGGATGGCGGATGTGCATCGACTATCGAAAGCTAAACAAGCATACCAGGAAGGATCATTTTCCTTTGCCTTTTTTTGACCAAATGCTTGAGAGGTTAGCTCTTCACTCTTATTTCTGTTTTCTTGATGGTTATTCAGGGTTCTTTCAAATTCTGATCCACCCAAATGACCAAGAGAAGACGACCTTCACTTGCCCACATGGGACGTTCGCTTACCGCCGGATGTCGTTCGGTCTATGCAATGCACCCACCACATTTCAAAGATGCATGACTTCCATCTTTTCTTATGTTAATGGCGATATTATAGAGGTGTTCATGGATGAATTTTCTGTCCATGGATCCTCCTTTGATTTGTGTCTAACCAATCTCTGTAAAGTGTTAGACAGGTGTTTGCAAGCNNNGTTCTAGGACACAAGATTTCAGAAAAGGGGATTGAGGTCGATAAAGCTAAGGTTGAGGTCATTGAGACGCTACCCCCTCCCATTAATGTCAAAGCAATTTGTAGCTTCCTTGGACACGCGGGATTTTACGGGAGGTTCATTAAGGATTTCTCTAAGATCTCCAAACCGCTTACCGACCTTTTGAGCAAGGATGCAATGTTCGACTTCAATGAGGAGTGTCATGCGGCTTTCGAGAAGCTCAAGAAAGCATTAGTTTCACCCCCTATCATCCAACCTCCGGATTGGAAGCTCCCTTTTGAGATCATGTGCGATGCAAGCGACTACGCAGTGGGAGCTGTATTAGGTCAGCGGAAAGACAAGGTGATGCATGCTATCTACTACGCCAGTTGTACTTTGGATGATGCTCAGTGCAACTACTCCACTACGGAGAAAGAGCTGCTGGCCATTGTTTTCGCTTTCGAGAAGTTTCGCTCCTACCTTGTTGGATCCAAGGTAATCGTTTATTCCGATCATGCAGCGTTGAAATACTTGATCAGCAAGAAGGATGCGAAACCAAGGTTGATTCGGTGGGTCTTAGTCCTCCAAGAGTTCGATTTAGAGATACGCGATAGAAAGGGGACAGAGAACAGCGTAGCCGATCACTTGTCTCGCCTTGAGATTCCCGATAGAATCCCTATAGACGACTCTCTCAAAGATGATGTCGTCATGGCCGTAAACGGAACGCCTATCCCATGGTATGCAGATTTCGTAAATTACCTCGTATGTGAGACTCTCCCACCTGGCCTAAACTACAATGCAAGGAAGAAGTTCCTACACGATGTCAAAGCCTACTTTTGGGACGAGCCTTACTTGTTCAAGCGAGGGACCGACGGTATATATAGGCGTTGCATTCCGGAAGAAGAGGTATCCGATGTGCTTTTCCATTGCCATTCTTCTGAGTATGCAGGACTATTTGCTGCAGCTAGAACGGCAGCGAAAGTTCTCCAATCCGGGTTCTACTGGCCTACGCTCTTTAAGGATGTTCATAGGTATGTTTCAGCTTGCGACGTTTGTCAAAGGACGGGGAACATATCTAGAAGGCAGGAGGGACCTCAGCAACCCATCTTGGAAGTCGAACCATTTGATGTATGGGGCATCGACTTCATGGGACCGTTCCCTCCGTCTTACGGGACTCAATACATCTTGGTCGCTGTTGATTATGTGACGAAATGGGTAGAAACCCTAGCACGTCCGACCAATGATGTCAAGGTAGTCACTAAGCTCTTTAAACGAGTCATCTTTCCTAGATTTGGTGTTCCAAGAGTTGTGATTAGTGATGGAGGGAAGCACTTCATCAATCGGGTGATCGAGACACTGTTGGCTAAATACGGGGTGAAGCATAAGGTCGCTACACCCTATCACCCTCAGACAAGTGGGCAAGTAGAAGTATCCAATCGAGAGATAAATTCCATCCTAGAAAAGACCGTTTCAAGATCCCGTCGAGATTGGGCTATAAAGCTAGATGATGCACTTTGGGCTTTTAGAACGGCTTACAAGACTCTGATTGGTATGACACTGTTTCAGCTCGTATATGGGAAAGCATGTCATCTCCCTGTGGAATTGGAGCACAAAGCATACTGGGCCATCAAAGCACTGAATTACGACCTTAAGACGGCTCAAGAGAAGCGGGTCCTCGAGATTCACCATTTGGAGGAGATGCGACAAAATGCCTACGAGAACGCAAAAATTTACAAAGAGCGTTCTAAGAAGTGGCATGACAAGCGCATTCTCCAACGTTCGTTCAAGGCAGGTGATCAGGTACTTCTATTTAATTCCCGCTTGAAGTTATTTCTGGGAAAGCTCAAGTCACGGTGGTCGGGATCTTTCACGGTAAGAGGTGTTTCATCACATGGAGCTGTGGAGTTAGACAACGGGTTTGGGGGAACATTCTTGGTGAATGTGCAGAGAGTGAAAGCATACTGTGCTGATAGGATAGATGACGGAGTGGGCAATTTGCCTCTTTCTGACATTACATGCGTGTGAAGACGCCATGGTCAAGCTAAAGACCGAAAACAAGCGCTTCTCGGGAGGCAACCCGAGCCATATATCCTTCTCCTTTTTCATTTCATTTCTGTTTTGGAAATTCTCTTTAGATATAGACACTTTTTAGGACTTATGATATTTGTTGCACGGTTTTCCTTGCTTTCTTTTCAAGTTTTGCAGCAAATACCCGATCGGGTATGATCATATCACCCGCACGGGCAGAGAGCGCAAGAGTCACTACATCCGAGCATATCATGATTCGAGAAAGACACACGCACACACCAGGTGTATTCGTCACCTTTTTATACTTTCTCGACTATCTTCATCATGTAGAGGTCCCTTATAGGTCTAGAACACCGGGACTGTGTTCCGTTCAGGTCTGGGGGGGGTTTCCTACATTTATTGATACGATACGGATGCACACTTAGAGCGACTTGATTAGATTTAGGATTAGGTTTAGAAATAAGATGTATCTAGTGAAATTTTTTCGAAATTAGTCATATTTTTGCAACTTTGTCGAGTCATGGGTAATGGTCTAGGTTTGCTTAGAAGTCTTATAGATACCGATTAGTCGAGTAGTTATGTTTGAAACCCTATGTCTAGTTGAATTCACTCCTTAGATCTCGATACCAAGTAGAAATATCTCCGCGAATACCATTTAACTTAGCCTCATTGATATATTTAGCGTTCTAGAATTAGACCATACGCTTATACTCCGCTGTCATCTAGGATAAGTTTTGCGCTTTTCCGAGTTAAGATTGACATGAGTACATCGACATTCGATGGTTCTGGTCTAAGTGGTGGGTAGAGAAGCTATTCTACGTCCTAAGGGTTAGAGCAAGTAAACAAGAAGAAAAAAAAAGAAGAAAGAAAAAAAAAAGAAAAGATAAAAGAATAAAGATTCAAAACGCACCTCTTCACTCCTCTAAGGTCGCGCAACCTTATGAGTGTGCCATAGGCAGCCTGGGTCTAAGTAGAAAGCGACCCTCTTCGACTTCGACGTCCTAGGAACAAAGCGTGGATCTAGGGGCTCAAAAGGAAAAAAATGCATAAAAACGAGAAGAAAAGATTCAAATGATATCAAGAGCTTAGAAAAATTGGTATGGAGATCACTTGGACATTATCTAGGGTTGTGAAGTAGACTTAGATTTTAGGAAGGATTTTATGGCTCAGCACTTTCGGTAGACATAGGACTATACTCGGTACGCTTAGGTTCTTATCCATGTGACGCGCTGATATGCAAGATGACTAACACTTCGAAATTTTTGAGCTAGTATCCATCATTATTAGATTCTTCTTAGGCTATACTTTAGTTTTGTATGAGGACAAACAAAGGTTTAGGTCTAGGGGAGTTTGATAACACTGAAAGTGTATCAATATTAGGATAGATTTTTACACCATTTTCGCATGTATCTTACATCGAGTCATACTTATTCGATACGGTTTCGAGCTTTACACCCCCGTTTTCTTGGTTTTCAGGTTTTTAGGCGACAAGGCCTAAATGAGCTCATTATGAAGGATTCCCTGCCAAAACCACAAGAATTGACGACATATCTACTCAGAGCTCCAGAACCCAAAGGAACACCCGAGCAACGAGCGGAAAAGAGAGATTTCAAGGACACAAGGGTGCCCGGTCGGGCAATATTCCTTCACCCGCTCGGGTAGAACCTACGGGGTTGATCCACGCATTTGACACGACCCGGGCACATGACCAAAGAGGATCGGGTGATCACCACCCGATCGGGCGCACACTGAATACCCGCTCGGGCTATTAGTCATCCAATCTACCCCGAGAGTACATGCGACTCGGGTCCGCTTAGTCACGCGATCAGGTGATATCCACCCGATCGGGCTCCATGAATCAACACGGTCGGGCAGCCTATACCCGACCGGGCAACACCTGTGCCCGAGCGGGCCGCGTAATCCGCAACAACCTAGATCTCAATTTCAAACGAGCGGATAAAAAGAACTGATCAGATCTAGGGCAAAGGGGGCGACGAACAGGGAAAGAAAGGACTGGAAAAACATCTGGGAAGGCTCAGGAAGCATCGGAGAAGAAGAGAAGCACCAATCCATACACCTGTAACACAATAGGGAAGGTTGAGGCATCGAATTCCTTAGGGTTTATCATGTATAGGACTTTGCTATCTTCTGTTTTCGTTTCTTCCATGAGTGAGTAGAGTCCCTACTGCGGGTAGGGATATCGGATTTGTATGTATGAACGATGTTTTACGTTAATACTTAGTTTTATGATTTTACTCTTGATTTACGGTTCTACGCTTAGCAATATCAATCATACGTTAGTGCTCACCGCTCAACAACATAGGATCTCGAACCTTGCTGGAAGGTTAAGGAACGAATCCGGTCCGCTAAGTTGTAGATTAAGCTTTGACTAATGAGAATCTGACCGGTCGGTTAGTCATCTTAGGGATAGTGATTGCGGTCATAACGCTGCCATGGTATATGTTAATCGCTGCTGGAAGGTAGGGTTGCATGTATCCATGGTTAGGAGGTTTAGGCTCGGAAGAATCACTCCTCACCGTAGAGCATGAATTTCCCGTAGTCAAGAGTAGGTTATAGATCTATGATCCTTAGTCGTTCATCTATGCAATTTCCGGTATCCCGTACACCCGTAGTGTTCACCATATCTAGTCTCCTCCTTAACCTAGTTTCCTTGTCACCATTAGGATAGTTTTAGGAAATTAGAACCATATCTCACTCTACCTTCTTTCGTCTTAGTTTAGTTTCATTCTTAGTTTAGCTGCAATTAGTACCTAGAGATCGACCCTGGTACTACAAGATCCGTATACTTGCGGTGAAGTGGACTAGGTTAATTATAACTCGTGTTTCCACACGTCACTGGTATGTCAGACTAACCGGAGGACAATAGAAAAGTACTCTCTGGTTTTCCTGAACTCTACCAACCCATTCGGATTCTCCATTTTGGTTTTTTTCCCATTTACCATCATACAAAAAACACATCAATGTGATTTTCTCATCCACTGAATCCATAACCTAAATTATGTGACCCACTGCGACCGTGCGACTCGATGACACTATGTGATCCGGTGCGACCGTGTGACCCTTGTACCCCGTGCGACCCTTTGACCCCTCTGCGACCCTTGTATCCCTTTGCGACCCTTGAACCTCTGTGACCCTTGTGCCTCTGCGGCCCTTGTACCCCCGCGATCCTTTGACCAGTGCGACCCTTTTACCTCGTTGCGACCCTTTACCTCCGCGATCCTTGTACACCTGCGACCCTTGGACCCCTGCGACCCTTTGACCCCTCGATTAGACTCTGTGACCCAGTGCGACCGTGCGACTCTATGACCCTGTCCAACAGTGCGACCGTGCGACTCTATGACCCTGTGCAACAGTGCGACCGTGCGACTCTGTGACCCAGTGCCACCGTGCGACTCTATGACCCTGTGCAACAGTGCGACTGTGCGACTCTGTGACCCAGTCACTCATTGTGATCATTTGATATTTCAATACATATGACTCGTTTAGACTCATTTTCAATAAATGAGTCTTATATTGACCCAGTGCAACCGTGCGACTACATCAATAATAAAAGACTTGTTTTTATAAATCACAAAAGAAACAAGAAAAACACAAGAGAAACACGAAAAACTCACTATACATACCTGGTTTTTTTGCGGAGCATGCTTAATTGCAAGCTTCTTTGTTGACAATAAACGATTTCAACCTATTTGGCAGTCAATTTGATGTCGATTTCAAGCTATTCTCGCCGAATCTGTTGTGGTGTGGGAGAACAGTAATTTTTGCACCATAGGAGAGAGAGAAATCGAGGTGTTGTGGAGGAGAGAGAAAAATTGTCGACTAATTAAAAGACAAGGATAATATGGGGTTATCAATATTTTAAGAGTAGATTTGAAATTTAAATTTTTTTTCAAGAAAATATATGTTTGAAGTGTTTTAACCCTACGAAGATATTTTTGAAATCCCCGATAGCATATCTTAATCAATTTTAAAAAGGTCACCGAACAAGAGTAAATTAAGGTCTATTTTATTTAAAATAAAGCATTATATACGAATATTCATTAATCAATAAAGGTAATTTAGTATTAATAAAATGGATTTTAATATGCCGTGAATAGGGGGCCAAAACTTGGAAAATTTGGAAAACAAAGAAAATACGATCTTTGTCCGTAAACGACGGCAAAGACTTGGTGACGTGTCCAAGTCTACGGAGTTCAAAGATCTTTAATGTTTCAAACTTCTAAACTTCCCATCACCACGGAGCAGACCACGACCATGACCACCTCTTCTTCCACCTTCGTTTTTTTACTATTTTTTATTAATAAAAAGAAAAGTCAGTTTACAATATTTTTATAAAAACCATTATTAATAACCATTTCTTTTTTGATATTTTCAATTAGTTTAAAATTAACGGCTTGAAATTTCTCTAACTAGCCATCCAATTTGATTCAAATCCGATATACTTACATAATCATAACGATTCCAACTTCTTGAGCATTAGAAATACTAAGTATTTATTTATACCGGCAAACATTACGTTCAAATAGTAAATACCATGAGGTGAAAATCAAATTTACCGAACAATTCCCGTTAGAACCAAACTGAAGAACTGAACTAAATCGGCCAAATGATGTGAGGACATTTTGAAGATGGATCTAAAAGGCTCATTGACTAACTTTCAAATTTGTTGAATCAGTCAAATTAACCTTATGTATTATTGTCTTTTCATTCTTCTTATTTGTAGATGAATTTTGTTAAGATTGGAGGCTATAGAAAACAGCTGAAGTAGCATGATGAGCGGCAAACATACATAGAGAAAACGATAAGAAGAAAACCCACAATAAGCGAGATTATTTAGTTGTGTGTTTCCTTGAGTTTGTAGCAGTTAAGGTGTCGATTCCACGAGGACTAATCTAACATGATCTAAGAATAAAAAAATAAAACAAAAGCTTACTGCTAAAGAATGAGGATGATGAAAAGAAAATATGGTGATGATGCAATGGATAAGTGAGTTCTAAACAAAGAGACAAACGCCCTAGGAAACCGGTTCCACCGCATAGCTTCCGAAACCTATCTCCAATCTATCTAATCGTGTATTTCCTATCAAGATATCTAAGAGGGACGATCCTAATGTAGAACCTACCCTCTCTCAAGGTATAGAAACGTGGCTAGATTGAGTCATCCCCTACTTTCGTGGCTGACACCCCAACTAAACCCCATTACGATTCATGATACGCCCGATACAACCCTCAACCGTTACTACCCTACTTTCGTGACCTAGTCTCGGTTGTTCTAAGCCTAACTTTCTAGGACTGGAATTCACCTTTCAGTCCTTCTCCTAATGCCTAACACATGCATATGTGTGGCCACCGTAAACACAAGACAGTAAGTGCTTAGACAAAGAACAGATAATACGAAACGGGGAAATGCATTCATAAACGAATCAAAGACGGCTCCGGGATAGCCATGGGCTAATCCCTTCTCCTAGAACAAATTCACTACTCAATGATGTGTCTAAACATCATAAATGAAATAGTAAAGTAAGGAGCATAGAATATCAAACGAGAGATGATCGTGAATCAATTCTTGACTCCTTGTTGTGTCTCCCGTCAAAGATGGCTCTTGAACGGATTAATGGATGTTGTGTACCCTCCTAGGGTTCTCCTCTTTGTTTGGGGTCCCTTTTTATACAAATTCCCTGTTGGAGACATTCTAGGGAAGTTGTTATAGGCATTCCCCGCGCGGACTAGGGAGGCACCCCGCGTGGGCTCCTCATTTTCTCCATGACCCGCGCGTGCTAAGGGCTAGCACGACTCGGGTAACAACTTCTGGAACACCACCCCGCGTGGGCTAAGGAAGACACCCCGCACGGGCTCCTCTTGAACATCAACCCGTGCGTGCTAAGGGTTAGCACGACTTAGGCAAACGCTGCTGGATGTTCAGCTCGAGCGGGCTAAGGAAATCACCCCGTGGGGGGGGCCTTGTCTCCTCATGTCAAGTTGCATTCCTTGCCCGTTTCACGTCCCGTTTGCTCCATTATGATCTCCAATGCTCGTACTTTGTCCGTGTATATCCTTTTGCTCTGAAACGAACCAAATACGCATTAAAACCTATAAGAACATGGAAACACGAAAACAAGTAAAACAGATACAAAATCACACGTAAACATCGCAACTATCGTCATAAACATATTTAAATTAATCCGAGAATCATATACGGAAACGAGATGATCAAAATACCCCAGATTTGAATGTTTGCTTGTCCCTAAGCAAACGTAAACGTGGAACACGTGGGAGATATAAAATGCGAGAATTCCCCTTTCCCCTACAAATACCGCTAAAGCAAACCTAATCGATCAACCAAACAAGTTAGAGCAAATTTTGGTCTAATAACTTTCAGTCTTCATATTAGGTTCACCATGGCTACCTATAAGAAATTAAATTAAAGACGAGCTAAGTGAGAAACCGCAACACTCTCTACCAAACGAGACTTCAAACAACATAATCAAAGATGATACTTGTTTTATTCTCGAGCTTCTTTATTCTTTCATTTCATTTTTTTCTTTATTCTGATTTTGTGAACACACTAGGCTTTCACGACGTCGGATTTGAAGGGATTCAAATTCTACTTGGATCCAAGCTACCGATGACGGTATACTCTTGCACCTTGTTGAAGAGTGCAGCGGAAAAGATGGCGTTTTTATGCACCTTGCTCTTAGTACGTAGAAAGATGATCGCCAACCCACCACCTAGACCCGAACCATCGAAAATATATCAAGGTCGATTCAATCATATTGATTTTAGATCATGCTTGAGGACTTACTTCTATCGATAGCGGATTGTTAGTTTGCGCTCTTATTTTCTGCAAAACAAGCTCAACTCATGCCATCAAATCATCCTCGTGAAAAAGAAATAAAGCATCATCAATATGAAGTATAATCACTTGGATAGAGAGAATGGACAAGAAACTAACTTAGCAAACTCATCTAAATTTCACATAAGTAACACTAGGATTCCCAAAGACTTACGACCCACTCATTCCTCAACCATCTAATAAGCTCTAACATGCAAGATATCACGGAAAAGGCCAACTTCTTAAGCATTCTAGATTCAAGGTTCATCTCAAAACGTGGCACTGGACAAGTGCTTGGGATGAATCTAACTCAAAAGCAAAAACTAACCTAAGAACTACAAAAACAAACGAAAATGGAAAGAGATCACCTGACAAACGTGAGCTACTCTCCCTAGACTTGAATTGAACGGCGTCCTCGACGTTTAGCTCCGATGGAGGATATGAAGGTGAAGTCACGGTTGAAGGTGTTCTTTTTTTATGTTTTTTTATGTTTTTCAAAATAAACCAAGGCCGAAGTATGAACCAAAAAAACGAATGTCGGGTTGCCTCCCAAAAAACGCTTGTTTAACGTCGTTGAGCTTGAAGTCTCCATGCTTCATGTGTGAGCGATGTGTGGATCGAATAGGGAGATAGAGTTCCTGCTTTCGATCGGTTGAGCGGCTTGATGTAGCTTTAAACGCTGCCCATTTGCCTTGAATGTCCCGCTCGACTCGCTCCACAGTTCTACTCCTCCATTTGTGAAGACTTCTCGTACTTGAAATGGACCATCACAATGGGAATGTAATCTGACCGTTAAAGAATTAAAACGAGAGTCATAAAGTAGAACAAGATCACCTGGCTGAAAGTCATGAGGTGGGGTCTTTGTATTGTGCAATCCTTCATCTCGGTTGCCTTTCTCATTGTGCATTGCCTTCGATGTTCCTTTTTCGTCCAAACATTGGTGCAGCCTTTTTTGATCGTCGATGGGGAGTTCACGGCTATCCTCCTTAGGTATCTTCTTGATACAAATTGGTGGCTTTCGTGTCTCATGCTGAATAGAGGAAGGAAGAGGTTCAAGTTGCATCTTAGACGCCTTCTCTAACCTAAAATCAGTGAGTATTTTGTGCGGCGTCTTCTCATGAGGAGCATCTTGAAGTGCCTCAATGGCCCTCATGAACTTTGTATAGACCTTGACTCCTTCATTGGTATGTCCTGCAACATTGTAAACTTGCGCTAGACAACTCTCTAAAGGATCAGAAGTACTTACTCTATCAAATGTGTCATTCGCCAACTTGTCCAGCACATCAACTCTATAGCATGACTCCTTAGGACTGGACAAATGGAATTCAATCTTCACATTTCCGACACTTAGAGAGATCATCCCTTGTAGTACATCTATCTTCGCACCTGCAGTAGCTAAGAGGATGATGCAGCCTGCTGCGCAATGGAGTTTTCTAGCATCTGCACATGTGTGCTCATGGAGTCAATTTGATTCTTCAGCTCATTGATCGCAGTCCCCATTTCCTCGTTGAATTTCGCCTTGAGTCGATTATTGCTGCATTTTTTCCTTGATGAACTCAAGCATCACCGCCTCAAGACTTGAGGAAGGAGCTTGAGGAGGTTGATGAGCTTTTTGGATATGGCTGCGGTTGCTGATATGGCTGCTGCCTTTGTTTATAACCTGAATATTTCACCGGTTGGTTCGTGCGATAGGGAGATTCGGGTGGTTCCTCCAATTCAGGTTGTATGTGTTCCTAAACTGTGTATTGCCTTGCTGTTGGGCGTAGCTCACTTGCTCCATGCCTTCTTGCGTTGTTCATTGATAAGCCATATGATCCGTTTCTCCACAATTCGCACAATAGATGGCATTCACAGTATTGCCCATCGCGCTTCTTTGATCCACTTCATAAACACCTCGTGTCTTGTTCGACATACTTCTTGGTTGAGACCACATGGTGTGGTTCACGCCAAGATTTTCGATAAGCTCATATGACTCTTCTACGCTTAAATCTATGAATGATCCTCGAGCAGCATTGTCTAATGTCGTTCTATGCTCATACGTGATCCTATTGTAGAATGTTTGAATCACGTACCACTGCTCTAGACCATGATGAGGACACATTTGTAAAAGGTCCTTGAATCTTTCCCGCAAGTGTTTTGATGATTTTTCTAGATTTATATGGGTAAATGTTTTGAGAAAAAGTCAAAACATTGATATTTGATGTGTGTCAAGTTAACAAGTTAACCTAAGACTACCTGCAAGTGCACGGCACATGTGTAGTAGTTAAGGTGTCGATACCACGAGGACTAATGTAACACGATATAAGAATCTAAAAATAAAACCAAAGCTTGCTGCGAACGAATGAGGAAGATGAAATGCAAATATGATGATGATGCAATGGATAAGTGAGTTCTAAATAAAGAGACAAACGCCCTAAGAAACCGGTTTCACCGCTGATAACACCTAATCCATCGTAGTATTTACATCATTCTTAGGTCTAGTTTTGATTAGATTTCTTAGATTTCACCGATTTATCGAGTTTATTCGAGGACTTCATCTACATTTCGTGTTTTGTATAGGAAACGAAGACATGAAGCGAAACACGAGAGATTACAGCAATTCTACCCCAAAAACGTGATTTAATGATAAGGTACAACTTGTGCAAAGGCCATGGAAGCAAATCAAACACTCAAGCATCGAGCGAAAGGAGCGGAAACAGCATTTGATGGTGTACATGCTCGGGCATGAAGTGTGCCCGCTCGGGCTGTGTTTGTGCACCCGATCGGGCTGTGTTTGTGCATCCGATCGGGCTGCTCTTGTGCCCGCTCGGGTCAACCTTTTTCTCAACAAACTCCTTTATTTTAGAACGGCCAATTAATGAGAAAAGAGACCTTTTAGAGCTAGGATTCGAACCAGACTTGTCGGGTCCACCATTTTCTCAACAAACTCCTTGATTTTAGAACGGCCGATTCAGGAGAAAAGAGACCTTTGAAAGCTAGGATTCGTACTAGACTAAAAAGGGGACGAGAGGAGACATTAGAGGACACATTTTAGAGACATAGAGAAAGAGGGAGAAGGATGGAACGAGGAATCCGGAGCATGGAGGAGCTATTGAAGACGTCGGTATATGAATAGGGAGGAATCTCTTTCTTTATCAATGTTGAATATAGTTATCTTTTTTGTTTCCTTTTTTAAGTTCATGTCCGAGTAGATCCACAACCATGGGTTAGAGAGTATTGCCAATATGTAACGAAGTCTTGTTCTTAATGCTTGGTGGCTCTTAACGCTTTTGTTCTTGTACGCCACTTGAATGAATGAATTCGGTACT
>CM071869.1:9843897-9869701 GCA_036759665.1 Gynandropsis gynandra | reverse complement strand
TGCGGCAAGTATCCACAATCTTCTCGAATGTGTAACGACCCCATGGAAAGCTTTCACAAAATTCCAAGTCATCAACCATGTCAATGAGATCATGGCTGATAGAGTATTCTGCTGAAGGCTTGTGAGCCATAACTTGCGCCAACAACATCAAAGTTGCGAACCTCTTCCGGTCGTCGGAATTCTTCAGCCTGAATGTGACACCCATCATCGACTCCCATCCTATGGGATATGGTCCGCATTTCAATCCGGAAATTAGTGCGTGCTCCACTATAGAGTACCGGATGGGAATGTCGTTTATGACGAACCACAACTTTGTATTGTCCCGTATAATCACAGAGTGATTTAGTAGTACAGACATTTGAACCTTCGTCAATGTAGAGTCACATTGTAAGTGGAATAAATGCCTAAATTGTGACTCCTTCTCGAAGTAATGCAACTCGTGTTCATGTAAGATTCCTCTCAGCGTCCTTATTGTGTCATGAGGATAACACTTGGTGGTGATCTTTGGCATTCTGTCCATGTTCTTGAATACATGCACAAATTTCGGCTTTGGCACCACCTGAAAAATGACCAATTACGAATACATTATACTTCTATTGACTTAAGCGACCCATGCGATTCAACCAACCCGTGCGACTCAACGGACTTGTGCGACCCATGCGATTCAGCCGACCCGTGCGACCCATGTGACTCAAACGATCCTCAGACACTCTGTGACACTTAACCGACTCACTGAGACTCAACCAACCCACACCCCTCAAATGACCATTGCTACCCATCCCACTCACTGAGACAACCGACTCACTGAGTCGAAGATGGTCATGCAACTACTGCGACCCTTGCTACTCAGCCGACTCACTGAGTCGAAGATGTTCATCCAACTCCTACGACCCTTGCGACCTAACCGACCCACTGACACTCATCCATTTCAAATCAATAAACTGAGTCGAAAATGGTCATGCAACTACTGCGACCCTTGCTACTCAACTGACTCACTGAGTCGAAGATGTTCATGCAACTCCTGCGACCCTTGCGACCTAACCGACTCACTGACACTGACACTCATCCATTTCAAATCAGTAAACCATTTTGTGACTCGAAAGCTTTCAAAACCCTAGAAATCAAACTACTTACACTTATTGACGCCATTGAAGATTGACTCGTGCTCTCTTCGTCACTGTTGCTGCTGATTCTAGCCATTTTCCTTCTCGTCAACTGCAAATCAATTCCTCTCAAGTTTGACATCACTTATTTCTTTCTTGCTATAAACTTTTAAACAGGTTTCACGATGAAAAACTGTTCGGCTTTCTCGTTTTTTGACAGTTTTCACATCGAAAAACTGCCGAACGTGGGTTTTTTCACGTTCGAATATTAAGGGCAAGTTTGTCTTTTCTTCAGTTTTTTTTGGATTTAATAATTATTTTAGGGAAGGGTATTTTTGAAGTGGTTTATCCCTATAAGGATATTTCTGATATTCCGCCCGTTCAATAATAGTTTTTCCATCGATTAAAAAAATACTCTTCTCACTTTCTCACCGCACCTTTTATACATATACTAGGATTAACCCCACGCTTCATACGGATCGAGATGAATTAAATAAGTACATGAATTTTTATTGAACATTATTATAAATTTCTTTATATACAACATTTATTGTTTTTGTTGTGCATTTACCATTATTGTCTAAAATAAGAAACTTCAGCCCTGCTTTGGTCTTGACTCTTGAAATTGTGACATATAATTGTATGTGACTGAATACCAGTTTTGGTAAATGTATACAACTTGATTAATGCTTTTCCCCTGGCTTTTGTTAATTGTCATTGCGAAGCATAACATAATAGGAAATTGCTTTCGTCTGAAATGAAATGGTAATGTTATGTTAGTTAGGATTAATGAGAGCCAAGGTATGAATACTTTATTGCCTGCATGAGTTCCTGTAATGATTTTCTATAATATTGTTACCTAGTTGCGTTCTTTGAAGTCGTGTTCCGTTGCATAACCCAAGAATTTGATCAATGTTTCGTAAAAGTATGATCGGTACCCCTTCTTTTAGCGTTAAACAATAATTTGGAATTTCTGGATATTTCAAACTGTTTAAAAACTCTGTATTATACAATTCACATGCTTCCCTGTTATTCGAATCATTATCGCATAATGAATCATAGCTTAGATATTCTTTTGGATAGCCAGGGATTTTTTGTAGAAGTGTTTCATTTATTTTGTTAACAATTTCATTTGTCGGACACAGTATTGCTCGATCTTGAAAGTAGAAATAGTCTTGATATTCGGTTTCAATATTTGGGTATACATGGTTTGCATTACTTGGAATTGGATTTAATGTTTGTGTGATTAATAAATCTTTAGGCACATCAATCAAAACCTTGCCATTGTTAGGTTCAGCTAGAGTTCCATTTCCTAATTGCAATACCCAATCTGAAAAAGCCTGCAATCCATCTGCATTTGCGAGATCAACATTCTTTTGCAATCGCATGTTTTGAGTTAATTTTAATACACGACAAAAGTTCCATAAGTTTGAGGAGTTTATACATGCTTGAACAGTGTCATGTCTATTTCCTTTCGCAATAACTGGTAGAATTTGATGGAAATCACATCCAAATACATATGTTTTTCCTCCGAAAGGTTTGTTTTTTAGAAAAGGATTTATTGAACCCATAATATATCTTTTATACTTTTATCCAGAGCTCCAAAACAATGCTTATGAACCATTGAGGCCTCATCCCATATTATAAGTTTTGTTTGTTTTATAAGATTCGATAAATTGGTTCCTGATTTAATGTTACAAATCGAATCTTCGTTAATATCTAACGGTATTGTGAAGCGCGAATGGGTTTTACAGCCTCCTTGCAACAGAAGTGATGCAATACCAGTCGAAGCAACGTATAGAAAAATTTGTTTACAGGATCTTATTGTTGTTGATAGTGTCTTCCATAAAAAAAATTTCATGTTCCTCCATGTCCATATACGAAAAATACTTGTCCTCTATTTTGGTCTATTTCATTCATAATTTCAGTATAAGTTGACCGTTGTTCAGATGTAAGTCGCGACTTAAGACTGATAAATTCAGCTTTAATTTTCTTTTGATCATAAGATAATTCCTCATATATCAATCTATTTAGTAACGACTGATTTCCAACTTTTTTGGGATATGGCATGGAAGGGTATTGTTTTAGAGATCGATTGTTTTTTTGTAATAGTAATTCAATTTCACCTAGTGTTGTACTCTGAATTTCTTCCTCAGTCATGATGAGATCCATTTGCCAAAACAATGTGGATTAAGAAATGTAAAATTTATTTAAATATATTACAATAATTTGTCAATTAGTAGTCAAACCTCGTAATTTCAAAAGGCATCTGCGTCTGTATAGTATATCATCTCTTAGTACTTTCCATGTCGTAGACCATACATGTTCTGGAGATGAAATACATTCTGTTGTTAGTAAAATAACAAATAGTATCCGTAAGTATGAGGGAGATGCCCAGTTGCTTGCTTCTTTAATTGTATTTATATATTCTTCATCATCGTCCAGAAGGCCTAATGCTCGACACATATCTTTAAATGTTTTATGTAAAATACCATTGATTGTACGAATATCTTTAAACGAAGTTGGTCCACACACTTTATTTAATAACATTCGTAAGTACTATAATTCTCCAACATTTGGATTGATATGTTATAATCTGCCATATGCAAGCCTTGTTTACGTATTTTCCAAAGCCGATTTTTTTTATTCCATACGAATTTGCTGGGGAAATTACAATATGTCAATTGCTGAGCTTCGGGATATAAAGCATTGCATTTTAACCATTCTGTAAACATTGTTCGTTGGATGAATTCATCTGATGTTATTTCAGGCAACTCATCTTCTTCATCGAATACTATATTTTTTTTTCCATGCAAATGAAATTTTAACGTTTCCACACGTATACTTCTATAATGGATGTCGTTTTAAAAATTCTCCAGCAAGCCTCACATCCTGAAACATAACGACATCTATAGTAATTTTAAATTTCATCAATAGAATTGCTCTCGTGCATTTCTTCAGACGACGTTATTGTTGTAGCAATTTTATTAGATCCTTTATTTACGTACATGAAAAAATATTTTATCGCTCTTGTTTGATTACACCATTCCAAATTAAGGTGAGCCTCTGTATTTCAGAAGGAGGTAAGGATTATATTGTACAATGTATCGATTATCTAATTTGATCCCTTTTTTATAACAAACCTTCCATTATCTAGCCTCTTATAAATTGGATATCCTTCATTGTTAATGTATATGGAATCAGTAATGTTTTTTGGAAAGTTTTTCGTGCATTTTCCTTTTTCCATACATGATGAGTATTTGTTAGCAAGACCGCACGGTCCATGTACCATTGTTTCTTGAAAAATTGTGTATAAAGTAGAACTTGTAGAATAATTAGGGATCTCAGTAGATATGATGGAGTCAATATCAATTGATGTTGGTATTTTTTACTCTCTCTTAAGAAATAGTAATATATGAGCATGAGGTAATCCTCTTTTCTGGAATTCGATAGTGTAGATAACTGCAAATGGAAAAATAATTATAAACTACAGAAATAGAAAATAACTATAAATTACAGAAAACTATAAATTTATGTACTATAACATATGTAAGTTACCTGCATTAATTTCGCCGAGTCATTTATTTTGCTTTAGATCCGTTAATAAGTCCTCTAGTTTGATTTTAAATAACCTCATTAAAAGATTAGGTCTGTTCTGAGAAGTATCGCCATGATGACATAAAATTCGTTGTAATTCAGGCTATTTAGAATTACATGTAAATGTTAAGAATAAATCGGGGAAACCTAAAATCTTGCATAAAACCATTGCGCTCAAATAATTCTGTTTCATATACCGTGCTCTTCCTGTGAATGATGAAGGTAATATAACTTTTTTCCCAATTTCAGATCCCAAGATATTTCCATATTGCACAGAAGTTTCTATATTTTTGTAAGCTTCACAACGCAATGTGTTTTGATGATTTTTTATATAAGAAATCCTTTCTGATTCAACCATGCAAAAACCATCAACAACAAATTAGATTCTGCCTGAATGTAATATGTTAGAAGATTCGGTATCTCTATCTTGTAAACGGTATGCCATAAATTCTCTTATACTGATCCGGAAACGGGGTTTTTTTTTACAAAGTGGCCGTCAACTGCAAGTTTAAACCAAGATGATAACTGTCTTTTCCATACGGAAATAACAATGGATATTGTAATGGAAGATAAGAAGGATGTAATTCACTTATTCACATGCCATTCTGAATATCTTTACATAAGGGTTGTATTCGTCAAGTATTTGTTGTATGTTTTCAACAATGCCTCTGCGCAGATTGTCTTCATGTTGTGAAGATTGGCCATGCGAATAGCTATTATCAAATTAAATTGATTGGATTAGTAACACAATAATGTAAAGAAAACATAGTTTGCATAATGCATTGATAACATACCTGAGCGCATGTATTCTGTTGTCACTCTCATTTTTTGTGTCGTAAATGTATAATTGAGCAAATTTTGCATTGTTTCCTTTAGTTGGTAGCAAACTGCCGATTCTATGATAATTTTGTCCATTTATTTTGAAGATATAATGTTTTCTTACCAATATTAATCGAAGTATAAATATGGTTGTCCATTGATCTAAACGCAAAGATCATATTATATGCACGGATATGTCTTATAAAATATTCACGATGGACATGATTTTGACAGAGGAATGATCTCAAATACAAAGGAGGATCTACTAATTTTGGCAACGATATTTTTCCTTTATAACAACATAAACTAAATATTGGATCATTGGTGTTTCGGCATTTGTTTATACGTTCAAAATACCATAATTTGGCATTGCAATATTCACATATGAAAGTTTGATCACCAAGGTCTGTATATGTTGGTAACCCTGAACGTAACAAATGATATTAATTAAGCACTGATAGTAGTCTTGTACAAATTATTATGGAATATATTCATGTTCTACATAATGAAATGGCGATACAATATAATTTAAGAAATACCTACCAATAGAATGGTTTTCATGCATTGGAAAGCCGTCATTTGGTGCAGAAGAGGTTGGATGTCTATCTATTGGTGGTAAAGATCTAGGATCTCCTATCATTGATATACATCGACGCTGTAATAGTTTGCAGGAAAGTTAAAATAATTTGTTTAAGATAGGCAAAAGGATATTGGAATAAATATAGGCATAATAAAAGACGGATGTACTAGCGGTAGAAAGTTCATAGAAAATATCCAAAAATAATAACATACATGGATCCAAGTTTTGTTAGTAACAAAACTGAAAAATGCTTCGAACATGAGAAGTTAAACTGGGAATGGTGTTTCAGAGGAATGCATTCATTCAGAAGGATCACTTCGGCGTGCATCTGAGCTCGTTGACTTTACCTTAGATGTACTTGAATGTAAAGAGGTGTGACTGGTGGTTTCATCCGTATGTTGTTAGCCGTGAGGATGGCTAGTAGAGGGAGAGCTAGGCACAGAACCCATGGAACTGTGCTCGAGGGAGAGCTTAGAAGTTACATATAGAGAAATTTAAATTTCATAAATGATATTAAAAATTGCATATATAAACAACTTTTATGCTTAAATTGTTAAATAAATGAATGTAGACAAACCTGTGCAAAAGGAACAAAAGATGGATGTTGTAAAATCAATTTCATAATTAGTAATGAATTATTAAAGAGATTTCATGTAAGAGTAATAATTTATCTAGCGGGAATTTATAATATATCCTCATAGAGATGGTATGTAATATGTCTTCATTATCAGTTAGCCTGCTAACGCGGTAGACAGACAAAGTACTTCTAGCCATGATACGTGAAGTAGAAGATCGTTGGCCCTGTTGCATGGGATAAACAGTGATCTTGAAAAGGAAATTGCGGTCTTCCAGAGTTTTTAAGCTGGATGGGATTTCATTTGGACCGATCTGTTTAATTTGATAAACGTAAAAAGTATTAAAACAAACAGAAATAAGCAACAAAGTTCTTGAGATTGTATAAATATAACAAATCATGTTAGTGTAATATACCTCAAGATCTTCGTTTCGTACATCTAATGTTGATTTATGAAGAAGTGGAACTGTTTCTTTGTCAAATATCAAGAAAACAGCCTCGCCAATATCATCAATAACTTTGATATAAACTCAAAACCTGGAGTTGTTAATAGTAATATTGTTATGTGAACGATTATAACAATGTTTCCAGTGTGAAAGAAAATAGTTTGCTTCCGAAACGGGCTATCTGTAGTTGTCTTGCAAGAATCACAGTAGAAACGGCTAACGGTGGCATAGGCAGATGTATCATCAACAATGGCATTAACCTTTCTGGACTGGGTATTACATCCTAAATAATATCAACCGTCTCTGTTCAGAATTTTTGTTATTAAAGCTAGCACTATGCAAATTAAAGTCTGTATAAATAAGGAGGTAATGTCAGAACATAATAGGTCAATATTCAACAAACGTAGTTGAACTAAACATAAGACATACATCGGTAGCCTTTCCAATATCTGCGATTGTTTTAACCGAAAACGCATTCCCAAAATCAATTGATTCGTTGGGCTACGAGTGCGGGGCAAGCAAGATGATATTTTTTGGAATATCGTCAGAAGCACCAGGGAGACTGTTTTTAAAAATAAAAAGTTTGAAATAAGCAAACAGAAGAAAACATTAGATATAGCTAATAATGTTGTGAAAACTGTAGCAAGAAAAGGATTTAAAAGTGTCTTTCAAAATAATATGCGTGAAATAATAAAATAGAAATGAACATATTTTGATTTTTATTGGACAATAGCTTGGAAATTTTGGTCTATATAAAGTTTACTTGAAAATTGTATATTACGAATTGTTTGTCGGTCAGTAAACAAAAGGACAGTCCAGCCTGTAAGTGCAGGAACAATCTAACTGTAATATGTATGCAATTATCTATTCAGGAAATCTCGAGCAGAGACATGACAAACGAAGCTATGAACAAATTCATAACTCATGCTGTAAACACATAAAGAGTCTAACAGTAATATAAACACAGATAGCAGCTTAAAAATTTCATTACTCAGACAAAATGTTTACCAAGTTAGGCATAGAAAGGAGAAAAATATTAACTTATAAATGTAGACTACTAACTACAAAGGAAGTCAACCCCCAAAGAAAGGAAAAACAATACTTGCGTATACATTCAGAAATAAGTTTTCAAATAATAACATCGTACAACTGTATTAATAACATATTTATAGAGACATCGATGGAGAGAATTGCAGCGGAAAGCCTGGCAAAAGAAACACCCATAAGCTGCAAACAAACTCATCAAACCTAAATGCGGAAAATAAAAAAAGTAAACGGGAAAATAATAGTTATAAAGTATCTTACCACCCCAAGCCCGTATTTTGAACATCTAGTAAATGATCACTAACGGATCATTATGATGAGCACAGATACAATCGTATGCTTGGTAGGCAAATAATTCCCACAAAGTACATTCAAGTAGCTTATAACTGCATATTAAATTATTTCAATGCCAGGAACTAACACACAACAGGTCATTAAAAATATTCGAATCCAGTGAACTACAATTTAAGAAATATACGCATGGAAAGACATGCAGTAACTTGTTATGGTTTATTAAATAGAGCAGGGGGAAGACGGTGGAAAATATCTGGCATCACGGAGCTGAAGCGTCAATCTTATGCCAGTGCGTTCTACATAGGTAACGTCCGTTAGTTCGCCCGCAACAATTTTCTCGCCAATAACATCTGCACAAGGAGAATAAGCGGATCACAGAGTATCATAGAATAAGCGACGTACCAATAAAATTTCAATCGAAGCAATATCACAACAAAGTAATAATACCTTTAATAAAATGATCTAAGAAAACATTTACCATAATTTACCGATAAGGACAGATTCTTCCAAGACACCTGAGACTATATATGTGTATGAAGTGAAGTTGAAGAAGCTTTCGGAATTTGATAGATTCCCACAGGGTCTAACAAGGGTAGTCGACGTAAACACTATTTTAAATGGAAGAGCTGATGCTCTATATTCGCCATAACTTCGACTGACATTGAAATTCACTATGATACCACATGCTCCTTCCACGAGAAAACAGTGATGGCGGTACCAAAAGTTTGACTTTACAAAGGACTAGATTCGGTTACCCTACAAAATATGAAAAAGAAATCACCGACGTAGAACTCGATATAAGATATAAACATTTAATGTAATAGAGGAGGAATACCCAAAAACAAAGAACAAACGCAAGACTTACCCATTCATTGCATAGTACTATTTCCCAATTAGAACCACATCAAAATTCTATACACGGTCAACACGAACTCGAATCCTAAACGATATTTCCTGTGTAAGACGTATATCAATTAAAGGACAATACATGATTTCTAACGTAGTTTCAGCTAACTAGTTTTTTCGCGAATACTTTAAACAGTAAAACAAATTTTGCTGCACAGATATATGAGTACAAAATCAAGCTGTCTGATATAAATATGCGTGTAGAAATCCCACAGATACATATTGCACATACATTTGACCTAAACTAATTGGATATAATAGACCACGTAAGGATCACACGTGTTCAACAATTGCGACACATAAGTTTTACCTAGGCCTAGGTAAATAGTAGGTACACTGATCAACATAAATTATTCTAAGACAGAGACACGTAAACGGGTAAACTAAAGAGAAAATAACACATCACCTATCTAGTCTCCTGGCTGAGAAATAGATATACAACTAAGTATCCATGTCATCTGCTTCCGGAAATGCCTTCCACATCAACATCTCATAAGTACTTTATACCCTGGTGTAGAAGAAAATCCAAGAAGAACCCGACACGTCGTATTAACCTTAAGCCTAGAAAGAGATACATGAAAGTCCAACAAACCAAAAATAATTTACAATCCAAATAAAAAACGCAGCCAAGCCCATATAAAGCCCACGGATACGTTGTATATCTTACACATGTGAACCCAAGCCCAGATAGGAAGCAACAATAGGCCATAATACATTATACCCCAAACAGGAAATGTGAAAAAGTCCAAGAGGCCATAATAACTTAAAGGCCCAACAGACAACGTGCTAAATCCCACATAAACATGAAACATACCGTGTACATCATACACATGCAAGCTAGGCCATCTCGGGTCCAATAAGCCATAACGTCTTGAAACCCAAACCAAACATATACAAAAACCTAACACCTTGAAACTGCATAAAACCCAATTAAATACACATAAAAGCCCACATAAACATCAAGAACAACAAACCCTGGAATAGCAGAACAGATAAAAAAAGAAAATAAATCTAAAAACCAATTCATACATGTAAATAAAACATGCATAGATAAGAGAAACACAACTCTATAGCATCATATTCATCATGAAGAAATCGAGAACAACCCAGATCTATACAACCATCCATTGATCCATATCCATAACACGGGAAAAAATGCAAAACCTAAAATGACAGCACAAATAGGCGAACAACACAATGAAACAAACCACTAATTCTGAAAAGAGAAACTGTTAAATCCTAATAATAATCAAACCACCAAAATTGCACAGGCCAAATTGGTGGAATACACAAACATCAGCCAAAAGAAAGAACCCAGAAATCATAAATTGAAAAGCACAAAGAGAAACCCAAATGCAGGTCGACGGTCACAAGCGGCAACACCTAATGACCCAAACTAAATGGCTCAAAGCACCATTTAGGCCGACGGTCAGCCACACACGCACCAAACAAACAACCCTCGACCGAAGACAAACCAAAAAACCACAACCAAAAGGAAACACGAGAACATCCAAAACAAATCACGGAATAAATCGAAAAAACTAGCAACAAATCGAAATGCATAACACATGCAAACCACAAAAATTAAAAAAACGATGGAATCCACAATACACAGCACCTCCCGACCAAAACCCTGTAGAAGGAATAGGTATACGGAAAATGAGAGGCAGTGGAAAGGAGGAACAAATTCCATCGGAAAAAAGAGGCGAAAAACTTGGGGAAACCCTAAAAATTCAAAAACCAGCAACAATTCCAAATGCACAACACATCTAAGGCATGAAAATTAGAGGAAACCCGATGTAATCTACAATAAATAGAAACTACCGATGAAAAGCATAGAGACAAAATAAAGAGGCGGCAGATGGGAGGCGGTGGAAAAAAAGAACCAAATGTCTTGTGAAGAAACAAACGAAACGCTTGGGAAAACCTTAAAAATTGTGGATGGCTGGAATTGTCTGCAGCGTGTCGGTGGTAGAATCCACCCGTCCATTTCTTGGGAAAATGCTAGCAATCGGACGACCCCATTTTCAGATGAAACCCAGGGTAACAGGTGTCGACATCCCGCGCAGCACCCAACCGGGTCGGAAACTACTTGAAAAAAGAACCCGCGAGACTGCATTCGTTCATCTAACCCGCAAACAATCTGAACGACTGAAAATATGATATATGTACATATATATGTAATGTCTCATATTTTAGATTCGTTTATTGGATACTATATATGTAATGTGTTGGTTTGTATTATTAGTTTTGTTAGAAAAGATTTATATAGTATAAATAGATATAATTTGTTTCAATCTTTCCTAATTAGATGAGATTAATTAGGAACATAATCATTATATATTTTCCGTCATTATATTTCAAGTTGGAGCATATAAATCGTGAATCTCCAATTTTCATGTAATTTAGAGAAGTCTTGAGATCCCATCGGTTTAGTGAAGATGTTAGCCAGCTGGTCTAAAGAACGAAGATAAAATATCAACCCTTTATGTGTTTTACTTCAAATAAAATGATAGTTGACCTCAACATGTTTGGTGTATTTACAAAAGACGAGATTTGTTGCAATATGCTAGGTCGTATGGTTGCCGCGGTACATATGCATATGAAACGTGTGTGTAACTCTGAACCATAAAGCATAACCACTTGAATCCACTTGTCAAGATCGTCATATATCGATACTTTGCTTTAGTCGAAGAGTGTAACATGGTAGGTTGGTTTTTTTCTTCCATTCAATAGATGAATTTACAAGCATGATGATGTGTCCACTGTGTGATCGCATTGTCTTTCTATATGCTTTCCAATATAAATTGCAGCAATCATATAATCAGAGATTATTAGTAGAACACAACATATCCAATTCATACTTTCAAATACTACAAAATATGTAACAAATTTTTCCAATGATCTTGTTGTGGTAGTTGCATATATTATACCAGGATGTGAAGAACAAAGATTATTTCTGGTAAGGTGATAGTTAAATTAATTAGTCGTTGACCTAGCCTCTTGTATCGCTCTGTTTGTCAAAGAAGCCGTTGACCAAGCCTATTGTATCGCTTTGGTCCGTCATAGAAAATTTTGGTAGATTCCAATAATTTATTATTCGGCTCTATTTGCAAAGCTAAAAGTTTTGCACCCAATAAACCACATTCAGATACAATATCAAAGTGTGTAATTTCGCTGATAGAGATAAAATCATTCAGGATTACAACTCACCTCAAATTCATTCCATGAACGAACTTCAAAGGTTACAAATCCTTCATGAGAAAGTACTCACGAAGCTATTGTTAAAATTGTGTCCCTAGTGCAATTAGATTATCATTAGACGTATTATTAGGGAATCAATTAAAAATTATTAATTACATATTGATGCTAAAATATAATGTGTGTATATATATATATATATTACTTAAACCACAGATTTGCTGATAAGTCATATAATTCACAAACAAATCAGGAAAATAGAGAAACTGAGAGAAAATAAGAGAATTAGAATTCTATTTGATTCAATCATGTCAAAGATTAACGGTGAATATTATCTCAGTGTAGACATCTCTTGATATCGACACTACATCCTATTCATCCAAATATGTTTTATGTCCTTAAAGGTTAGTGGATTTTTCCTTTGGTTGTTTAAATGTAAAGAAAACTAAATTTTCAATGAAACTAACATTTAATAATTGGACTAGATCTCATATTGGATTGTGCAATAACACTTTCACTACCCACAAAAAAACTCTATATTGGTATCAAAGAGTCTAGTCCTTTGTAAATTTGATTTCAGTGAGTTTCAGGAGTTTTGGGTGTGATACTTTGGCAAGAAAACTATTGTTGGGGTTTACCAGTATATCGTTAGTTACATAACTTAACACAATGATGCCTCCAACTCAACTTAGAAAAATGTCAAGGCAAGGTTTCGATGGAACAGTGCTAGACCGAATATTTTGTTAGAGATGGCACTCGAACAAGCAATCTACGAAATTATGTGACCAAGCTTCGAAACCGTAAGTAATGTGTAAGCTACCGTCTCATCAATGTGTAGATCAGTTCGAGCAATATTACGGTTTTGCAAGTGATTGACCAAGTAAAAGTTTGTTGAACTACATGACTACTCAGGTCAAACGATGTACAAGGTCAAATCCCAAAATAAAGGATCAGGCCGAGGAATAGTTGCTTGGGCCAAGCAAACCCTTTTAGAGGTCAAATCGACCAAACAAACTAGTTCTCACAAGAAACGAACTTAAAGGGGTAAATTGCTCAGAATGGAATTGTGTCGAGGAAGGTATTGCTCGACCCATGTAATTTCTCCAGCAATGGTTGCTCAAAACCCATCATATAATAGCGAAAGCTAACTGTTCTCTTTAAGACTAATAAAGTGGTCGATCAATATGACTGCTCCACCAAAAGACCGATCATAAACAACTACAAAGTGTATCATCTTGAAATTCATGAAGTTTGAAACTTTAGTGATGAGGACATCGGACACCAGGACAACCCGAGGACCGGACATGCGAGTGAGGAGGCGACCCGAGGCACCAAACAAGTGGAATCCTCTCACAGTCTAATCACGAGGGGCCGAGCTCGAAGCTTAAGGACCAAGGCGGCCGAGATTGTGAAGGACGCATGGGAGGCTCTCGTCCGTGAAGACCACTCATACGTGGCCATCGGCCGGGTCGCAACCATCTTCAGCATTAGCCCGGGCGCCTAGGACGCCCAAATGGCCCAGAAGACCTGATGACGTCACTCCCGCACTCACAACGGTCACATGACATCACGAGATGCTCCAGCGCGTTCAAACGGTAACGTGACGTCACTCCCGCATGCCCAACGGTAACATGACATCACCCCCGCGCCCTCAACGGTCAGATGACATCATTTGGCCATTCCAGCAAGTTTGTGGCCCATTTTTCCATTTTTCAGACTATTTTCGGCCAATAGGGGCATTAGGGCAATCATTTCACGTATTTTGGCTTCTTTTAAGGCTTGAGACCTGCCTATAAAAGTAGTCGCAGCCTTCATTTGTAATCAGTTTTGATTTTGGTGTGAATATAAGTTTCAGAGAATTTTGCTTCTATTCTAAAACGTTTCCGGGACACGTCTTTGCCTTCAATTCGTTCCGGGAACCTTTGAAGTGCGTCTTAGACTGAATCAAGAGGCTTCTGCAACTCTTGTAGTGTCCAACATTCCATCCAACTCAAAGAAATCTGCTTAACAAACGAGGATTTCGATTCACCGAATACGCGTCCCGAGCCGCTTAACCTGAGCGCGTATCAGTTTTTGGTATCAGAGCCCGGTTCAAGGACCAAAGGTACGCTTCCACCCCCTTTCAATTCATTTTAACTAATCGTTCTTGTTTGATAAAGGATGGCCAAACGAGGAGAACACTCAGCACAAAACAACCAACGTGATGCGATCATGCAAATGCTCAAACGAATGGAGACAAGGATGAATCGCCTTGAGAGTGAACGAAGGCAACAAATACCGGAAGCAGCAGTGGCTCGTGAGAACTGTGCGGATCAAGATGATCGCCAAGCTCCTCAACAAAGACGACGTGAACGTCGGAATGACCCCGAAGATGAGGACGAAGAGTTGCCAAGGCGAGCAAGGCAAAGACCCATCATCCGGGATGAGGAAAGTCTGGAAGAGGAGCAACCCCAAAGGTGACGGCCCATCATCCGTGAAGACGAATCTTCGGATGAGGAGCCGCCCCGAAGACAACGGCGGAACCAGGATGGTAACGGGTTAAAACTAAAACCACCTACCTTTTCAGGCCGCGTGGATCCAGAAGCTTATCTAGACTGGGAGAGGCGGCTGGTTAACATCTTTGAGTGCTACAACTTTACGGAACGTAAAGAAGTACAGTATGTCGCAGCCCAACTCAGGGAAGGCGCGCTCACTTGGTGGGATCGCGAGGAAAGCAGTAGGCGGCGAACCCGAGCTGGAACAGTCTCGTCATGGGGGGAAATGAAGGCCCTCATGCGGAAGAGATATGTCCCTCCTCACTTCCACTGGGAGCTTCAGCGGAAATATAGGAAGCTTACCAAGGAGGCAAAACGGTCGAAGAGTACTTCGACGAATTTGAGCATCTTTGCAATAGGCTGGAGCTAGACGAAGATGAGGAGACAATAATGGCTCAATTTCTGGATGGGCTGAACGAAAGGATAGCAAGGAAGGTAGAGAGGCAGCACTACCACGACTTGCAGGACATCCTACATCTGTCCATTCAGATAGAGCAACAAATTCGGCGGAACCAAATAGTAAGCCGCGGGAGAATGCAACCCATGAGGCCAAGCGAACAACACCCAAGTTTGCCGGAAAGACCAAGGGCCGATGAACGTTCCAAGGGGAAAGCCCCCGAAACGTATAGGGGTGCCAAAAGGGAAGGTAACAGACTGCCCTAACCCACGGGTCATGACGACCACTAATCGCGGAGGTTACGAGTCCGTGAATGAAGACGAACGGGACAGTGAGATCGAGTACCCAGAGAGCGGGGAGCTGCTGGTGACTCGACGCGTCTTAAGCACGATGGTCGGACCGCCCAAAACGACACAAAGAGAGACGATCTTCCACACGAAGTGTCTCGTAAGGGAAAAGGTATGTGGACTCATTATCGATAGCGGGTCCTGTACTAACGTTGCCAGTGCATATATGGTACGGAAGCTTGGCTTGGAGACGAAGAAGCACCCGCATCCGTACAAGCTAAAGTGGCTGAACGACAAAGGGGAGCTCAAGGTGAACGAGCAAGTGAAAGTACCCTTCAGCATCAGCAAGTACCACGACGAAGTACTTTGCGATGTCGTGCCCATGCAAGTAGGGCACATTCTACTAGGAAAGTCGTGGCAGTATGACCGCGAGGTAACAAATGACGGGAAGTCGAACTTCTACTCATTCTTCATGAACAACAGAAAGGTAACGCTAGCACCCCTTAGTCCCGCTCAGGTTTATGAAATGCAATTAAAACTGAGTCGTGACGATAAGCCTAAACCGAATTTTTATGTCAAGGCTAGCGTAATACCTAAGGCTTTGAGCAATCAAAACCCTGTTTTACTAATGGTTTACAAAGATGTCTTAGTAAGCCAGGAAACAACAGAGCATCCACCGGAAGTCGCCAGCATCCTAAACAAGTATCAAGACTTGTTTCCAGAGGAAATTCCGGCTGGGCCTCCACCGCTACGGGGCATCGAGCATCAGGTCGACCTTATTCCGAGGTCGCCTTTACCGAACCGACCAGCCTACCGCATGAACCCGGAGGAGACCAAAGAGCTCCAACGACAAGTTCAGGAGTTAATGGACAAAGGCTACATTCGGGAAAGCCTAAGTCCATGCGCAGTACCCGTGCTCTTGGTGCCAAAGAAGGACGGGACATGGAGGATGTGTGTTGATTGCCGGGCAATCAACAACATCACGATCAAGTACAAGAATCCGATCCCACGGCTCGATGACATGCTGGATGAGCTAAGTGGGGCCACAATATTCTCAAAGATCGATCTGAAGAGCGGATACCATCAAGTCCGCATGAGAGAAGGCGACGAATGGAAGACAGCCTTCAAGACGAAGCAGGGACTGTACGAGTGGCTCGTCATGCCCTTCGGGCTATGCAACGCCCCAAGCACATTCATGAGGCTTATGTACCACGTGCTGCAAGCCTACATCGGGAAATTCGTGGTGGTCTATTCCGACGACATACTCGTGTATAGTCAGGACCTCATCCAGCACAACGAGCACCTTGAGTTGGTACTAGAGACGCTTCAGGAGGAACAACTCTATGCCAACATGAAGAAGTGCTACTTTTCCACCAAGGAGATCGTGTTCCTCGGATTTGTGGTAAGTTCACAAGGACTGCGAGTGGACGAGAGCAAGATCCAAGCCATACAAGAATGGCCGACACCGATAACCGCCGCACATGTAAGAAGCTTTCACGGGCTAGCGAGTTTCTATCGCCGGTTCGTGAAAACTTCAGTAGTATAGTCGCACCACTCACCGCGGTTATCAAGAAACACAAACCTTTTGAGTGGGGAGAAGCGCAAGCCCAAGCATTCGAGGCGCTCAAGGCAAGCTTGACCACCGCACCTGTCCTTGCCGTGTCGAACTTCGACAAGCTGTTCGAAGTAGAGTGTGACGCTTCAGGGATCGGTATTGGAGCAGTTCTCGTTCAAGAACGGCGACCCGTGGCCTACTTCAGCGAGAAGTTAAGTGGAGCCACGCTCAATTATCCAACGTATGACAAGGAGCTTTATGCTCTTGTTCGGGCCCTTCAGAAATGGCAACATTACCTTCTAACGAAGAAATTCATCATCCACACGGACCATGAGACCCTGAAGCACCTCAAGGGTCAAAACAAGCTCAAGCGAAGGCATGGCAAGTGGATGGAGTTCATCGAGACCTTCCCGTACATAATCAAGTACAAGAAGGGCAACAAGAACGTGGTGGCCAATGCCTTGTCGCGAAGGAATGCTGTAATCACCACAATGGAGGCGAGGAACTTAGGGTTCGAGCACATCAAGGAACTCTACGACCAAGATCCGGAGCTCGGCGAGGTGTTCAGAATGAGCAAGGAAGGAGCCCACGGACCATTTCACGTACACGGAGGATACCTTTTCCGCAACCGGAGGCTCTGCATCCCACAGAGCTCGATGAGGGAGTTGATTCCACAAGAAGTCCATGGAGGGGCTCTTACGGGGCACTTTGGCGTAGAGAAGACCTTGGCCACAATCAAGGAGCACTTCTTTTGGCCACACCTGAAAAGGGATGTCCAACGGCTTTATGCACGATGTATCACGTGCCACCAAGCCAAGTCTCGTAGCCAGCCCCACGGTTTGTATCTTCCTCTACCGATTCCCACTTATCTGTGGACTGACTTGTCAATGGACTTTGTTCTCGGACTCCCAAAGATCCGAAACAAAGATTCTGCTTTTGTTGTCGTGGACAGGTTTTCCAAGATGGCACATTTTATACCGTGCAAGAAGACCGGCGATGAAACCCACATAGCGGACCTCTTCTTCCAGGAGGTCGTACGCCTTCACGGCCTACCGAGGACGATTGTGTCCGACCGAGACACCAAGTTCTTGAGTCATTTTTGGCGGACTCTTTGGCGGAAACTAGGGACCAAGCTTTTGTTCTCCATAACATGTCACCCGCAGACGGATGGTCAGACTGAGGTGGTCAACCACACCTTGGCAGCCCTCCTACGGTCACTCATTGGAAAATACCCGAAGAAGTGGCTCGAGTATCTGCCCCACGCAGAATTCGTTACAATAGGACACAGCATTCTGCTACCAAGCACTCCCCATTTGAAGTCATCTATGGGTTCAATCCCATAACTCCATTGGATCTCTCGGCCCTACCAAGCAAGGAGGTCACCAGCTAGGACGGTGAGAAGAAAGCCGAACTCATCAAAAGGATGCACGCGAAGTTTTGGGAAAACATAAGGCGCAAGACCGAACAATACGCCAAGCAAGCCAACAAGGGGCGAAGACCACATGTGTTCAGCGAGGGAGACTAGGTGTGGCTACACATGCGACCCGAACGATTCCCTGAGAAGAGAAGCTCGAAGCTTGCACCAAGAGAGGATGGGCCATTTTGTATCATTGAACGAATCAATGACAACGCCTACCGCCTCGAGCTACCCGGTGAGTATAACGTGTCAACAACATTTAGCGTTGCTGACTTATCTCCTTTCGATGCAGATGATAGCATTCCACAGTGATCATCTCGTTTTCATACGTATTTCTTGCACGATTTAGGAGACGTTTTTGATACATATGTGATGTTTTACGTATGATTCCGTATCCGTTTTACTTGCTTTCGTGCTTTTCATGTTCTTACAGGTTTTTACGCGTATTTGGACTATTTTGGAGCTAAAGGAACATGCACGGAGCTAAGGAGCAACTTGGGGGATCATCACGGGACAAACGGGACGAGATTGAGCATGGAAAAGCCTCAAATCACGGGACAAACGGGACGAGATTGAGCATGGAAAAGCCTCAAATCACGGGACAAACGGGACGAGATTGAGCATGGAAAAGCCTCACCCGGTCGGGCACAACCCTTGCACGATCGGGCAAAACCTACGGCCAATTGTGTGGACCATTTAGCACGACTAGGGCAAGCATTTAGGACCATTTTGCCTTGTGCCCGAGCGGGCACACATGCCATGCCCGATCGGGCACCATTCCAGCACCACAGGACGCGCACGAACTGCCCTAGCCGCACCCGAGCGGGTACACTCACTACCCGAGCGGGTAGCGGCCCGAAACTGCTCAAAACTTAAGTAAACTTAACTTAAAACATAAGGGAACTCGTGGGGCAATTAGGGCAACAATTGGACCGACTTAGGAGGCTTAAAAGGAGGCAAAAAGACGTCATTACAGGAAGCTTAGAGAGGAGAACAATTCAGCGAAGTTAGAGCAGATTCTTGCGAGGAGATAAGCGAGGAGCATTGGAGATCAAGCACCGCCACTTCGGTTTTGTTTGGTTTTTATGTTCCTTAGACTTTCTACTATGTTTATGTTTCTTTACAGACGCATGAGCGAGTAGTTTGTTTGTTCTAGGAGAAGGGATTAGCCCTTGGCTATCCCGAGACCGCTTTTGATCTATTTTGAATGCATCTTCCCGTTTTAGTTTATCTATTCTTTATCTGAGTACTTCAATTTACTTGTGTTTGCGCTGGCCACGTAGATGCATGTGTTAGGGGTTAGGAGAAGGACCGAAAGGAGAATTCTAGTCCTAGAAAGTCAGGTTTAGAACAACCGAGGTTAGGCCACGAAAGTAGGGTAGCAACGGTTGAGGGTGAACGGGCGAATCACAGAGTTTATGGGTTTAGTTCATGTTGTCAGCCACGAAAGTAGGGGGCAGTTTGTCTAGATCACGTGTCTATGCCTTGAGAGAGGGTAGATATCATGTTAGGATCGTTCGTCTTAGATAGCTTTAACTGGGATTGCATGATAGATAGGTTGGTCGTTGGTTTCGGTAGTCTTGTGGTGAAACCGGTTTCCTAGGATGTTTATCTCATCGTTAGAACCCAAGTAGTTTAGTTAATTTCAGTATTTCATTCCTTATTCACATTCTTTCGTTAGCAAGTTTGATTCATAGTTCGGGCTTAGGTAGCGTTGCATAGTCTCTGTGGGATCGACACCTAAAATACTACACACGTGCCGTGCACTTCCGGGTAGATTAGGTTATATTTAACTCTGATACGCATCACACAGATGGAACGCTCGCAAGGAGGAGGGAATGATGAGGACATCGGACACCAGGATGACCCGAGGATCGGACATGCGAGCGAGGAGGCGACCCGAGGCACCGAACAAGTGGAAACCTCTCACGGTCTAATCACGAGGGGCCGAGCTCGAAGCTTAAGGACCAAGGCGGCCGAGATTGTGAAGGACGCCAAGGGGCCGAGCTCGAAGCTTAAGGACCAAGGCGGCCGAGATTGTGAAGGACGCATGGGAGGCTCTCGTCCGTGAAGACCACTCATCCATGGCCGTCGGCCGGGTCGTGACCATCTTCAGCATTAGCCCAGGCGCCTAGGACGCCCAAATGGCCCAGACGACCTGATGACATCACTCCCGCGCTCACAACGGTCACATGACGTCACGAGACGCTCGAGCGCGTTCAAACGGTAACGTGACGTCACTCTCGCATGCCCAACGGTAACATGACGTCATCCTCGCACCCTCAACGGTCAGATGACGTCATTTGGCCATTCCAGCAAGTTTGTAGCCCATTTTTCCATTTTTCAGACTATTTTCGGCCAATAGGGGCAATAGCGCAATCATTTCATGTATTTTGGCTTCTTTTAAGGCTTGAGACTTGCCTATAAAAGCAGTCTCAGCCCTCTTTTGTAATCAGTTTTGATTTTGGAGTGAATATAAGTTTGAGAGAATTTTACTTCTGTTCTAAAACGTTTCCGGGAAACGTCTTTGCCTTCAATTCGTTCCGGGAACCTTTGAAGTGCGTCTTAGACTGTATCAAGAGGCTTCTGCACCACTTGTGGTGTCCAACATTCCATCCAACTCAAAGAAATCCCGCTTAACAAACGAGGATTTCGGTTCACCGAATACGTGTCCCGAGCCGCTTAACCCGAGCGCGTATCATTTAGGGTAAGCATTAGAACATGGATCCATTGCAGATAATCATTTATCTTAAGAATAACAAAGTACAATGACTAATTTAAGCTATCTAAGACTCTGTTCAAGTCCACGATGGCACTCAACCTACCCGTTAGACACCATGTCGTTAAGATGATAGATCTTATACACTAATTTGAGAAGTTTGGATCAAATTAAGGAATGAGTTGGCACAAGATCTTTTTTTGAAATCATTCTTGACGCATATTCATCGCTCGTTGTTAATTTAACATGAACCATATGGACCCCAACTTGCATGAGATTGTAAATCTATTGATCATAAGAATCAGACTCTTAGTGGGATGTCAAAGGTTGTTGGACCTGTGATGGTTGTTGGCTCATGTTCTAAGAAGATTAAGAGCATAAACTAGCCTAAGAAGAAGTCTTATGCGTCTAAGGATGGTTCGACCGAACCTAAATCAAAAGAAGGAAAGGCCAACCATGTTGATATAGAGTGTTTCTTCTGCAAGAAAATGGGACGCTAGAAGAGAACTTAACAGGAATATTTTGCATCTCTCAAGTATAAGAAACAAATTATGACTTTTTTGAAAATATTTTCATTATTTTCTTGCTACCATTGATTCAACCATGCTAAAAATAGATATCGACAATAACTTTAACATTTGCAATATGTTGCAGAGGTTGTATGAGGCTACGAAAAGGCACTTCCACCGGTAAGTGGGGAATTGTGCAAGCGTTAAAGTATTAATTACAGGAACAGTCTCGCTTTATATGTTTATGGGCAAGACGTTGTGTTAAGAGTGTATTTATTATATTCCGAAATTTATTTCGAACATAATTTGTATTTATATGTTGGATGTGTAGACTTAAAACCATTTTGTCTAATAAAATGTTCTACATATCCCATAAAAATGAACTATTTGTAAATGTTTATTTAACACAACGTGTATGTGTTACCTGTTTGAATGTTGATAATTAACATGCATGCTTCGATCACAAAATGGAAAGAAATGGTCATTTGAATCGGATTTTCTTTTGGTATTATAAGCTCGGTCATATCTGGAAAAATCAGATTAACACATTACAACGAGATTGCTACCTTGGACAATATGATTTTGAAACATATGCAGCTTATGAATCCTGCATTCGACGAAAACTGACTAAGTTATGGAAAAAGGAGAAAGAGCTAAAGAACTCTTAAGACTCATACATAGTGATTTATACAGACCATTGAGAGTTTGGGGTAGACGATGATATTTCTACTTCATCACTTTCACTAATGATTTATTACGTTACAAGTTTGTAAATCTTATGTAGTAAGAAAGATTATAAAAATGTTGAGATCTGATTGTGGAAAGGAATACCTAAGTTATAAAATTCATAGATTATCTATGATAAAATAATATTTTGACTATTTGGAATTCTTCTAGAATGCGGCAACATAACTGGGTTTCAGAATAAGCAATTGTATCTTCTTAGATAAGGTACCATCCACGATATATTTCATTGATTTTTCGATAAACTTAAGATGTTACGCTTTAGAAGCGGCTTCATACTTGCTAAATAAGGTTTCCATAAAAGAAATATCTAAAACTCTATATGAGATAGAGAAAACATAATATATAATCGAACAGCCTTTTCGTACCTTTTTCTTGACCTATTCAGCTAGTTCTTTAGCCTTTCTATGGACCCAAGCTATGTATTTTTTTCTTATGGATCTTTTGCATAAGCTCTAAAAGACTTGAACTTTAATTGTATTCTTGTTGTTGCAAAATATATTTTTTATTGAGAAGGTGTTAAGAGAAATTTTAAAAATTTATTTTACCAAGTCTTAAAAGACTTTTACGAACGATTTTGCACTAGATGTACGTGTCAACAGAATCCGATCTAGTACAACATATCTTTTTACTTCTTTTAGCTTTCTCGCTCCTCTAGAGAAATTTTGGACTCGACCAATGGAAGAATAGTATATTCGAGATCTCTAGAGTAATGAAATTCAGAGGGCACTTATCAGATGGGGATGAGCGGGCTCTTTATGCCTTGAGATGTGTTGTGACTAGATCCTTCAATTAATCATAAACTATATTATGGTATTGGGGTTCCACTAAAGCTTTTGCTAAAATAAATAAATGAAAAATTAGTAGAAGAAATTTAATGATAATTATTGATTAATAAATTTAAAATTATGATATACATTACCACAAATAAAATCCACTAATAATCTTTGGCGGATTATGGTGTAGACATCCAGCCTATTGTAAGGATCGAATTAGTTTATATTGATGCATTTGGGTAATGTTGGAATCGAATATAAATCAATATCAAACATAACCAAAACAAAAACTTAATTAGTTAAATAAAAATTAATGTAATATATAATTTAAATTAATTAAAATTTAAAACTTTCATGTACGTTGGTTTAACAACTTCGTTTAATTTTTTCTTTGAATGTTACAAACATGTAGACGAGCACTCAGAATGGTGCAATAACTTGTTAATATTTGGGGCTGGCGGAATAGAAAAACAATCACACCGATAGCCCATCGATACCGTGAAAAAAATATTGTCTGCTGATGTGGTTAATATCAAGTAATAAATACTTAGACTAACGTTTCAGCAAGAATAGGGATCGTGTGGTACCAGGTCGAACACTAGAGAACCGATGCAACTATAGAGTTATTAAACTAATGAATAGAACGAATATAAATCAAGTGATGCGAAGTAATGACCAAACTAACTAACGAGATCAATTCAATAAGATAAAGCACTGCAGCTTTCAAGAGATGCACAATAATGCAATGAAGTGCTAATAAGATCATTGTTATAGATATCATCATGAATTAAGGGAATTCAAGCTCTTTCCTAAAGAATGACTCTCACAATGCCTAAACCCACTATCTAGCATGCATACTACCAATCTCCCAATTGTGCAATAAACATACTAGACGCATTAAGACCGCTATTCTAATTCTTGAGTTCAATTGACCAACCGTCTAAGGTTCTAAATCGATTATGATCCCAAATCATGGCTAGGTTCCAAAATCTAATCTACCTCCCGATGCAATCATACTTTGTAATCATTCATTCAAGTGATCAGCAAGAATAAAAGAATTACAAACAACCAATCAATCTGAAAATGTTCATATATCATAACCGAGCATTAAGCACAAGCTTTGATTACATATTGGAAAAACTCTAACATGTGGCAACGGATCTACTCATACAGGGGTTCATAAAACAAGACACGAATGAAATATATCTTAGTCATAGGTACCAAATGACATCCCTCTCTATTCTAAGATCGTAATCTTCAATAGCTCCTCCGCGTTACGAGTTCGTCGCCTTCACTCTAGCCTTCTCGACATTCTACGCTAATTCGATCCTCTGTGAGTGTCTGTGTGAGGATCCAAACTTCTTTTCGGAACTAAACTGTCTTCTTTCCCCCCTTCGTGCTTGTTTGCCTCTTTTCTCTTTTCTGTGCACTTTCATTTTCTGTCCGGCGGTCAGCAGTTTACATTTCTTGTTCCAATGGCTGTGGTTTCTATTTTCTATCCCGTTTTTATTTTGTGTCCAGCAGTCGTGTACTTCCATTCCTTTCCTTCAACCGTTTCGTTCCCATTTTGTTCTCCCAACGGCTTGATTTCCAATTCTCTTCTCCATCGGTATTTCCATTTCTTGTAGGCAATCGTACGTGTATATTCCTTTTCTTGTCTACCAGCCGTGTATTTCCACTCACTACAAGAAAATTCGGATTTCGGGACTGCATTTGCGGACTGAAGTATCCGTCCCTAAATTTAGGGAGGAATTAGGGACTAACTACAGACGGATTAAGAAAACAGTCCCAAATCCGTCCCTAAATTTTGGGACTGTCAGTCAGTCCCTAAATCGTCCGGAATTCGGGATGGAATAGGGACCGAAATCAGTTCCGTAGGGAAATTCCGGACTGCAGAGTCAGCAGTCCGCAATTTCCCTACTGCATATTTATTAGTCCCTATTCCGTCCCTAATTACAGACGACTTAGGGACGGTTTGCCGGGAAATATTCATTCCAGTCCGCAATTCGTCCCGAATCGGTCTTAAAATTTTCTATTTAATCCCTTCTCTTCTACCCGTTTCTCACACACAAATCTCATATATTTCTCTTTATATCTTGTCATCGTTTCTAATTGTAATGGCATCGTCGTCGAGATCGAATATTTTCGTTTCGAGACAGTGGATGTATAGAAGAAGTGATCCGGAAACGCAAAGTGTATCGAAGGAGTTTTTAGAAGGTCTTAATGGGAGGCAAAGAATGTCAAACCCGTTTGGGTCCCTGATAATGTCTGGGAACAGCTGCTTGCTTATTGGGACAGATCG
>CM071869.1:9795569-9827940 GCA_036759665.1 Gynandropsis gynandra | reverse complement strand
CGCGCGCGTCCTGAGTACCCCCACAGCAGATCCGACTTTCCTTCCATGGAAGGAGTCTCTGACGCCCTCAGGTACGTTGCGGAGGAGACTAGGTACCAGTCTTTTATGGCTGAGCAGAGGTACGAGTTGGAGGCTGCGAGGGATGCGGAGGGGCAGCAGTTTCACGAGCAGTCGATACAGCATACCTATTACCTCACCGAGTCAGTCCGGCGGTTTCAGCAGCTGAGCATGACGCATTATCAGGAGCCTTACATCCCGATTCCACAGGACTACCACTCCGGAGCCATCCCCTACCAGCCTCACATCCCGTACGAGCTACAGGGATTCTACTTCCCACCTGGGGAAGGAGCCACGGGAGACCCAGCAGACATACCGAGTACCCGCGATGGAGCGGACGAGGATTAGACTTCTCTTTCCTTCTTTTTCCTATTTCATTTTCTTTTTATTTTTCTTTTATGGACCATTTTATTTTTTCTTGTTTTTAGATAGCTTTTGTGTACGCTCTTTTCAGACTTATTAGTACTCTTTGTTCTACTCTTCTGTATTGCATGTCGTATCACAGGTCTTTCACGTTACAATGCATTAGAGCGCAAGAGTCACTACATCCGAGCATATCACGATCCGAGAAAGTTACACGCACACGCCAGGTGTATTCGCTACCACTTTTACGATTTCTCGATCTTTTTACATGTAGAGGTCCCTTTTAGATTTAGAACACCGGGACTGTGTTCCGTTCAGGTCTGGGGGGGTTTCTCTTACATTCATTGATATTCGGATGCATTTTTAGAGCGGCATGATTAGATTAGGATTAGGATTTAGAAATAAAACGGATCTAGCGAAAATTTTTTCGAGTTTAGTCATATTTTTGCTACTTTGTTGAATCGTGGATAATAGTTTAGGTTTGCTTAGAAGCCCTTTTAGATACCGTTTAGTCGAGTAGTTATGATTGAAACCCTATGTCTAGTTGAATTCACCCTTTAGATCTCGATACCAAGTAGACATATCTCCGTAGATACCATTTAGCTATGCTTCATTGATATATTTTAGCGTTCTAGAGTTAGACCACACGCTTATACTCCGCTGTCATCTAGGATAAGTTTTACGCTTTTCCGAGTTAAGAATGACATGAGTACATCGATATTCGATGGTTCGGGTCTAAGTGGTGGGTAGAGAAGCTATTCTACGTCCTAAGGGTTAGAGTGTTGCGTAATCAAAGAAAAAGAAAAAAAAAAGAAAAGTCAAAAACGCAACTCTTCACTCCTCTAAGGTAGCGCAACCTTATGAGTGTGCCATAGGCAGCCTGGGTCTAAGTAGAAAGCTATCCTCTTCGACTTCGACGTCCTAGGAACAAAGCGTGTATCTAAGCACCGAAAAAGAAATAAATGAATAAGAACGAGAAAAGAAAATTCAAATGATATCAAGAGCTTAGAGAAAATCGGTATGGAGATTGCTTGGACGTTATCTAGGGTAGTGAAGTAGACTTAGATTTTAGGAAAGATTTCATGGCTCAGCACTTTCGGTAGATATAGGGCTATACTCGGTACGCTTAGGCTTTTATCCATGTGACGCGCTGAAATGCAAAAGTGGCTAATACTTCGGAAATTTTGAGCTAGTATCCATTGTTATTAGATTCTTCTAAGGCTAGACTCTAGTTTTGTTTGAGGACAAACAAAGGTTTAGGTCTGGGGGAGTTTGATAACACTGAAAGTGTATCATATTTAGGATAGGTTTTTATGTCATTTTAGGATATTTCTTACATCGTCTACTTACTTATCCGATATTATTTTGAGCTTCACACACCGGTTTTATTGGTTTTCAGGTTTTTAGGCGACAAGGCCTAAATGAGCTAAATACGAAGGATTTCTGAACAAAACCACAAGATTTGAAGGAAAATCTACTCAGAACCAAGACCGAGCTCCAGAACCCAAAAGGAACACCCGAGCAACGAGCGGAAAAGGAGAATTTCAAGATAGCAAGGGTGCCCGATCGGGCACCACTCTCTACCCGCTCGGGTAAAGCCTACGGGGTTCATCCATGCAAAACTACACGACCGGGCAAATGAACAAGGTGATCGGGTAACATTTACCCGATCGGGCAACAATTGAACACCCGCCCGGGCGGTTACTCGTCAATCTGCCCCGCAAGTTTACGCGACTCGGGCTCCTCGACCACACGATCGGGTGACCACTACCCGATCGGGTGCAATGCTCAACACGGTCGGGCAAGCCTTTACCCGACCGGGTAACATCACTACCCGAGCGGGCCGCGAGATCCGTAACAAACTTAGATCTAGTTTCAAACGAGCTAATAAAAGGGAGAGAACAGATCTAGGGCAAAGGGGGGCGACAAACAGGAGAAGAAAAGACTGGAGAACATCTGGAAAAGCTCGGGAAGCATCGGAGAAGAGGAGAAGCACTATTCCGTACACCGGTAACGCATTAGGGAAGGTCGAGGCATCGAGTTCCTTAGGGTTTTATCATGTATTGGATTGTGTTATCTTTGGTTTCCTTTATTTCCATGAGTGAGTAGAGTCCCTACTGCGGGTAGGGTTTATTGGATTTGTATGTATGAACGATGACTTTTCTTAATGCTTAGTTTTACGATTTTCACTCTTGATTACGGTTCTATGCTTAGCAATATCAATCTTATGTTAGTGCTGACCGCTCAACAACAATGGATCTCGAACCTTGCTGGAAGGTTAAGGAACGAATCCGGTCCGCTAAGTAGTAGATTAAGTTTTGGCTAATGAGAATCTGACCGGTCGGTTAGCCAACTTAGGGATAGTGATTGCGGACGTAACGCTGCCATGATGCGTGTTAATCGGCTGTCGGAAGGCAGGGTTGCATGTATCCATGGTTAGGAGGTTTAGGCTCGGAAGAATCACTCCTCGACAGTAGAGCATGAATTTCCCGTCGTCAAGAGTAGGTTGTAGATCTATGATCTTTAGTCGTTCATGTATGCAATATCCGGTAACCCGTACACCCGTAGTACTCATCATATCTAGTTCACCCTTATCTTCGTTTCGTTGTCTCCATTAGGTTAGATTTAGGACCCTTAGAACCACATCCTTTCATATCACCTTTCTTCCTAGTTTAGTTTTATTCCTAGTTTATCCACACTTAGTCCCTAGAGATCGACCCTGGTAATACACGATCCGTATACTTGCGGTGAAGTGGTCTAGGTAATTATAACTCGTGTTTTCCACACGTCACAAATTTATGGTGATGTTTCAAATTTCATTGCTTTTAATCATGAAATCAGCAAATTGATCAACAAAAAATGTTTAGACAGGAATGAAACAAGTGAATCATTTTTTGTTTATATATAGACTCAAGTTTATCCTCTAAATATTTTATGTTATTTATTCAATTTTATTTAAGTTTATTATGTCACAATATGTAGAAACACTTGAGTATCTACCAAAATATTTACGAAACATCTTTAGGAAAAGATTTACGTTGCATATCAAGGTAATATCTTACATTTTATCATCTGTCTATCAATAACTTTTTGTTACACGTATGATTAACGAAAATACTATAGATGGGAATGAATCTAATGTGATTGAGGTATATTAATTTTCTGTAATTTAATTTGTTATTATTCCCCGGCATCTTTTGTTTAATGTTTAAATAATGTTCTTTAAGGATGCATACGAGGCTTCACAAAGTGTTGGGGATGAAGTTGGGATGATTTAGGGGTGCGGAGGCGTATTTTATCAACCCGAATATGAGATCTAGTCATGTTTAAGGATTGGTTTTTCGGGGTTTCAACGATGAATAGATTTAGAAACGATTTCGTAATACCTTTTGTGTTGAACGTGTGATTGTCGGATGTGATAGACTTGATAGCACAAGCCCTCTACACGTATCCACGCCGAGATCGGATCTGCTTTCCAACCGTTGGTGCGGAATTCTCCGATGAACGAAACTGTTTCGTTCTTCGTTTTTCTTCTGTGATAGCAATCGTTTTAGGGTTTAGATTTTCTACTAATGGATTCTGATTTTTCGTTATTATATAATTATTAAACTTTTTAATAAATACAACCTAATTCCGTGACTCTTAAAATATTACATAAGAGACATATTACTTTTAGTTGAAGTTGTAGCTCTTACAACTACTTCAAACATTGAAAATGAAGTTAAAACAATGGATCTTAAAATCAATGGAAACAAATCAAAACTTGAAAAATGTCTCGCATTATATTAGTCACTAATATATTTTCAATTATGCTTATTGTCTTAATTTTATAATTTTCAGATTATTTACATTGGTTATGTTCTTATGATATTATGTTGGTAATTAGTTGGTTTCTATATAATTTTTTTGTGATATATTAATACTTTAAAGTTTATATGTTATGTTGCTATCACTACATTAATAGAGAAACACACTAAGACACAAACAACATATAAATAATTTAAAAACAATTTAAGTTTCACAAACATTTTGTTTTTCTCTTTTAGTCCTTTTTTCGTAAAGTCTTCATATTCTTCTATTTTCTTTAAGTTTTCAAGAATTTGTTTGGAATTTTTTTATATTTTTAATATAATTTGATTTTTTTACCTCTTGATTTTTACCTTTTGTAATCATTAGACATACAAAGAAGATCCACACCACACAAAAAATGATCCGAAAAATAAAAAGATGATAGTGTGTGCTACCTGATTTATAATTATGTTTTGTAACAAGTTTTATTTAGTCTTGTTTTAATTTTTTATGTTATCTATACGACAAAAAACTGGTTAGCTAAGAAATTTAATTACACAGATACAGACATAAACCTAAAAGAACCAATAAGACAAGATGAGACTGTAAAAAAAAATCGATAATTACGAACGATCGTTTGTAATTGTAAACGGACTTTGGCTAGCTTAGAAATTTAATTACACATACATATACAGACATCAACCTAGAAGAACCACTACCCAATCACGGACTGCCTACAAAAAGTCATATGCCATTTTGGATGACCTGCAAACTCTGGTCTGCAATTTCCAATGGTTGGGAATAACCGTCTAGAAATACTTCGATCAATTTTTTCGAACGGGTTGTGTTGGTCCAAAAAAAATTACAAAAATATATTTAAAAATTAAACTTCAATAAGATGATATTTATCTTATAAAATTTGTATACATGTAACAAGTCATGTTATAATCTTAATGGTAAGTTGTTTAGAAGATTAGTAATAAATGTAATAAACCTTAGATATTGCAATTGCAAAACTACTTTCAAGATCTCATAAAATTCGGGTTCGTTGCTCGATTCGCAATAACTTTCACCTTTCACACGTACATCATAGTTCATAGTTGATTTCAACTTTCCATGATCGTAAGAGTGAAGTTGGTGATTCCTCATCTTAATCTACATAATGGGTAATATTGTTATAATAATTCATATATTATATTATTTACTATTTCGTATAATTTAGTAAATAATAATTTACTTACATATTATCTGATCCATATTGATAAATCTATTTCTTTAAGTTTTTTAAGTAGAAATTCATCGACGTTGACGTATGTAATCTTCAAGATATCATCAAACATCCCATAATTATTACAATATTATAGATATTAACAATGGAATCCACTTAATTATATATATATATATATATATATATATATATATATATATATATATATATATATATATATATATATATATATATATATATATATATATATATATATATATATATATATACAGTTAGTATGTCACTTTTCAAAAGATCTTAGATATTTGCAGTTCAATACGGCATATGTATGTGCGATTTATAGATCTCATTGTGATAGCCATACATTTTTTTCTTTCTAACAATTCGACCAATTCTGCAAAAATATGTCTAGAACATCGAATATTGGATATGAAAGTGCCGCACCACCACCATAATATCTATATGTATTCCTCTTATGCCTTTGAACATGTAGCTTGAAGTAGTATGATTTAAAGAACGATAATTAAACCCTCTTGATAAGCATTTTGTTTGGTGTTTTTTCTTGAGATGAAACATAAATACATCAAATGGATAATGAAATTGAACTGGATCATCTAATGTGGCTTCATGCGGTAAATGAATTGTCAGATGTTCCATACCATCGAAGAATGATGTGGAAAAAGGTTCTCTAAGTTACATAGTATAATAACTATATACCTTACAATCTACAAACTACATCCACACTTAATTTATCGTACATAAATTTTGGAAAATGTGCCAACACCTAAAAAAGAAAGTATTAATTAAATAATTACAAAAAATAGATTTAAATTACTATGAAATGAATCTAAGAAACAAGCATACATTCAATTTGGAACACCAATGTAACACAAAAGTCGTGTGATCCGACTTTACAATTGCGTCAAATTAAAGATTAAAATCATGGTCAACAAAAAATTATGTTAATCATTGCGTTGGTCCTTTTTTTTTTTGTTAGTGTGATAATAATATATTTTGTATTACAATATCACTAAAAACAACATTGTTTTTTTAATGGGGATATGAAGAAACACATGACCAGCTAGGGTGGGCACCCACGGGTACCCGCTAGATTCTTAAATCCCGCACTCGAACCCGTCCCGCACGGGTAGTTCATTATATTACCCGTACTCGTACCCGCAAGACATGGATACCCGACTTTCGGGTACCCGCAAAAACCCGCAATAAGTTTCACAACCCGCGGGTACCCGTCCCTTGATTAAAAATTAAGGTAAAAAAATCTCAAAATCTCACATTCAATATACAATATACACAATATACAATATACAAAATACAAAAGAAACTACATACAAATCGCAAAAAATAGATCTAGATATAAACCAGAAGCATAAACCATACAAATCTAGCAGCTAAACTACATACACCAAACAAACCATACAAAAGCAGAAACCATCTAAAATAGATCTAGACATAAACCAGAAGCATAAACCATACATATCTAGCAGCTAAACTACATACACCAAACAAACCATACAAAAGCAGAAACCATCTAAAATAGATCTAGACATAAACCAGAAGCATAAACCATACATAAACCATACAAACTAAAGAAGAGAGTTCCTCTTCTTTAAATTCCGGTGAACTATGAGCTTTTGTGTAGTATCTTCGGTGTTCTCTGGCTTCTCTCCTCTCCCAACGCTCCACGAAACTTACTCTCCTACGCTCAAGCATCAGTGACCGTTCTCCCTCCCTCGGTCTCCGGCGTCACACTCTTCACTTTTCGTCTGACGCGCGTGGATGTGATGGTTTGTCGGAAAATGTTTCGGAGACCTTGCCGTCGTCGTCTCTCCTCGACGACGAGCTTTTGAGCGGCGACTCCGCCGCCAGAGACGCTGCTGAGGCACTCGAGATCGTTATTAATTGATTCGGGTCCAACGGCGGAGTAATCGGAATAGAAGATTGAGAGAGAGGAAAGAGGAAAGGGGCATGAGAAATTGAGAAGAAAGGGTAGACGGCAGAGAGAGAGTCAAGGGTATTAGAGATAGGTAAAGAGGAAGGAGTTTAACCTAATGGCATTTAGGTAATTTATAAAAATACCAGGGGTAATTTTTGTAATTTATTAAAATATTAGGGGTATTGTTGTAATTTTTCTCGGATACCCGCGGGTACCCGTTCGTGAAAATAAAATATCCGTCCCGAACCCGTACCCACGAATAATAAAAAAATATTACCCGAACCCGCACCCGTGGGTACGAGTAATTTTTTGCGGGTTCGGGACGGATTTCGGGTCGGGACGGGTTGTGCGGGTTTTTTTGCCCATCCCTATGACCAGCGATAAACATGTGCAACAATATTCAATTACTCATTTTCTTTGTATTGATATATTTTTATCCTCATGCGAATTCATTCTATCATAAAATAATGGAAAAACCCCATGATAATTTTTGAGTTATCCCAAACTAACACATATTTTTGAGTTATCTTAAATAATACATGAACTATTTTTCACATATTTATTCATGTATTTATCTATTGCTTCACAATAATATATTAATTTAATATGATACATCAAGAATAATATATGAAAACTTGGTACTTAGTTTCAAATTGATAGACGAAAGTAAACGTCTTTAAATGATCACCATTATCAACGTGAAAATAGTTTCAAAAGTCCAGATATTGTTTAGAAAGTATCATGTTAGTTTATATTCTTGTGAAGTAATGCATGTTCATGAATAAATATAAATATGTGAAAAAAATAGTTCACGTATCTTTTTGCCAAAATGAAATAAATTGGAGAATTATTATGGAATTTTCCTTAAAATAATCTATAAGTATGTTTATTTTACCCACATTTGGAATATACTTTATAGTTTAAATTAATTTATATTCATTTTTTATATATTTGATGGTATAATTAATGTAAATGGTATATTATAATATCATATATATCGTATTACGATATAATACCTACCTAAACGTTTTCAATTAAAAAAACATAATATATATTTAATTGAATAAAATACTAATACCCATTACTAAATTTATATTGTTATATTTTCATTGTACTTAAAATACAACAACAAACATTAACAAACATATTTTTATAAATATTTTATAACTCGTGTTTCGCATATTACAATAAATTATTTGACTACTATACATACTATTACGAATTTATCATTATGATAACATAAAAATCATATTGAGAACAAATATAAATATATAAATTTTAAAATGATATTGATTGATTTTTTCAAGATAGGACAATGAAGATTCGATTAAGAAATCTAAATGTGTTTCACGTTTAATTCTACTAGGGTTTGAATCAAGGTCATAGCAACGCAGACAGTTCTTGCTCAAGGAACAAACGTATGAATTTACCAATTGGAGATCCTATCATAGGAAATATTCTACTCAACAAGACAAAGGACTACATCAAAATCAATATCGCATCAACATCTTGGACATGTTATCTCTCATATTCTTCAAAAATTGAAACAAGATGGATCCATTGTAATTGACAAGTGTATACTTTGTGAATATTGTCAATTAGGAAAGAGTTCTCAGCTATCTTTTCATGTGTCATTATTTCATGCTAAAGAACCTCTAAAAAGAGTTCATTCTGACCTTTGGAGTCCATCATTTGTAATGTCAAAACAATAATTTCAATACTATGTTGTTTTCGTTGATAATTATTATCAGTTCCGGTGGTTATATCTACTTGTGAGAAATCACATGTTTATGATGTATTCATCATCTTTCAAATGGTTATTGAGAACCAATTAAACAAGAGACCCAAAACTTTCCAGAACGATAGTGCGGGTGAATCCACAAGATTAACGTTCATCACACATCTAAATCAATGTGGAATTCGACATTTTATCTCATTTCTCATACGTCTCGGTAGAACGGAATATTAGGTAAAAGCCTTTTTTACTAAAAAAAATATCATATCTAAGATGTTCACTGCAAAAATACCTTTTGTGTTATTGAATAGAAGCCTTTTTTATTGAAAATTTTATCATCAATATTATTTTTTCATTTCTTGTACAGAAATAAGTTATTATATAGTTCTTCATGATGTCAAACCATAATACTTTGAATTAAGAGTGTTTTGATGCACTTGATATCCATGTTTAAGACCTTATGTTAGTCACATTTTGAGCCTAGGTCTCTTACATGTGTTTTTCTTGGTTATAATGATAAGTAAAAATGTTATAGGTGTTTGAATCCATCCATTGGATATGTGCATATCATTAGACAAGTAATATTCGATAAGGCTAACTTTTCTTCCAATGATGTTTACAAATTATTGGTTCCTTCATCCCTCATTCATATTCTACAGTTTTGGCAAAGATTTTATGGCATACTTTCATCTTCTTTGTACTATGTTATCTTCATCCTTCAAAATCCTTCACCAATATCACATTCTATTGTTCCTACCTTTTAGAACCAACATAAATACATACCCCGAATACTTATATAATTTCTCATTTTTGAGATAACATAATTCATAACTCAACCATCTCCTTTGAACCTCCTTCTGAACATCAAACAAATTTTGTTTCATTTATGTAAACAGAGTCCCAAACTAAATCACTCAGTTTCTCATTCAAACTTCGTTTTTTTTCTCAAATACCATACCAAATATTAATCTTGCTTCATCTACACCTATTGTATATCTATATCCTATGAGTCTAGAATAGTAAAATCAAACCCAATATAATCCTCAAATATTATCTTGTGTATACCATGGGAGTGTATCAGCTGCTATTAAGGATCCCACTCGATTTTCAGCCTTAGAAACTGAAATGACTACCTTAAAAAGAAACCAGGCTTGGACTCTTGTTCCTTTTACTCGTGATATGAATGTCTTCAGATATAAATAAGTTTTAATAACCAAGTTACATTCAGATGATTCTCTTGACAATGTAAAAGCACGCCTTGTTGCAAAGGGATTTCATCAAGAGGAATATATTGATTATGTTAAAACCTATAGTCATGTTGTCAAAGGTGTTACATTTTGCATTATCAGCTTCAGTTGTTAAAGGATGGTATATTCAATATTTTAATGTCAATAATGCCTTCTTGCATGGAGACTTAAGTGAATTTGTATATGTGGTTCACTCTATAGTATTTTTCAATATGGAAATTCCTAGTCTTGTTTGCATCCTCAAGAAAACTCTATATGATTTAAAACAAACTCATCGAGCATGGTTTGACAAATTTTGCTCATTTGTTTTGAAAATTTGCTTCATTTGCAGTGTTTCAGGTCCATCTTTTATTATAGACAAACATGGTGAAGACATTATGCTTATGTATGTGGATGATATGCTTTTCATTGGCAATTCATCCTCGCGCCTGCAACAACTTATTTACACTTTGAGCTTTAAATTATCAATGGAAGATATGGCAGAATTAAAGTATTTTCTTCACATTCAAGCCTTATGAAATGATTTGGGTATGTTTCTATCTTACTGTAAATATGCTCATGATCTCCTTATACGTACAGGTATGGAAAACAGCAAACCTCTTCCTACACCTATGTCACACAAGCAATATCTTAATGTCACAAATTAATCATCTCGTTTTCATACATGTTTCTCGCATGATTTTAAAGATGTTTATTGATAACACTGAAAGTGTATCGATTTTAGGTTAGGTTTTAGTGTCATTTTCGCATGTATTTCATAGTTAGATTTACATTTCCGATACGAATCTTCATTACATACGCCCGTTTTGTTGGTTTTCAGGTTTTTAGGCGACAAGGCCTAATCGAGCTTAAAAAGATGAATTCCTGAGCAAAACCACGCACTTTGAAGATAAATTCACTCAGAGCCAAAATCAAGCCTCTGAACTCAACGAAACACCCGAGCAACGAGCGGAAAAGAGAAAAATCAAGATTTCAAGGGTGCCTAGTCGGGCACTGAGGTCTACCCGCTCGGGTAAAACCTATGGGGTTTATTTGCACACCTTGCACGATCCGGGCACGAAGGCAACATGATCTGGTAGCCATACCCGATCAGGCGCATTCAAGGTACCCGCTCGGGCGTTAATTCTTCCCAAAAATCGCCGAGAGTTTACACGACTCGGGCCGCTCAACCACGCGATCAGGTGCTGATGCCCGATCGCGCATGAAAGAGTACACGACCGGGCGCGCCTCTGCACGACCGGGTAAAAGTGGTGCCCGAGCGGGTAGCGTTTCTCGCAACCAACTAGATCTTGCATTCAAACGACCTAATTTATAGACCAGAACGGATCTAGAGCAAGGGGGGCGACATACAGGGGAAGAAAAGGCTTGGAAAACATCAGGAAAGGCTCGAGAGACGCTGGAGAAGAAGAAAAGCATCAATCCTCACATCGGTAACACAATAGGGAGGATCGAGGCATCAAGTTTCCTAGAGTCTATCATGTTTAGAATTGTGTTATCTTCTTGGTATGTATTCTCCATGAGTGAGTAGGTTCCCAACTATGGGTTAGGGATATCGGATTGTAACGGATGAACAATGTTATGCATTAATGCTTAGATCTATTTATTTTATCTTGATATTCGGTTCTACATCCAACATTATCCCTCTTATACTAGTGTTGCCCGCTCAGTAACATAGGAATTCAGACTTTGCTGGAAGGTTAAAGGATGAATCCGGAAGTGTTGAGTTGTAGGTTAAGTTCGGCTAATGAGAATCTGACCGATCGGTTAGTCGACTTAGGAATTAGGATTACGTTCGTAAAGCTGCCATAGTACGGGTTAATCACTGCTGGAAGGTAGGGTTGCACGTACTCATGGTTACGAGGTTTAGGCTCGGAAGAATCACTCCTCACCTTAGGGCATGAATTTTCCGTTATCAAGATAATTCGATAGGTTTATGATCTTTAGTTGTTACATCCATACGATTCCCGGTATCTCGACACCCGTAGTGTTCATCATATCCAAGTTTACCCCAACCTACTATCGTTGGTCACCACTTGCTTAGTCTTTTAGGTATTTCGCACCACACCTTCATCTACTTCCATTCGTCTTAGTTTAGTGTTATTCTTAGTTTTTTGCTGCTTTAGTCCCTAGAGATCGACCCTGATACTACACGATCCGTATACTTGCGGTGAAGTGGTCTAGAAAATTATATAGCTTGAGTTTCCGCACATCATTTAATATGATAGATGTGATGTTTACGTGTGATTTTTTATCTGTTTTACTCGTTTTCGTGTTTTCGTGTTCTTATAGGTTTAAATGCGTATTCACTACAAAAAACACGGCTTTTGCAACGGACAGAGCAACGGATTCGTCCGTTGATGAAATTTTCCAACAGATTGTAACAGATACACCATTGCAATCTGTCGCAACTTTCAACGGACCATCAACGGATATCTACCGTTTCTTCTGTCCATTGCAATCCGTCGCAAATTTCAACAGACTGTCAACGGATTGATTATGTTGCCAGCATCCATTCGAACACCGTTAGAAAACCACAAGAAAAAAGCCAACGGGCATCCGTTGCACATTGTAACGGATGTTCGTTAGAAAGTGTAACGGATGCCCGTTGAAATATTTAATTTCGAGGATTACCGTGGAATAATTTCACGTGAACTTGCAACGGGCATCCGTTGACATTGCCAACGGATGTCCGTTGCAAATAACACTATATAATGATAACTATCAAGGTTTTAGCATCAAACCATCCGCAACAAATATAATTTCAACAAAATTTCGTCTTCTTCAAATAGAGATATATATAGATCGAGAGAGTGGATCTATAGAAGAAAAGATCCTATACCGAAGAGATTACGCAAGAATTCTTACACGGATTTGAGCAATTCATGAGTTTTGCATCGATGCAATCTTTGTGTCAAGAACGCGGGACAATGTTATGTCCATGCAAAAGATAAAAAAACATGAAGTATCGAAGTTAAGAAATTGTTTGCAAACATCTTTACAAGGTGGTTTCGTTGAGAATTACGAAATTTGGTTATTTCACGGTGAAAATTGTGGTGTTAGAGATATTGTGTAAGAAGCAAAAGTAGAAAGACATGAAGAATTTATTTATGAGGCATCAATGACCAATCCATATGTGGAAATGGTGTCATATGCTTTTCGTGTAGTTGTTCATGATGAACAACCGCATAAAGAGATGTCGAACATCGATGCATGCCGATTCTTCAACCTATTGGATTCGGCAAAACAGTCTATATATCAAGATTGCCGTGAAAGTTAGTCCCGCTTATCTTTATCTTCAAGATTGATGAGTATAAAAACAGACTACAATGTTGTTGAAAATTGCATGGATTCATTTTGCAAAACCATGCATGAATATTTACCGAAAAATAATCAAGCTCCCTAGACAAACTACGAACCAAAGAATGTTTTAAAAGATTTTGGGAATGCCACATGAGAAAATTGATGTTTGTAGAAACAGTTTCATGTTGTTTTGGGAAAATGATAAAGACTTTTTCGATTGCAAGTTTTGCGGTGTAAGTATATTTCGGCCAAAAAACCATCTTCACGTAAATATGTACCATACAAAAAAAATTTTATATGCCTATACAAACAGGTTGAGAAGGTTATTTGAATTGAAATAAACCACTGCGGCAATGAGATGGCACGCAGAGCACTCGACGAGCGAAGGTATAATGCAACATCCATCGCATGAAAAGGCTTGGAAAGATTTCAATGAAACATTTCTTGAGTTCGCATATGAAACTAGAAATGTTTATCTTTGCCTGTGCACCGATGGTTTTAGTCCATATGGACAATCTGGAATTCAATATTCTAAGTGGCCGATGATTTTGTCTCCATATAATTTTTCTCCCGATATGTGTTTGAAAAGAGAGGTAATGTTTATGACATTGCTGATTCCAAGACTGGAACATCCAAAGAAAAGTTTCGATGTCTTTTTGTAGCCCTTAATTCATGAATTCAAAAATTTGTGGAACGAAAGAATTCTTGCTTCTGACGTGAGTATGAAGCAAAATTTTACTTTGAAAGCGGTCTTGTTGTGGACAATTAACGACTTTCCTGCCTATGGAATGTTATCTAGATGGAGCACGCATGGGAGATTAGCATGTTCATATTGTATGGAGGATACAGATTCATTTCAACTAGTACATGGTAAGAAACCATGTTGGTTTGATTGTCATAGAAGATTTCTTCCTCATGGACATGCTATCCGGAAAGATAAAAAAACATTTTCGAAAGAACATGGTACAAAAGGAAGAGGCACCGTGCATGCAAACCGGAACACAAATCCTTTACGAAAGATTGAACATAATGGGCGATTTACAAGAATCGGTAGAATGCGGTGAAGATCGTGGGCATCGTAAACCAAAAGGCCTAGGTGAATGGCATAACTGGTATAAACGTAGTATCTTTTGGGAACTACCATATTGAACATCATTGATATTACGTCATAATTTAGATGTTATGTATATCGAAAAGAACTTTTTTTTATAACATCATCAATATTGTTTTGAATGTTGCGGATAAAACGAAGGATAATATACAATCAAGAAAAAATTTGAAGACAATATGCCGATGACCTGAGTTGGAATTAAGAGGAAGGTCACCTCTTTCAGTATTCAGATTGTCTGGTCCGACGAAAATAGCATTATTAAAGTAGTTAAAAGAAGACGTAAAGTTTCCAGATGGATATGCATTGAACATTTTTCGGTGTGTGGATATTTTTAATTCGAGGCTGATCGGGTTGAGAAGTCACGATTGTCATGTTTTCATGCAGTGACTCATTCCAATTGTATTTGCTAAGCTCTTACCACGGAATGTTCACGATGTGTTATGCGGAATCGGCATATTTTTCAAAGATATATGTTCAAGAAATTTATAAGGGGATGGCATAGAATTAATGAAAAACAATATCTCTAAAGTATTATATTCATTGGAAAAAGCTTTTCTCCATTCATTCTTCGATGTCATAGAACATTTGCCAATACATTTATCAGATGAGGTAACACTTGGTGGGCCCGTTCAATTCAGATGGATGTATCCTTTCGAAAGGTTTTTCTTTCATTAAAGAAAAAACAAAAAACAAAGCAGCGGTTGAAGAATCTATTGTCAAACAATACTTGTTGGAAGAAATCACATATTTCATCACATTTTATTTCGAGTCGCATATTCAGACGAAAGAACGATGTGCAGCGGATGATCACACAAACTATGTGTATCAATATACTCCCCAGTTTGGCACAATTCCTGAGATGTTAACACTTTTTGGACGTACATGAGGTAAATCTGAGGAATATTGATTAACATCATAGGAGTATAATCACATCTACACATATATATTGCTAAATTGTCAAGAGTTATTACCATTCGAAAGGTACAAACCAATATTATTCAATCTTTTAAATTAATATATGTATATATAAAAAATATTAATGTATTTTCATTATACATGATATTTGATGAAGAAGTAATTGGTACATATCCTCATCTAAACGCAGATGAACTCACAGACATGAAAGATCAACATTATGGCTCGTGGTTGAGAGATTACGTAAGTACTCGTGTACACGTCTATTAAAATTAATTGCGTTTATTATAAAGTACTCATTCATTTTTATGTTATACAGGTGAAATGTTCTAATGAAAGACTTCCAACATGGTTAAAAGATTTAGCTAATGGTCCTGCACAAAATGTTATGTGTTTGCCAATTTTGTGTACTCGTGGCTACACGTTCCACACGTACGAACATGAAAAACATAGAAATACATACAATTATGGAGTTTTCATTAATAGTGAAATAGAGAGTGATAACTTCTACGGTATTTTGCACGAAATCCTACAAGTGGAATATCTCGGTCTCGTTGGGTTGAAGGTAATGCTTTTTAAATGTCAGTGGTTCGACCCAACCGTAGGACGTGGAATACAGAAAAACCGATGGGGAGAAATTGGCATCAATCCGGCACGACAATATGGTAAGTATGATTCATTCATCATAATAGATCAAGCAGATCAAGTATGTTATGTGAAATTATAAGCTCATATGAAAAAGAAGATCTCTTGCAACCCGATCATTCGCAGCCGATTCGTTTAATTGATACAGACAGTTGCAAGGATATTCTCGCAAGAATTGACGTAGACGGAGAATTCATACGCGAGTATGCAGACGTTGAACCGGAAGATGCTGAAGATGAAAACGACGATGAATTCAATGAACAATCGAAGCAAGACTCGCCAGTCGATAAATCTACTGAAAAAGAAATGTAAATACAATAATGTGTGATGTATATGTGTAATGTAAATGATTTGCATAAATACAATCAAACAATCGAAGTGTAAATACAATAATATGTAAAGTAAATTATGTGTAAATACAGTCGAAGAATCTCCAATCAAACAATCGAAATGTAAATATAATAATAATGTGTAATGTAAATGATGTATAAATACAATCGAAAAATATCCAATTGTGTAAATACAATTGAAGAATATATAAATGATATTTAGTGTTTTTTAGAACTTCATATGATCTAATATCAACGGGCATCCACTGAAAATGTTAACGAATACCCGTTGGAATGCGAAATGGCCTTTGCCACTTCGAAAAAATTTCTATGTTTTCCAAAATTGTAACGGACATCCGTTGAAAATTTGTAACGGATGCCCGTTACAGTGTTTCTAACTGGCATCCGTTAGAAGGCGTTAACGAATGATCGTTAAAACGTTTTAAAGGGTATTCGTTAATAATAGTAAAGGGCATCCGTTACCAATTACTAACGGATACCCATTAGAAAGTTTGTAACGGACATTCGTTAAAATTTGCAACGGATGCCTGTTGCAAAGTGTCATCATTATTACCCTAGTCTACGACTTTTTCCTACGGGCATCCGTTGGAAATGGTAACGGATACCCGTTACAATGGGAGACAAATCGTCGTTTTGCAATATGTTGTCTCGTGAACACGTATTTCCAACGGGCATCCGTTCGAAATTGTAACGGATGCCTGTTGGAGAAACAGAACATCACGTCACTTAATTGCTTCAGTTGAGTTGACCAGTTTTCCAACGGGCATCCGTTGGAAATTGCAACGGATACCCATTGAAAATTTCTGCACATATACCATTGAACAATTTCATTTTCAACACAAATCAAAACTTCAAATCCTTTCAAACACTTTCTCTCACACACAACCATCACACTTTCAAAACTCAACACAAAAATGAGGCTGACGATTCATAGGTTCGGGAGATATGTTGGCAGGTTCAACGGGAGCCCTTCCTTCGCCTCCACCGCCACCATATTGCCCTCCTTCACCAATATCGGCACCACCGATATTTGATGAAGATAATGATATAGTGGATATCGATTTATTAATCGATAATTTCAAAGGGCGTCCAACCCTTCCAATTATTGATCATGGTCGTCCTCTCGGGACGCTATAGTAAAATTTAATGTTATATGCATTTATATTGTAGTAATTTAAAAAGGTTATCGAAATATTAAATTTTATGTACAGATTTGACGTGGATGATGTTCTAAAACATACGAACAACAGCATCATCCAAGGCTCCTTACAGGACCAACTCTTTTAATCTGGCAAGTTACGCCATAAGTTATACGCCGTCGGTGGTGGTGTACCTTCATAGTAAGTATATTTAAAATATTTTTTAAAATGAAGAATTATATATGTTATAAACTAACTCATTATAATTTACTTTGCAGCATACATACAGATGACGAAAAAAGATACATCGTGCATCTACATAGCACACACAAGCTTGCGAATCAACTCTCGACGAGCTCAGTCCTTTACAAAAGGACAAAATTTTTTTGGAGGTAAAAATTTAATATTTGTATTTCCATTAGTAATAAAATATTTTCTAACAATTTTAACCCTAATTTTGTTTGTTTTGTAGTCGGTTAGACCGTATAAGGGACGTCTATATGGTCTGGGTACATTGCAAAAGGAATATCGTCGAGAAAGCCACGACGGTACCTCCCATGGTCCAAGAGAGCTACACGCAACAACGGCGTATCGAGGATCTCGAAGCACAACTTCGAGAGACTCGAGCCCAGCTTCAAGAAACTCGATCACAAATGCAGCACATGGAGAGCATCATAGAATTGCTACCCGACCGGGCATGGGAATCAATGCCACGACAAGAACCGTGTATCGATTCGAATGAAACGCCTTCACATGGTGCTGGTGACCACGGGGATGACATCAACCCTACAGATTTAGATGAAATGTAATAGAATTAGATTTTAATTTGCGTAAGAAATTTTATTATATTAATTAAGGTTATTTGAACTTTTTTTTATTAAACATTTCTAACGGATGTCCGTTGCAGATGCTAACGAGTATCCATTGGAAATGAAATTTCCCGCCAAATGGTAACAGATCCCCGTTGCCATTTCCCGCCAAATTGTAACGGATGCTCGTTGTCATTTCCTGTCACTTTGCAACGGATGCCATTGCAAAATTTCAATTCCCGCTTTTTTTTAACGGGCATCCATTACAATTTTGTAACGGGCATCCGTTGCAATTTTGTAATGGGCATCCATCACTTTTTTATAACGGGCATCCGTCACTTTTTCATAACGGACATCCATTACAATTTACCAATGGTGTCATCCGTTGCGTGTCCGTTACAAATTTATAATGGATAATATCCGTTGTAACATCGTTGGGAATCGCAATGGATCTTGATTTGTAGCGAGCGATTCCCAATGGTCGCGGATCCGTTGCCGTCCGTTGGGAAACGGTTATTGCAACGGATTTTAGGCGATTTCCAACAGATATGTTCGTTGAAAATCACCTATTTTTTGTAGTGATTTGGTTCACTTTGAAGCTAAAGAACGTACACAGCACAAAGTACTAGCATCGAGGATCATAACGGAACAAACGAGATGAGAAATGGCAAAGGAACAAGCACTGTACCCGGTGAGGATCATCCCCAACTCAACCCGCTTGGGTTGGATCCCTTAGCTCACACGGGCTACATGCTCTAGCACTTTCAGCACGCCTCGGGCTGATGCTTAGCTCGAGTGGATCATCATCCTCAACTCATCCCCCACGGGGTGGTTCTCTTAGCTCGTGCAGGATGTCTTCTCCAGCACTTCCAGCACGGCTCGGGTTGATGCTTAGCCCGAGCGGATTCACCATCACCAAGCAAGCCCATGTGGGGCACTCACCCAGCTTGCACGGGTCGCATTCGTAATCACCAAACCAGAGAAAAGGAAAGTCACGACTTGCAAGAAAAGGAAAGTGTTACCAGCCTACACAAAAAGGAAACATGGTTAGAGAAGAGAAATGATAACCACATGGCTGGAAAAAAGAAAGGAAAACGTTGACCACTTACACAAGAATGGAAACTCATGCAAACAAGAGTGGGAAACATACGAAAAAGTAAAACTGTAGCAGCTGGACAAGAAGGGAAGAACGGACAAAAAGGAAAAGGAGGAGAAAAGGAAAGAAAGCAAAGAGGTACGGGCACGAAGGGGAGCTTTAGTTGAGCTGAGTTCAGACATTAGACGTTAGAGTTTTGCAGAGAGAATAGAGAGAGTGGAGAGAGTAGAGAGAGAAGGGCTGGTTTGTGAGAACTCTTGGCAAATGAGAGATTCAAGGAGAGTTGAAGATCGAATCAGGACTTCGGTTTCGTTTGATTTTCTATGTTCTTTAAACTATCTACTTCGTTTATGTTGTTTGATTTCGAACTCATGATCGAGCAGTCGTTTTGTTCAAGGAGAAGGGATCAGCCCATGGCTATCCTGGAACCTCTTTGATTTATCCATGATTTCAATTTCTCGTTTTCGTTTATCTATTTTTTGTCTGAGTGTTTGAATGACTTGTATTTATGAAGGCCAAGTAGATGCATGTTTTAGAAACTTAGGAGAAGGACCGAAAGGAGAATTCTAATCCCGGATGATTAGGCTTGAACAACAAAGATTAGGTCATGAAAATAGAGTAGTAGCGGTTGAAGGTTAATCGGATGAATCATAGAACTTATGGATTTAGTTTAAATTTCAGCCATGAAAGTAGGGGATAACTTAACTAGATCACGTATATATACCTTGAGAGAGGGTAGATATTATATTAGGATCGTCTATCTTAGATAACTTGATTGGGAATGCATGATTAGATAGGTTGATTGTTGATTTCGAAAGTCTTGTGGTAAAATCGTATCCTAGAACGTTTGTATCATTGTCAAGAACTCGTTAGTTTATTATTTTTAGTTATTTTGTTCTTAAAACCAATATTTCGTTGTTTGCAAGGTTGATTCTTAATTGGAGTTTCGTTTGTGTTGCGTAGTCCTTGTGCGATCAACACATAGAGTAATACACATGTATCGTATATTTACGGATAGTTTAGGTTAATATTGTTTAACTTGGAACACATCACAAATATAGAGACATGTTTAGATCCTTCACATTTTCAGAGAGTTGTTAGTGCTCTACAATTTTTAACATTAACAAGGCCTGATCTAAGCTTTTTTGGAAATTATGTTTGTCAGAAAATATATTCTCTAACAATTTCGGAATTAAAAGTAACAAAACACATTATGTGTTATGTGAAGGGAACTCTTTTCATAGGTTTACGTATTTATAAGCAGTCATCTTCAGCTACGTGCTTATAGTGACTATGACCTCGTGGTTGGCCAAGAGATATCCAACAACATCTTGTTCTTCAATGGAAACAGAATATAGAACTATGGATTCCTTAGCTCACGAAATTATATGGATTTTTTCATTAAAATGTTGGAATTATGCAATCTCAACCATAAATTTTGTTTTGTAAAAATCTAGCAACAGTTCATCTTTCGACAAATGCTATGTTTCACTCATGATCAAATCATTTGAGTTGAATTACCATTTTTTAATGGAGAAGGTTACACTTGGATCTATTGTCATTAATTATATCTCGACACAATATTAAGCTGTTAATATCTTCACCAAACATCTTCCTCACGTTGTCTTCATTCATCTACCAAAAAAATGTGGTTAGGTTTTTCGATTAATATTAAGTGTACAACCAGAAGTCCAAACTCTATTTTGATTCATATTCAAAAAATATAGCATCTCATGTTTTCATCTTAGCGTATTGCTTTTACTAATTTAGATAATTATATGGCGTCTAAGTTATCTTCTGGTCATTATGCTAAGGACTCTACATTTGGTGAAGATAACATATTACTCAAACAAAATCAAATGATTTTCAAATTCAAAATGATTCTCAAAACTAATTTTCAAATTGAAAATCTTGAAGATTATATTGAACATTATTAATTTGATTGTTGCGTTTTTAACTTTTAATTGATTTGTAACTTCATCCTCTGTCAATAAAAAGACGAAAATTTACGTTAATAAATGAGAAATGAAAATTTAAAATTCTTGATAATTGTATTTTCGTATTAATAATTTATTTATTTATTAAAAAACTTTTAGAATATAATTTTATAATTTACTATGCTATTTTCATCTTTTAGCATTTTAATAGATAAAAAAAATGTTGGATGTAAGCATATAAGGTTTAGTTTTTCTATAAAAAAAGATTGTGATGAATGAGATGAAGAATAAAAAATAACGATAATAGAATAGATAGGTTGATGAAAGTTTAAATGATTATATAGATAAATAGTTAAATGTTTAAATAATTACTTTTAAAAAATTCTTATGAAAACTATATAGAACAGAAAATATTCTATTTGTTGTATTGACACTCCAATAAATGTCCCATTCAATCTATATTATAAAATAATGAATCTTATTTTTTATATTTGTAAAGTAATATCTGACGATTTTTTGTATTTGTATAATAAAAGAACTAAGAGAGACGATAGGCAATGCCATTAAAGATATCAATCAAGCTCTTCTTTCATTAATATCAAACCAATGGAACAGTGCTGGCTTATATAGCCTTATAGAATTCAAAAACCAGAAACCAGAAAAATACAATTATGCCCTCTAACAACTTCAACAAACTCAACCAATTACAGCAATATTTTTAGCTAATTGTCAGACCTATAAATCGGTTATGCACTGCAACATTTGCTGAGAATTCTTCCCCTGCTTCACGAGTATTTGAACCTTGCTGGACTGACTCAAGACCTTCTGAATCATCCCAAGCATCCTTCTTCTGCAAACCTTCTTGTTGAAGCCGAGTTTCCTCCCTACCCCCTCGCAAACAGGTGATCGGAGGAGAGGAGATCCCCAGTTTGCCACGGAGTCTATTGAAGACTGCAGAAACAAGTGACTTAGTAAAAACATCAGCAACTTGCTGTTCAGAGGGGATGTGCTTGATCAAAATGGACCCCAATGCAACCTTTTCTCTAATAAAATGATAGTCAATCTCAATGTGTTTTGAGCGACTATGAAAAACTGGATTTTCCGTCAGATGAGTTGCTGATAAACTATCACAGTATAGCTAAAAAGGTTCAGTTTGTTGAAATCCAATATCCCGTAAAATAAAAGAGATCCAGGTGAGCTCTGCTGCTGTTGATGCCAAGGATCTGTACTCTGCCTCAGTTAATGAACGTGACACCGTTGGTTGCCTCTTGGCAGACCATGAAATCAGATTTTCACCAAGAAAAACACAGAATCCTCCTGTTGAACGTCGAGTTTCTGGACATCCAGCCCAGTCACTGTCACTGAAAGCACCAACATTGAGAGAACTTTGCTTTTTCATATGCAGTCCAAGTATTGATGTACCTTTAATGTATCTCAAGACATGTTTCATTAGATTGAAGTCTGCCAAGATTGGTTGATGCATTTTTCTGCAAACCAGATTAACAACATATGTAATATCTGGTCGTGTTAAGGTCAGGTACTGAAGTGCTCCTGCAAGACGTCGAAAGCCTGTAGGATCAGAATAATTTTCAGTAAACGAATGTATGTGATTAACCTTTTGTGGAAGAGGGGTAGGTAGACTTTTGCAATCTGACATTTCAGCTTTTGCCAACAGATCAGTGGCATATGTAGCTTGGCTCAAGAACAGACCAGTAGAGGTAAATATTGCCTGAATGCCAAGGAAATAATGTAATTGCCCCAAATCTTTCATTGAAAACCTCTGGCTTAAGGCAGCAATTAATTGCTGAAGTAGAATCAGGTTACTTCCAGTCAAGATCATATCATCCACATATAACAGCAACAACAAGGTGTCCTCTCCATGTTGATAAACAAACAAAGAGGGATTAGATTTACTGCAAAAGAATCCAAATTCCAAGAGAAAACCACTGAATTTATCAAACCACGCTCTTGGGGCCTGTTTAAGGCCATATAATGCCTTCTGAAGTAAACAGACATGATTTGGATAATCTTGATTCTGAAACCCCGGAGGTTGTTACATAAAAACTTGCTCTTGTAAATCACCATGAAGGAATGTGTTACTGACATCAAGCTGATTGATTTTTCCAACCTTTCATTAATGCAATGGTTAAAACAATTCTTATGGTTGTTTTTTTACCACAGGACTAAATGTTTCAATATAATCAACGCCTTCTTCTTGATGATATCCCTTAGCTACCAAACGAGCTTTGCATTTGTCAAAAGAACCATCTGCTTTAAGCTTGGTGCGAAACACCCACTTACAGCCTAGAACATTCATGTCATCTTTGTAGGGAACCAAGATCCAAGTTTTATTTCTTTGCAGGGCTGATATTTCATACTCCATAGCAGTTTTCCAACCAATGTGTTTGAGAGCTGAGACTATTGAATTTCATTCTGTATGGATATTTGGAGAGGTGAATAAGGCATATTTTGGATTAGGTTTAGAAATACCAGACTTGAGCCTGGTAATCATTGGATGAGGAATGAAACAGGTATCAGGAAAAGAGACAGGTTCAGTGATGACTGATTGAGGTTCTGTTTGAGATTCTAGTTGAGGATCTATTTGGGGTTCTGTTTGAGGGTCTATTTGAGGGTCTGTTTGGGGTTCTGTTTGAGGGTCTATTTGAGAGTTTGTTTGTCGTATATCAGGGTAGATATGTGGTGGTAAATGAAAAGAGGCTGAAATTTGAGTTGTTGTACCTGAAGATGATGGTTTTGGAATCAATAGTCCCTTCTCCCAAGTACTTAGTAGAGGAGTATCTGAAGTCTTCCTTAAGGCTGAATAGGTATCCTTAAATGTAAAGTTATTTTCATAAAAAAAAAACATGCCTTGATATGTAAACTCTGCCTATGGGTGGATATAAACAACGATAGCCTTTGTATTTTTCATTGTAAACAAGAAAACACATTGTAGAGACCTTGGATCAAATTTGTTCTCTGCATATGGCATGAGATATGGATAACATCTACAGCCAAAGACACGCAGGGATGAGTATTCTGGTGTTCTCTTGAACAAGACTGAGTAAGGACTGACATTATCTAAAGGAATAGACGGCAAGAGGTTAGCCAGAAATGATGCAGTAAAAAAAGCATTCAACCCAATACTTCAGTGGTACTTTAGCTTGAAAGAGCATTGCCAATCCTAACTTAACAATGTGGTGGTGCTTCCTCTCAGCAAGTCCATTTTGCTGAGGGGTATAAGGACATGATATCAACTGCTTAATCCCTGAATGAGCTAAATAAGACAGAAAAGCTTTGCCAATGAATTCTCCTCCTCCATCACATTGAAACATTTTAATTCTCTTGTCAAATAAATTTTCCACCATCTTTTGAAATAGAACAAAGACAGAGAGAAATTCTGACTTGTGTTTTAATGGATAAAACCAAGTAAAACGTGAGTAATTGTCTACAAATATTGCATAATACGTGAATCCTTGTACTGAGACTATAGGAGCTGGACCCCAAAGATCACTATGTATCCTTTCTAGAGGTTACTTCGCTTGATAAGTAGAATCAGAAAATGGGAGTTTAGCACTTTTACTCAACTGACATGAATCACAAACAGCAGAAGAGATTTTATTTATAGTAATACTATTACTGGAACTAAGAAGTTGTAGTATTTTGGAGTTCCGGTGGCCAAAGTCTTCTATGCCAAATATCCTCACTAGCTGATCTGTGTCAAACTGAGAATAATGCTTTGAAGTCTGTGGTCTCCAAGACATAGATACCCTCACGCTTGCTTCCCTTTGCCAAGATTGATTTGGTTGCTAGATCCTTTATGTACACAGATTTTGAATCAAACACAAAATAGCAAGGGTATTCTGCTGTTAGTTTTGAAACAGAGAGCAAAGACTTTGTCATTGCAGGTGCAACTAAAACTTCTGTAATTGGAATCTTACCTTCTTGAGTTGTGATTGATGCTGTACCAACATGTGTAATTGGTAAGAATGGCCCATCTCCCACCATGATTGAGTCTGATCCTGTGTAAGGTATGACAGATTGAAGTGCATTTGTAGTGTTTGTAACATGTGCAGAAGCACCTGAATCCGGATACCAATCAGTTCCTGCAACTGATGAGATTTGTAAAGCCTGCAAAGCTTTAGGAATATCAGCACTCTAAAATGAATTATCAAATCTATGCCAACATTTTAAGGCATTATGTCCTGTTTTCCCACAGATTTGACAGATAGGTCTAGTATTTTGCTGATTCAAATACTCTGGTGCATAAACCTGCTGCATAATTAAAACCTCTTCCTCTTGTAGAATATCCAGTCCTTCCCCTTTGATTCTGAAATCTACCACCACCTCTGTTGTTATAACCATTTCCTTTTCCAGATCTAGCATATGCATCTGAGTAATATTGAGTGTTTTCATTCTGTACATTGAAGGCAAGGTGAGGCGACACAGTATGATTATTATAACTATGAGTATTCATTGCTAGGCTTTTCAGTTGTGATACAACATCATCATAAGTGGGGATGGGTGGTTTGTGCATTGAGGTAAGAATAACAGTTGCAAATGATTCATACTCTTTGCCTAGTCCTTGTAATAAACGGAAAATCTTCATAGATTCTGACACTGGTTTCCCAATTGAAACTAAATGATCACAGGTTAGCTTAAATTCCTTTAAATATTCACCCATGGTTTTTCCTTCTTTAGTTAGCATTTGCAGAGATGCTAACAAATCAAACTCTCTTGATATAGAGTGTTAATTGAAATTTTCAGATAAAACTTCCCATACCTCTTTTGCTGTATCAAGTCCAATTACATATTCAAACACGTCCTCAGAAAGAGTTCCACATACCCAGGACTTGATGAGCTGATCAGTTTGCAGCCATGATTCATATTCTGGATTTGTAGCCTCCACTTGTGCACCGTCTATCTCTCTTCTGATGGTTTCTGATGGAGTTTGCTCATTGCCAGTAATGAAGCCAAGCAACTTCTGACTTTTCAATAGTGATTCCACTTGTGTTTTCCATATGAGATAATTTGTTTCAGTGAGTTTTAGAGTGACAAAATTAGAGATGCTTACATGAATTGGAAAGGGATACTTTGGAGGAGTAACGATAGCCATTATAGAGAGGATAATTCTCTAAACAACAGGCTCTGATACCATGACGATTTTCTGTATTTGTAAAATAAAAGAACTAAGAGAGACGATAGGCAATGCCATTAAAGATATCAATCAAGCTCTTCTTTCATTAATATCAAACCAATGGAACAGTGCTGGCTTATATAGCCTTACAGAATTCAAAAACCAGAAACCAGAAAAATACAATTATGCCCTCTAACAACTTCAACAGATTCAACCAATTACAACAATATTTTTAGCTAATTGTCAGACCTATAAATCGGTTATGCACGCAACATTTGCTGAGAATTCTTCCCCTCCTTCACGAGTATTTGAACCTTGCTGGACTGACTTAAGATCTTCTGAATCATCCCAAACATCCTTCTTCTGCAAACCTTCTTGTTGAAGCCGAGTGTCCTCCATAATATCTAATGATTAATTGTTTTTCTTTGTTAACTTTTTCACATTTGCATTTATATTTTATATTATAGAAAATTAATGCTTCTGAAAAATTTTGTGCCTTTTACTTTTTAATAACTTGTCATTTTGCCTTTTGCATTATGGAAAAGTTTCAAATCGAAAATCAAGCGTAAACCATGTAACGTTTCTTTAAACTATTATATTTTATAAACAAAAATGGCCATATGTATTTTAAATATCCCTTCACAAACTTTGAAGGGCTAGTATTTCCCTCAAACCTTTTGATATTTCTTCCATTATTTCAGAACGCTGCATAAATAAATATTGTGAAAGGAATTAAAAACTATAATAATATAAATTAAAAACGAGGGCCCTACCGGGTTCGAACCGGTGACCTCTTGATCTGCAGTCAAATGCTCTACCACTGAGCTAAGGACCCAACGTTCCACTAATACAAGTTTTAATTAAACCTACTGACCTTAGCAGAAATATTAGAATGATTCAACTCAAGGACGAAAACGCTCTCGTTATTGGTTGATTCCCAAACTTACTTCTCTTGCTCCATTAAAATATTTTATTCATGAATTGTATTTGTAAGATCTAGAAAAAGATATTTTTCTTATTTTTATTTATTCAATACTCCACAAAAATAGAAGGAACGGAAGTTGAACAAGCGTCAGGAGCTCAGGTTTTTTCAGCTGATTTTTTCCCAACAAACAAGTGATGTCTCAAGGAAATAATCGAATGAAGTTATTTTGTCACGAGCACTAGGCCATTCAATGAATAACCATCTCGATAGGCATGCATTTATGTTGTTTCCAATAAAATGAAATATTTTATAGATATCACGTGAGCAAAATCTCCTTGAAACACATCTCGTCGACTAGAAAATTTTTCAATTAATTTTTATAAATAATGAGTTATACTGAATTTGGAAGAGAAAAGTTTATTTAAAACCTTCCCATTATACTTCCCTTAAATTCTTATTAATTTAAATTATTAAATCAAAAAGTTAAAACAAATTTTGATTCATGTCCATTAAATTTTCCACCATATTTACCTCTTCATCTTCCTTCCAACCTTTATGTTGTTTATTTCGCTTCTATTCAAATATTTTTTAATAATAAATGACGGCAGAACATTGTTGTGCAGGAATTTAAATTTTTCCTTTTATATAAAAAAATTATACAACATTTTTTTCATTTTCAAGTAATTTTTTTGTGGTGTTTTTTTAGTGTGTGTCTAAATTTATTGTTTCATGCAGATCGAGCGAGATAGGGACAATTCGATCATCTAGAGTTATTTAGACAAAATTGTGGTATAATTAGTTTTCTGTTGGTGATGGCATTATGTGTTGTAGAAAACTAATAGCTTCCTGATGGATGTGTCATGCCAAGCTGACAGATGCTTGTATTGAGAAAGAGGCTAGATTGGCTGAAGCTTTAGCGGAATTCCTCGTTCTCAACCTAAAGCTAGTCATCTTTCTCATGTTATTGACCTTATCTACTCAAAACTAAGTTTATCTCCTTGATGTGGTTACTTTATGGTCTAGGTTTGACTGATTTGAGTCAGCATTTTTATTTTTATGAGCACTACTTTCAATCTCTCTCCTATTGAATAGATTATTGAGTTCATTTTATCCCACAAGTGGATAATTTTTCAACAAGATTAATGCAAATCCAGATTTGTAAGTGCGTCAATGCATTTTTTTATCTTTGATTTATGTTAACAAGCTTTTTCTTTAACAGAGTTACACGTATAAGGATATTCTCTTATACTTAACTAATGCTCAAAAGTGTTATTTTCTAAGAGATTTTAAGTTTTGTGTTTATATGCCTGCTTGAAGAGCATCCTATTTGGATGGATCAGGAAAGTGAGGAATGTGATTTTAATTGAATGAAATGAAATGTTAGAAGACAAGGTTTGTTGGACTGTATTCTAACATTGAATTTATTTTACAGTGAAATTTTGAGTATTAGTTTCATAAACTGAAAAACTGGACAAGAAAATTGTTGGAGGGAGAGGGAGAGAATATGTTGAATATTACTACGGGAGATTCTTTTGGTTTTCGTTTTATTTGTCTCTTTATGTTTACGTGTTCCTTTAGCTGCATGATGCAACAAAACAACCTCTATATGATGGTTGTGATTATCATTCTCAATCATGTATTTAGATTGATTGAAGTGAATATAAGTTGCAGTGTAATAAAAAATTGCATGGATTAAATTTCTTGTGCTAGCTATGGTATATTACCCTTGGAATCTTTAATCATCATATTCATTTTTTTTTTGTTTCACAATTTTGTCATCTTCATCTTCAAGGTGCTATATCTTTGCATTATCTCTTTCTACTCTTGCATATCCAGTTAATCTTTATTTTTTATTATTCATTATTTACTCTGCCATCTCTTGGTATGTTGCTTATCAAAGAATGTATACAATTTGATCCATCCTAATCTTTGTTTTGTTATTCAGTTTGTTAGCAAGCATATACATGAAATCCATATTGGTGATTGCATGGAATGAAATAGTTAAGGATGAAGATAATTCTATGGAGCATTAAAATGAACCTGATGATTTAACATTTGCAGGGCAGTTTATTTGCACTATTATGGGAATAGCTGATCACGGATCCAATTTTCCTTTGTAAACTCGAACCTAGCAATGTTTAGGATCTTAAGATGTATAAGGTGTCTGTAAAAGTAAAACCTTTTCATGTACATTCCGTTTCCTATTATATTCTTAATCAACATTTTAAGTATGCTCTTTCTTATGATGTTCACATCTATATTCAAATATCCATTTTAATGTATTATATTATTCAATCGTCTTTATTGCAATATTTTTTCAACTAATTTATACTTTTAATTAATCATATTTTGTTAAGAAAGTTTTGGTGATATGTAATCTTTGATTTCATACTATTATTATTTGTTGTAACATACATGTATTTAACTTGATTATTGTGCTTTCATTTGATCACATTTGCAACTAAACAATACAAATATATTTGTATCCATATAAATTGGATATCAACATGCAACACATCAAGAAACACGACCACATTTTTTCTTTAGAATGTCGAGTTTTGACATAATAATCAATAAACATACCCCAATGCGACTCATGTGATTAGAGAAATATTACATTGATTGGAACATATTAATACGACATCCAGTTCTTCGTTGTAAATTCACGGCTAGCATTGCTTAGGAAATTAGGCAGCAGATATAGAGTTTGTAAAAGTAAGACTTGAAAAGCATATTTTGTTGTCTATCAAAACAGTTTAAGTATAATGTTGAAAATATTGTGCTCATATACGTTTGTTTGAATGTTCATATTAATGTAATATTCAATTTTCAACAAGATCCTAAAGCATATATGACAAAAATTAATATTCAATGTTTGTTTGAAACATTTTTGGTTGAGGATACTGATAACACGTAGTGTATGTTAGTTTTAGACTAGGCATTTATATCATTTTCGCATAGTTTGCATAGCACGAGTTGCAAATCCGACATGAACATTCTTTATGTATTCCTTTTTGTTGATTTTAAGGTTTTAAGGTGACAAGGCCTATGCGAGCTTTAGAATGTCGATTCTTGGATTTAACCGTGTATAATGGGAGCTACAAATTATTCGGAGTAACTTCAGACCATGGAATCAAACAGAACACCCGAGCATCGAGCGAAAGGAGCGAAAACTAGAAGATAACTCAGCCCGCTCGGGCTTGGAAGAGGCCCCGCACGGACTGCACTTCCAACAAAGTTTGCACGACTCGGGGAGCTAAGGAGCACGCTCTGATTGGATGCCATTGAGGACTCCACGCGAGGTGGCTAAGGAGCCCACGCGGGCTGCCGTTCCAGCGGAAGTAGCACGAGTCGGGAGCTTATCAGCATGCTCGGGCTTGTTGAGGAGCACACAGCCCGTTCGGATTGAGCCTTAGCCTGTGCGGGTCGCCTTTCTAGGACCTTACTATTTTTTGGTTTTGAACGAAAAAATAAAGGAAAAGTGAGGTGGCCAAGGGTAGAGACGGTAGCTTAGACTAGGAAAGTGACTGAAAAACACAAGGAGAAACTAAGGAGAAGCTGGAGAACAAGAGAAACAACAATCCGTACATCGGTAACAAGATAAGGAAGATCAATGAATCGTATTTCTTACTCGTTATCATGTCTAGGGTTAATTTCTCTTGTTTTACAGTAGAATCCATGAGTGACTAAGCCTCTAGCTATGGGTTAGGATTGTCGGATTTGTAATGGATGCTTGTAATTATGCGTTAATGCTTAGACCTTTCAAAGTTTTCTTGTATTTCAGTTTTACAATCAATATCGTAAACGCTTTATACTTGTGTTGGCCGCTCAGTAACCTAGGAATTCATGTTTACCCAGGAGGTTAGATTATGAATCCGGAATCGTTGATTGTTGATTAAGATCGATTAATGAGAATCTGGCCGGTCGGTTAATCGACTTACACTATAAAAAAACTGGCATTTTCCAACGGACATATCCGTTGGAAAATACCAAAAATCCGTCGGAAATCTCTGTTTCCAACAGATACCAACGGATTCCCGTCTGTTGCAAAATGGCGGGAAAAGATTTGGCGGGAAATACGTTCCAACGGATGCCCGTTGGAACTTTTGAAAAAAAATAAAAAAAAATATATTTTTAAAACTAAAAAGATTTTTTATTAAAATATTAAAATTATTTTACAAAAAACATTAAAATTAAACTATTTCCTATTACAAATCATTAAGATCAGTTGCGTCCATATCATCTCCGCCACGATCACCACCATCTCTAAACGGAGTTGCATCCGAATCGAGCCCCGGTTCTTGCTGCGGTGTTGATCCCCTCATCTGGCCGGACATCAACTCAATGACGCTCTCCAAGTGTTGTATTTGAGATGTTTGTCGCGCCACGTGGGCTCGAGTTCTCGAAGTTGTGCTTCGAGATCTTCGATCCGCCGTTGTTACGAAGCGTCCAGGGACCGTATAGACGTCCCTTATACGGTCTCACCGACTACAAGACAAACAAAAGTAACGTTAGATTTTAACAAATGATTTGATTAATAATTTAGAAATAAAATAATAACCTTTTACCTCTAAATAAATTTGGTCCTTTTGTAAAGGACTGAGGTCGTCGGGGCTTGAACCGCAAGCCTGAGATTG